>CM077159.1:17537576-17990522 GCA_039583875.1 Platanthera guangdongensis
CCCCCCCCCCCCCCCCCCCCCCCCCCCCACCCCCCCCCACACCCCACCCCCCCCCCCCCCCCACCCCCCCCCCCCCCCCCCCCCCCCCCCCCCCCCCGCATGCGACCTGACCGCCGATCCGCCCGGGGCAAAAGGCTGGCAGCTCGCCCCTATCGGCTCGCGCTCGCCCAAGGAGAACAGGCGAGCCCCTGAGCCAGGTCGCTCCCGCCTCCTGCAGGGGAACTGAAGGCGAGCTGACCGCCCAGGGGTGCGAATAGCTCCTCAGAACAGCGGAGCCTCGCTGTTGGCAGACCAGTTTGGACTGCGCATAGCCGTTCAGAACAGCGGAGTTTGGCTGTTGGCAGACCCAACCAGGGCCTTTTGGTATTTCCAGGTCAGTCCTTTTGGTTATTGGCAGTTCAGATTCTGAAAATCTATAAATAAGACCCAAGGGGTACCTCAGAGGGCACGTTTTCAGTGCCTCCTTGCCCTCATTCTCAAGTGTTCTCTGAGGTACCTTAGCTCGGCTCTTGGCTAAGGAGGGGAAGCGCTCAGAGATCTTCCGGGTTTTGGTGGGACCTCCCTGCCGAGCCCTTGGGTCTGTCCTTTCTTGTCTCTCTCGTTGTTTTTCTTGCAGGTGCGAAGTAGGCGCGAGACCACCCCTTCCCCAAGGGTCGAACTCCACAAGAGGCCGGTTTCCGGTTTCAACATTTTGGTGCGGTGAGCGTGGAGAGTGGTCAGTGCAGAAAAGCTTCGGCGAGCTCAATGACGGGAGGTCAAGGATCCGACAGGCAGAACTCGCCGCCCCCTCCGCCTCTCGCAACAGTAGGAATGTTGAAGACTTCAGGAACGAGGTGCTGGACCTCGTCAAGATCGCACCGGCGTGCGGGCCGAGTGCTCGACTCCGGCAGCCCAGATCGCGGCCGCCCCCTCTTTTGGCGAAGACGCTCCTGGCAGGCGAGCCGGAAAGGAAGTGGCTGAGGAAGCCGAGGGAGCGAGCTCTCGGGGCGCGAGCTCTTCCCCGGCTCGGCAGGCCGAGGTCGATTCGGCGAGTTGGGCTCGCGGGGCTCGCCGGCTCGCCCGGTGGCTGGAAGCAGTCCATTCAGCGAGCTGGTCTCCTCAGCACCAGTGCCAGAAGGGTTCAGGGAGCCCGAGATGACCTACTACACCGGGAGGGGAGACCCGGTTCAGCACGTCCAAGTGGTTCGAGGACGTAGTCTCCATCCGTCAGATGTCGGACGGATTCAAGTGCCGTCTCTTCGCCATCACCCTCCGAGAGAAGGCAAGGGAGTGGTTCCACCAGCTGTCGGCCAGCTCCATCTATTGCTTCGAGGACCTGCGCCGAGGGTTCATGTTGAGGTTCACTACCTCAAAGAAGAGGAAGAAGGAGTCTGAGTCCCTGTTCCACGTAAAGCAGGGGGTGAACGAGACGTTGGGGAGCTACGTCGATCGGTTCCAGGAGGAGGTCACCCAAGTCCAGGAGATGCTGGGCCACAGTCTGATGATGGCCTTCACACTGGGCCTGCAGCAGGGTTTCTTCCGCATGGAGCTGAAAAGGATTCCCCCCCTCTCCTACGAGGAGCTGATGGAGAGGGCGGCGAGAGAGGTCGACGGGGAGGCGTCGAACCCGGAATTTGCGAGGAAGTTGGCCAGGTGGGCGACTGAGGAGGAGAAGGAGTCGAAGGGAGGAAGAAGACAGGAAGAGAGGAGGGAGGAGCCCAGGCAGAGGAGGAGCAGAGGGAGCAGAGGCAGCTCCAAGGACAGCAGCCGGGATGGGGGCGTCAGGAGCCCGACCGTAGGCTGGGCTGGAGACCAGAGTGGCAGGGGCAGGGGCCACAGAGGGGATACTACGGGAGAGGTCACTATCAGGGGAGGCAGGACCAGTTCCACCCACCCGGCTGGAGGCAGGGTCAGAGGCCGCGGCTCCCCGATCAGGAGGAGGCCATGGCCATAGCTCTGGGAGCGAGGAGAGGAGTCATGAGAAGGAGGAGAAGGGAGTTCAGGGTGGAACTGCCCTACTGCGACTTCCATCAGGAAGAGGGGCACGCAACGGCCACGTGCCCGGAATTCTTGGAGATGAGAGAGAACAGGGTGCGGCAGCAGCAGCAGGAGGAGGTGCGGCAGGAAGTGAGGATCGAGGAGGTCCTGCCTCGGACGGAGGAGGATCGTTGTGAAGACCGGGTGGACGTGGGGACCCGAGGAATGATCGGAGTGATCCACGGGGGAGTAGGGGTCGAGGCTTCCGCAAGGCAAGTCTCCACACCATGTATCGGCGGAGCGTCGCCTCTACGTCCCAAACCCCGCCGCCAGAGGAGAGGATCACTTTCTCCAGAAGCGACATGCCGGACCACGAGGATCCGTTCTGTGATGCGCTGGTCATCAAGGCCGCCATCGAGAACTTCACTGTCTCTCGGATCCTAGTGGACAATGGGAGTTCCGTGAACGTCGTCTTCAAAAAGGCGTTTGACGCGATGCAGGTAGAAGCTAAGAGGGTGCTGGCCTCGGACGGGCCCTTGTTCGGGTTCTCGGGAGAAAGGAAGGAGGTAGAGGGAGGAGTCGGCCTCCATGTCACCCTGGGGGGGCAGTCCCGAAACTGCAAGTTCGTCATTGTGGACGCCCCCAGCAGCTACAGCGCAATCTTCGGGAGGCCCCTGATCAGCGCCTTCCGCTGCATCCCCTCATCTTTCCATCAGTGCTTGAAGTTCAACGCTGAGGGGGCGCAGGTCAGGGTTAGGGGAGACCCTAAGGTGGCACGGGAATGCTACGTCACCGCGGTGAACACCATCTCTTGGCAGGAAGGGGCCGAGGAGATGGGGCGGAGGATGGAGGAGGACGAGCAGGAAGCCGGAGAGGTGGAGCTGGAGGTGAAGGGCTGCGCAGAGAAGGCGGAAGGAGGGGGTTTGGAGGAAGTGGTCGAGGTAAGGGCCGTGGCAGAGGAGATGGAGGTAGAGGTCCCCGCTCAGGAGGAAGGGGATGCCGAGGGATGGGGGGAGCAGTCCAGGCTGGAGGCCGCAGAGGAGGTGGTGGAGCTGGAGGTGCTCACCCGGAGGCAGGGTGGAGAAGATCCGCGTCAGCGGGGGCTGACCCCGGAGGACCAGGGCAGGATGCTGGAGTGCATCCAGAAGAACGTGGACATCTTCGCCTGGAGCGCCGCGGAGATGCCGGGGGTTGACGCGGATGTGGCTTGCCACCGCCTCAACCTGGACCCAGGAACACGCCCCGTCCAGCAGAAGAAGAGATCCACGGCGGACAAGCTAGCGGAACCCATCAGGGAGGAGGTGGCAAAACTTCTCAAAGCGGGCTTCGTGTCCGAAATTCAATACCCCGGCTGGGTCTCGAACGTTGTGATGGTCAAAAAGGGAGACGGCCGCTGGCGCTTATGTATCGATTTCTCCCTTCTTAATAAAGCTTGTCCTAAGGATTGTTACCCCTTGCCTCGGATCGACGCGCTGGTTGACTCAGCCGTCGGTTTTTCTGTAATGAGTTTTTTAGATGCATTTTCAGGTTACCATCAGATCAGGATGCACCCCCCAGACATAAAGGATGTCTCATTCATCACAGGGGACGGTTGCTACTGCTACAAGATGATGCCGTTCGGGTTGAAGAACGCCGGGGCCACCTACCAAAAGATGATGGATAGAGTCTTCAAGGAACAGAGGGGGAGGAACTTGGAGGTGTACGTGGACGACCTCATGATAAAGAGCCGGGACGTGGACTCCACCTTCGGGACCTAGAGGAGACGTTCGCCACCCTGCGCAGATACAAGATGCGGCTGAATCCCCTTAAGTGCGTTTTTGGGGCTGGCCGAGGGAAGTTCTTGGGGCACCTCCTCACCCCCGCAGGGGTCGAGCCGAACCGGACAAGGTCAAGGCAATCTTGGAGTTGGGGTCCCCGCGGAATGCGAAGGAGGTCCAACGGTTGACAGGGAAGCTAGCAGGACTGAGCCGCTTCCTCTCTCGGCCAGGGGGAAAAGTGCTCCCCTTCTTCAAAACACTGAGGGGGGGCCAGAGGTTCGAGTGGACTAAGGAATGCGAGGAGGCGTTCCAGGCCCTCAAGACGCAGCTGACACAGGCCCCGCTGCTCAGGGGCCGAAAGAGGGTGAAGATTTGTTCTTATACCTCGGGGTCGGGGCAGAGGCCTTAAGCTCCGTCTTGGTCCGAGAAGAGGGGAAGAGGCAGCTCCCTATTTACTATGTCAGCCGGGTCCTGAGGAAGGCCGAGCTCCGATATCCAATCTTAGAGAAGCTTGCGTTCGCACTGATCATCTCGGCTCGGAGGCTACGACCATACTTCCAGGCACACTCGATCCGAGTGGTGACCGACCATCCCCTCCGCAACGTCTTCGAGGGGGTGGAGCATTCAGGCCGGCTGGCCAAGTGGTCGGTGGAGCTGAGCGAGTTCGACGTCTCCTTCGTTCCGCGGCTCTCGATCAAAGCTCAGGCGATGGCCTATTTCTTGGCCGACTACGTGGTGGAAGTAGCGGAGGAGGAACTCACCCGCCCGACTCCTTGGAAGGTGAGGGTGGACGGAGCCTCAGGAAGGCATTCTCTCGGAGTAGGAGTGGTTCTGGAAAACCCTCAAGGGACTCGGATCGAACAGACGGTGGTGGTGCATTTTCCCATTACCAACAACCAGGCTGAGTACGAAGCAGTGATAGCGGGACTACGCCTGGCCAGAGAATTGGGGGTGCTGGATGTGGAAGTTCTGACCGACTCCATGGTGGTGGCTTCCCAGATCAACGGGGAGTTCGAAGCAAGGGAGCCCGCTTTGAAGTTATACTTAGCCAAAGTGAAGGGAGTCATCGGGACCTTCCAGACCTTCTCCATCCGGCACGTACCGAGGGGAGAGAATGACCATGCCGACCAACTGGCGAAGCATGGCCCCCAGGCAGGAGGCACCATCACCGACCTGTTTCGCACCTCCATCGAAGAAGGAGAGCTCATGGAGATCGATCAGCAGTCCTCGTGGATGGACCCAGTAGTAGTTTTCCTCTCCACGGGAGAGTATCCGGAGGGAGTAGACAGGAAGAAGCTGAGGCACAAGTCCGCCTACTACCTCCTCAAAGACGGGCAATTATACAGAAAGACCCTTTCGGGATGCTGGCTCGCTGCGTGTCCGAGGGTGAGGCGCAGCGGATCTTGGAAGAAGTCCACTCCGGGGAGTGCGGGAGTCATTCCGGGAGTCGGACCTTGGAGGGGAGGATAGTCCGGCAGGGGTATTTCTGGCCCACCCTGGGCCGGGACGCCGCGGAGTTCGCAAGAAGATGTTATAAGTGCCAGCTATTTGCCCCCCTCCAGCTACAGCCGGCCCAACGACTCAAGAGCATCACGGCCCCCTGGCCCTTTGCAATCTGGGGAATGGATCTGGTCGGACCGTTCCCCCAGGCCAGCGGCCAGAGAAGATTCCTCCTAGTGATGATCGACTACTTCTCCAAGTGGATAGAGGTGAAGGCGTTGGCCAAGGTGACTTCCCAGGTAATCAGGAACTTCGTTTGGGGGGAGATCATCTGTCGCCATGGGCTGCCCCAAGCCATCGTCACAGACAGCGGACCTCAGTTCGCCAGCGCCGAGTTCACCAGTTTTTGCGAGCAGCTTGGGATTGACCTCAGATTCGCCTCGGTCCACCACCCCAGGAGCAACGGGCAGGTGGAGGCGGCGAACAAAATCATCGTCAATATCCTCAAAAAGAAGGTGGAAAACTTGAGGGGGAGTTGGGTGGAGCGGCTCCCCGCCGTCCTTTGGGCCCTTAGAACCACTCCTAACACGGCCACGGGGGAGACCCCCTTCAAGCTCTCCCACGGGTGCGAGGCGGTGCTCCCCATAGAATTTGAAGTTCAAACGGCGCGGGTCGGAACGGCGAGGGAAGGCCGAGAGGAATGGCAAGCCGAGAATGGGGAGGAGCTGAGACTCTCCCTCGACATGGTAGAAGAGTTGAGGGATCTTTCGGCCGTCCGACAGGAGGAGGTCAAAAGGAGGATGGCGAAATACTTTGACAAACATGTCAGGGTCAAGCAGTTCACGGAAGGGGACCTGGTACTGAAGAAGGTGGACGCGGCAGGACGGTCAGCATCCGTAGGGAAACTCAACCCCAGCTGGGAGGGGCCATTCATTGTGAAGGAAGCTTTGAAGTCGGGGGGCTATCGGCTCCAAAATGTAGATGGCGAGGCCCTGAGTCTCACCTGGAGTGGGGACGACTTGAAGAGATTTTTTCCCTAATTTCCTGTAAGCAATACGATTTATTATAATGAAGCTTTTCTTTTCCCTCCCCCCAGGATTGTCATACCTAGGCTTGCTCAGAGAGTTGGAATGAATTTGGACCCCGAGAAGATCCCGCTGCCAGGCTCCCACCTAGCTGGCAGGGCCGGAAGTCACTCGGTGTCATCCCTAGCCTCGAGAAGATCCCGCTGCCAGGCTCCCACCTAGCTGGCAGGGCCGGAAGTCACTCGATGGAATGAATTTGGACCCCGAGAAGATCCCGCTGCCAGGCTCCCACCTAGCTGGCAGGGCCGGAAGTCACTCGGTGTCATCCCTAGCCTCGAGAAGATCCCGCTGCCAGGCTCCCACCTAGCTGGCAGGGCCGGAAGTCACTCGATGGAATGAATTTGGACCCCGAGAAGATCCCGCTGCCAGGCTCCCACCTAGCTGGCAGGGCCGGAAGTCACTCGGTGTCATCCCTAGCCTCGAGAAGATCCCGCTGCCAGGCTCCCACCTAGCTGGCAGGGCCGGAAGTCACTCGATGGAATGAATTTGGACCCCGAGAAGATCCCGCTGTCAGACTCCCACCTAGCTGGCAGGGCCGGAAGTCACTCGGTGTCATCCCTAGCCTCGAGAAGATCCCGCTGCCAGGCTCCCACCTAGCTGGCAGGGCCGGAAGTCACTCGATGGAATGAATTTGGACCCCGAGAAGATCCCGCTGCCAGGCTTCCACCTAGCTGGCAGGGCCGGAAGTCAATCGGTGTCATCCCTAGCCTCGAGAAGATCCCGCTGCCAGGCTCCCACCTAGCTGGCAGGGCCGGAAGTCACTCGATGGAATGAATTTGGACCCCGAGAAGATCCCGCTGTCAGACTCCCACCTAGCTGGCAGGGCCAGAAGTCACTCGGTGTCATCCCTAGCCTCGAGAAGATCCCGCTGCCAGGCTCCCACCTAGCTTGGCAGGGCCGGAAGTCACTCGATGGAATGAATTTGGACCCCGAGAAGATCCCGCTGCCAGGCTCTCACCTAGCTGGCAGGGCCGGAAGTCACTCGGTGTCATCCCTAGCCTCGAGAAGATCCCGCTGCCAGGCTCCCACCTAGCTGGCAGGGCCGGATGACACTCGATGGAATGACTCGGAAAGCAATGGCCTGCGACCTAGAGCAAATCGCGTTGTCAGACTCCCACCTAGCCGGCAAGGCCGGGAACTACTCAAGAAGCGTGCGCAGCAGGACGGAATCGCAAGGGTGAGTCAAAAAAGAAGGAAAGGGTCTAGCATAGCCCCACCCTCAAGCCCCGGGAAAGGTGGTCGAGCAAATGCAAAGGCCTGGGCGAGAGTCCGCAGAGAGTTATGCATGCGGCCGAGGGGCGAGCCAGCTCGCCTCGCTCGGCAGACGAGCCAGCTCGCCTCGCTCGGCGGACGAGCCAGCTCGCCTCGCTCGGCGGACGAGCCAGCTCGCCTCGTCAGAGCCGGGCCGCTGGGACGGGTCGCGCCGTCCGGCAATAACATCATTGGAAAAACAAGACGGGCGAGAAATATAAAAAGAACAATATCTAAGAGGAACAGTAGCTAAACATATAAAGTATAAGCGCAACTCGCGCATACATCTCAGACCAGATTCTTATACACATAATGTTCATCTACAAAGCAAATTACAAAAAAGGAGGGGGGGGGAAACGCGAGATCTAGAGACCCTAAAGCGGCTGGAAGGCCTTGTCGCCAGGGTCCGGCACAGGGAGGAAAAGCGCCGGCACAACATCTTCCGCAGAAAGCCCCGCCGCCTCGCTCGTAAGCAGGTCCGCGCGCCGCAGCATCTGCATCGTATACTTTGCCGCACTGGCCGCGTTCTTTTGCATGAGCACCTCCAGGTCGTAGTCGGACAGGTGCTCGCGCGGGCAGACCCCGCTGGCTGGAGGAGGGACAGCGGCAGCGGCCTCCAGCTCGCGTATCCGGGCCTCCAGCGCCGCCTTCTCCTGGCCAAGGGTGGCAATCTCGGCGCCCATCCGGCTCGCCGTAGCCGCATCCTGAAAAAAGGAATAGGAATTATCATGAGCTGCGTTCGCAAGGAGAAGAGATTAGCTCAGGTTGAGAGCGTACCACCCCGCCCAGATATTGCGCGAGGGCCTCCTCGGCAGCGGCGGCTCGCCCTCTCTGAAGGTCCGCGTCCACCCGAGCGAGCTTCCGGGCCTCTTCTTTCTCCTCCGCCATCTTTTGGATAGACGCGGCGTTCCGCTCCACCTGGGTGCAGCGTCGCCCCACCATGTGAGCCAGCTCCAGACCGCGCAGCTGGGCCCGTGCGCTCTCATGGATCAGCACCCGCGTCTCCTCCTTGTCGTATATGGCGGCGTCTTCGCGCGAGTACAACCCAAAGGAGAAGCTGTACGCCTCCCCGCCGATCGTATCCTACTCCATCCAGCTCGGCAGCAGGGTCGAGATCGTTGCGCGATTCGACTCCTTGTCCCAATCCAGGAGCGGGACGCCGAGCTCGTCCAAGTACCTCTCGCCGTAGCCGAAGTTCCGATGCCCTCTCGGCACCGGCCCCGCAGCGGCTTCAGACCCGCCCGGCGGCGCGGAGGTGCCCCCGCCCCGACCGGGGAGTCGCTGGTCGAAGCAACCAGCGGGGGCGAGGGGGCCTCAGTCGGCAAGACCGCGGGGGCCTTGCCTTTTCTTTGGCTCGCGGAGGGTTGCTGATCCGCGGTCTTCGCCGACTTCGGCGGAGGCGCTGACTGTCCGCCGCCCGGTCGCTTCTTGGCCGGGATCGATGAGATGTCGCGCTGGGCGGCATCCGCAGCCTGGGCACGGGCGAGAACCCGGGCGGAATCCGAGCGCTCTCATAAGGGGGGTGAAGAGGTATGTCGCGTTCACCTGCGAAGAAAGGAAGGTGAGATGAAATAAGAGTGGGAAAGTAAGGACTAATGGAGACGAGTGGCAAACCTCCCCCCGGCGGGACAGCCGCGAGATCGTCAAGGTGGCGGCGCAGGAACGCGACCTCGAAGTTCTTCCCGACGAAGAACGCGAACAGGTCGGCTTCATGGCCGCCTAGGTTGGGTGGCCGGTAGCTCGGCTCGCTGAGCTGCACCGGCGAGAAGGGAACGTTGCCGAAGTCCCCTTTGACGAACAGGAACTTCTTCAGCCAGTTGTGGCTCTTGTTGACGGTCTCCCGCACCTTGAGGTGGGCGCTGGAGAAGTAGGCCGTCCCGTCTCGGTTCGCCCTGAAGGAGAACAGCTTCCGGAATACTGCGAGGCTGAACTCCACCCGCTCCTCTCGCAGGAAGCAGGCGAACCCCATCATGACGGCGATGGAGTTCGGGGTCATCTGGCCCAGGACGACCCCGAAGTATTTTAGCACTTGGCGCACCTCGGGCCATAGGGGGAGTCGCAGGCCTACCTCGAAGTGAGCTAGAGGGATGGCGAGCTCATCCCCAAACAGGTCATTGATCTTCTCCCTCTCATCGGGTCGCCTCGCAGAGAACCCGGCTGGGATGTGGTCGCCTAGAGCTTCCAAGTATTCGCGCTCTGTGATGACGGCGCGAGGGAAATCATGCTCGGAGAAGGTCCAAGCGCATTTGCTTCGGCCGTCCGCGTCGCCGGCGCCTCCGCCCATCCCCGTCGATTCGCCGCCGAGTGCGAGAGAAAAAGCCAGAAGGCGGACACAGACGACACTCCGCGGGAACGGGAAGCCAGAAAGTTAGGAAACGGTGGAGAAATTAGGGCCGGCAAGGCCTATTTATAGGGAAAGAAAAGGGCGAGAAACTTCCCGCCGAAAGGCGGGGTGCGGATAGCCAAAAAACAATCCGACGGTTCGACTTCCCACGCGCGAGCGCACCTCAAAGGTCGAGCCGGCACGGTTCTCGCCCGGCTGCAACCGCGGGAGACCAGCGCGGGCGAGCCAACCCCAACCCGCACCCGCACGCCGTGCCGCGCGAGACGAGAGATTCCCGTCTAGCGAGCTCCTCGGCTCGCCCTCGCCCCGATCAGCGCGAAAGGAAGAATGGACCTTTCCCTTAACCCGCACACAGAAAACCAAAGAAAAGCAGCACGATAACTTCAATACATCTCAGCAACAAAATAGTTAGGCCCATAGGTGGGCTGAAAGAGTCGCGAGCAATTACAAATACGAAGAACTACAAAATGACAACAAACCCGCGGTATCCCGCGAGCGAGGGACAAACAACTGGGTCAGTACTCGACCCACTTCCACCTGTGCCGCCTCTTTGTTCCCGACCGAGGCGGCACACGGGGATCGTGGTAATCGCGAACCGCCACCAGCTCCCGCTGAGCCCGGCCGACCTGCTCCACGACGCTCTTAAGATGCCCCTCGGCTCGCGTTATGTGCACACCCGGCGAGGTGACATCGTCGTCTTCCGCTTCGCGCGGAGGGCCCTCCAAGGCCGCGAGCCGGGCATCGGTCTCGGCCTTGTCGTCTTCGATCCTCCTTATGACCTCCTGCAGCAGCAGTGTGTGTTTCTGGAATAGCCGCGTCACCTGCCTCTTCATCCCCGCCGCATCGTTCGGGTCGCCCAGATAGTCAGATACACTGTCCACGTCAGGCGGAGGCGAGTACCCTTCGCTCATCTCGGTCTCAGGCGAGGCCCTGCGAAAGCCTGCAAGCAGGGAGGGGTCAGAATGAGCGAGCAAGAGACA
The DNA here is from genome assembly GCA_039583875.1 of Platanthera guangdongensis. Taxonomy (NCBI): domain Eukaryota; kingdom Viridiplantae; phylum Streptophyta; class Magnoliopsida; order Asparagales; family Orchidaceae; genus Platanthera; species Platanthera guangdongensis. Next base: position 17,548,390 of record CM077159.1, read on the forward strand.
AAATCAACGATAAAAACCAGCTCACCAGGGGTTGGCACATCGCCCGCACCGACAGATGGGCGGGAAGAGCCCGGCCGACCCTGAAAGTTCCCTCCCTCGAGGGTCTCAAGAGATTTCCCCAGCCCGTGGGAGACCGCCGGACAGGGAGTTTCCGGAGGTGGGCGATCCAGAACCGAGGAACCAGTGACCTTCTCGGGCGACTCGCGAGAGGGGCGATCCTCTCCCCCATTCCCCGCCCCCTCACAGGGGATCGCCTGCAAAACAAAGGGTCAAAGGTACAGCAATAACTCGCTGAAGGTCACGACTACCGGGGATCACCTCGACACCCGCGGCCGAGCTGGAGCCCGGACAATCGCCCGCCAGAGACCGCCTGACAATCTTCCCCTTCGCCGGCCTGAAGACAGGGTCGGGAGACCCGCGTGATAACCAAGGGGCGGCCTCGAGGGCCTCCTCCTGGGTCTTCAGGCTCGCTGCCGCCAGGCGAGCTCGCACCTCTTCGCTGACCGGCATCAAGAAATCAGGACCTGCTCAAAAGAAATGAAGGGATCTGGGGAGCCCCCCTCCGGGGGTTAGCGGTGTGTATTTATAGCAGGACAGTGGGCCCCCACCAGAAGATTCCCTGCCAGCTCAGCACGGGGGCTCGCCGAACACGCGGGTTGGATGATTCTTTCCGAGCTTGATTCAAGCTCAAAAAGAGCGGGGATTGTGTACAACCCCGTGTCCGGCGAGCGGGTCCCGCCAGGAAGGATGAGTGGACCTGGAGCCGTGACCTGCACCCGGGCGGCGAGACGGGCTATGCGGCGGAAGGCCTGACCCGCTCCCGCCCACCACGGGCGAGCGGGCCGCCAACCCGCGGCGAGCGGGCTGGCAACCCGCGGCGAGCGAGCTGGACCCAGGGATGGCGACCCGCCGGCTGACCCCCCCCCCCCCCGCATGCGACCTGACCGCCGATCCGCCCGGCAAAAGGCTGGCAGCTCGCCCCTATCGGCTCGCGCTCTCCCAAGGAGAACAGGCGAGCCCCTGAGCCAGGTCGCTCCCGCCTCCTGCAGGGGAACTGAAGGCGAGCTGACCGCCCAGGGGTGCGAATAGCTCCTCAGAACAGCGGAGCCTCGCTGTTGGCAGACCAGTTTGGACTGCGCATAGCCGTTCAGAACAGCGGAGTTTGGCTGTTGGCAGACCCAACCAGGGGCCTTTTGGTATTTCCAGGTCAGTCCTTTTGGTTATTGGCAGTTCAGATTCTGAAAATCTATAAATAAGACCCAAGGGGTACCTCAGAGGGCACGTTTTCAGTGCCTCCTTGCCCTCATTCGCAAGTGTTTTCTGAGGGTACCTTAGCTCGGCTCTTGGCTAAGGAGGGGAAGCGCTCAGAGATCTTCCGGGTTTGTGGTGGGACCTCCCTGCCGAGCCCTTGGGTCTGTCCTTTCTTGTCTCTCTCGTTGTTTTTCTTGCAGGTGCGAAGTAGGCGCGAGACCACCCCTTCCCCAAGGGTCGAACTCCACAAGAGGCCGGTTTCCGGTTTCAACACGCGCGCTCGGACATCATCCTCGCCAGCTGTCCAACCTGTTGTTCGAGTGTTTTTAGCGATCCGGTGATGTTCCAGATATTTGACTCGTTGGACGCAATATACTTCGAAAAATTTTCCTCCATCGGGGAGGGTTTCGGAAGAGGAGGAGGAGGAATAAATCCGGGCGCATAAGAAATAGGGGGACGCTGAGCATTATTCGGGTTGCTCCACGAGAAGTTGGGGTGATTCCTCCAACCCGGATTATAGTTATTACTATAAGGGTTGTTGTTGGGGTTGAAGGGAGGACGACCCGAATTTCCCATGAAATCCACGAACTCTTCAGCTACGCAGACATTAGGGGGAAAAAATAAGGCGGAGTGGAGGAGGCAGCAGACATCTCCGCCACTTGCTTTGTTAACCTTTCAACTTGAAGGGTCAAGAGAGCATTGACATCCACTTCAAAAAGACCAGCCGCCGGCTTTGGGCGTCCCTGCGGGACGTTCCATTGATAGGCATTCATAGCCATCTCTTCGAATAAAGCCTGGGCGGCCTCGGGGGTTTTGTTGTTTAGAGTACCCCCGGCAGCCGCGTCAATCATTTGACGCGTCTGAAAATTCAGCCCATTATAAAAAATTTGAACTTGCAACCACGTTGGCAGCGCGTGGTGCGGGCAACGGCGGAGGAATTCCTTAAACCGTTCCCAAGTCTCGTATAGAGACTCAGGATCGTTTTGCACAAACGAAGAAATGTCTGCCCGCAACTTTGCAGTTTTTGCGGGCGGAAAGTACTTCGTTAGGAACCGTTCCGTCAACTCAGCCCACGTGGTGATACATCCTCGCGGGAGGGCATTCAACCACGTCTTGGCTTTGGACTTAAGGGAAAAAAGAAATAAGCGCAAACGAATGGCGTCATCAGGGACGCCATTAATCTTGAAGGTGTCGCATATCTCCAAGAAATTGGACAAGTGGACATTCGGGTCCTCATCCGGCAGTCCATCGAACTGCACGGCGTTTTGGACCATTTGAATGACACTTGACTTTATTTCGAAATTATTATTCGCCACCGCAGGGCGAACAATACTCGACCCAGAATCATCCAGGTTAGGCCGGGCGTAATAGGACATAGTACGCTCGGCCGCCGGGGGAAGGTTAGGCGCGGCCATAACTACAACAGTGGGTTCTCCGATAGATTCCTCGGGATCTAAAGAAGGATTTCGGCGTTGAGATCGGATACGCGCAAGAGAGCGTTCGATCTCAGGGTCGAAGTCAAAATCTTCAGACCGGAGGGTTGTCCACGGGTCATACACCCAAACAAAAATAAAACAAAATAAATTTCTTTTTTTTGTTTTAAAATAAAGTTTTTAGTTTTTTTTTTAGAAAATAAGTAAAAGTAATAGACTCCGGAATTCGAAATAGCAACTCGAAAAGAGAGTCCCCGGCAACGGCGCCAAAAACTTGATGGGCCCGCGAACAGACTCTTACTGTGGTTGGTTCGGTGAGTCGATCGCCGCGGGCTTGCTCGGGTAGGCAAGTGCACCTATCGCAAGTAGTACTCGATATTCGGGGGAATACCGAGGTCGTATTGTTCTCGGGGTCGTGTTGACTATTCTTACTCCTCCAAGAGGACTATTATTTTACTGAAAGTAAGGTGGATTTTTTTACTTAATAAAAGACGGAAAAGCAAAGGAGCGAAAAAAAAAATGATTTAGAAAATATTCGATGAAGGGTTAACGCTCGGCATCGAATCAGATTAAGACTAAAACATTTTTTAATAATTATAGGACTTAGTTTTCAAATTAATAACAAGGCAACTTGGCCGTGGAGGTTCCACAAATGTGAGCTCACCTAGCTATAGGGATATCGCTCACCTAAATGTTAAGACTATTCGACCGAACGTTAGTCCGACGAAGGATTCCTCTTAACGCCCGCTTTACGCTAAGAACCCCGCTATTGGGTGGGGAACCCAATCCGGTAGAATTACGCTTGTCCTCTCTCGAGGGTATGCACGCAACTCTATTTACCCAGGGGTGATCGGTCCATATGCACGGCCTCTCGGCTAGCTAGCATATGGACTACGGAAATAGGGCCCACACATCGATATGTGGTCTTACGCGTCGTAAACCCGGGGTAAACCTTAAGTCCTTAAATTAAAATGAAAATAAAGAGCTTCAATTATTAGAAATCATTTTAAATGTCTCAATGCTCTTCGATGCCGAGGCTAATAGCGATTAGCCACACATCGGTATGGGGACGGCTTATAATTTAGTGAGGCGCGAGTTCGAAATTAAACGCTAAACGATTATAAGAAGGGGACATAAAAACAAATAACAAACATTTAGAAAACTGAAAAGTTAGCTAAAACAAGAACTCACGCACACTCCAAATTATAAATTAAACAGAAACTAAGTTACACATAAAAGAAATTTGCATATTTAAAATTTGTGAGTCCCACTCAAACGAGTGGGGGCGGGAAATAAAAGCTTAAAATTGCAAGTCCTACTCAAACGAGTAGGACTAAAATGAAAGCGAGTCCTACTCAAATGAGTAGGAGAAAATAAATGCGATTACAGGGCTTAAAGATCCGTCCATTTAACTCAAGTGAGTAGGCGGAAAAATAAAGAAAGAAAATTACAAATCCTACTCAAACGAGTAGGCGAGAAATAAAGTCCGTCCATTTAACTCAAGTGCGTAGGCGAAAAAATAAAGAAAGAAAATTACAAGTCCTACTCGAACGAGTAGGACTGAAAATGAAAACGATGCGTCATTTAACTCTTAACGAGTAGGCGGAAATAAATGCACACAAACACACACACTCCATATGAATTTCAAGAAAGCAATAAAGCTAACACCTACACTCACACACTCTACATAATTTGAACAAAGCATTAAAAGTTATACACCTACACTCACACACTATACATAATTTGAACAAAGCATTAAAACTTATACTCATACACTCACACACACAACATGAAAATAAAGAAGAACAAAAGAAAATTTATGCTCATACACTCACACACACTAATAACGAAGAAAAATCAAAGTTGCTTATAAATTAAAATAACAAGATTTCTACTCCTAAAACTTACCCAAAATACATAAAAAGAACAAATAAAAAGAGAATGAGCAAAAAATTTTATAAAATAAAGTCAAAATCAAAGGTGCTCAAAAATTAAATCTATAACTTTTTCATTCTTAACAATTCATAAAAGAGATAAAAAAGGTGAAGAGAAAAAAATAAAAAGAACAAAAGAGGTTTTACAATCTTAAAAGAAAAACTAAGTAAAAAAAAGAACAAAATCAGTTTTTAAATCTCTTTTATAAATTCATAAGAATGAAATCCTAATTCTTTCAAGAAAAAGACATGGTGAAAAAGAGGAAAACCTATCATACCTAAGCATGAAAACAAGTTAAAAACATGTAAAGTAAATAAATTACACTCATACACACACACACACACATTTCATAAATGAAGAACAAAGATTAAACCAAGGATAAAAAGGAGAAGGAAAGTGGGCACAAGTGTTCATTCCAAAGCCATATATGAAGAGAAAATCTAACATTTTATTGATTAAAGGAAACTATTACAAGTTATTACAAGAGCTAGAGCTAAAGTAAAAAACAAACATGAAAGAAAAGAGGGAGAAATCTCCTTACATAGCTTTAGAAATCACGGATGCAGCCCACAAAAAGATACTAAAATGGCCCAAAAATCTGAACCCTTGGACCTTACAGAACTGGGCAATTTATAGGAAAAAAATTTCTAAGTACACCCCCTAGGTCACGGGCGTGTAGGGGGGGCGTGTCAGTACTATTCATGAAGGCGGCCGGCGATTGGACAGGAAAGTTGACTTCGGGCTGAGTTCGCGGCATTCACGCCCCAGGTCACGGGCGTGACTCTGGGCGTGTCGGGGAGGTAGAACCGGGCGCGGGTTGCGTCGAAAGTCTTTGACAGCATCTTGTCGGGCCAGCTGGAAAGGTCACGCCCCAGGTCACGGGCGTGACTCTGGGCGTGTCAGTTGGTGTCGACACTCGACGAATGTCGAGTGGAAAGTGTCGAGTCGAAATCGTCGAGCTGAGATTGAGTCACGCCCTAGGTCACAGGCGTGACGCCGGGCGTGACTGCTGGTGTCGACACTCGACGATCGTCGAGCGGAATTCGTCGAGAGGAGAGGACACGGGCTTGGGTCACGCCCCGTGTCGGGTGACACGGGCGTGACACCAGGCGTGTCGAGCTTTTTACTTTAGAAATTTGCCAGTTCACGGAATTTGAGCGTCACGCCTTGGTCACGGGCGTGACAAATATGTCACGGGCGTGTACTGCCCAATTTTGGCAGATTTTGAAATTTTTCTGCAAAATAAAATAAAACAAGTTAGTAGAAAATTTACAAGAATAGGAGCATTTTATTGAACAAAAATAGGTAAAAACGACGAAAATAAATGAAAATGACTAAATTAATGTGCATAAAAATACGTATATTTACAATACATCAGAAGCCCAGCGAGTGATGATTGCAGCCTATCAGTTAAAAGGTCTGCCGAAGAGTTGGTGGATTCAGGAAAGAGAGAGCCTGAAGGAAGGCTGTACTTGAGAATCTTTTAAGAAAATGTTGCTGAAAAGGTTTCTACCATCGGTCGAGCAAGACCGCCTGATGAATAACTTCCTGCATCTAAAGCAGAGACAGCTCACCGTGAGCGAGTACGAGATTGAGTTTAGCAAACTGAGCAGGTTTGCACCGGATTTGGTAGATTTTGAGGAGGGTAGAGTGAAACGTTTCTTGGGAGGACTAAGAAGCGATGTCCAGCAGTTGGCATGCGCTTACCAAGTTGAAAGTTATGCTGAAGCAGTGGAAGCCGCTTTAAAAGTGGAGGTGATTGAAAACGCCAAGAATCGTGGTGCTGCGGCAAGGAAGGAGAAAAGAAAAGGTGTTGAGGATGGTAGCTCCAGGGCATTTGGCCCTTCTTCGAAGAAGAAAAGTAAGGATGTGTGTAGCTTCTGTGGTCGACCTGGCCACCCCTACGAAAGGTGCTTCAAGAGGACTGCAACCCTGAAGCAGCAGCAGGTGCATGCCATCCAAGGTGCACCCAAGGGAGAGCTTGTGTGCTCGTTCTGTGCAAAAAAAAGGGTCATGATGTGACTCGTTGCTGGATGAAAGAAAGGGTTTGCTTCTAGTGTGGACAGTAGGGACACCAGAAGTCTTCGTGCCCCCAGGCTCAGCCCCCACTGCAGCCTGCCCCACTTCGAGCTCTGCCGCCGCCGCCAAGCCTGGATAAAAGAAAAGGGAAAGCTGAACGTGATGACCAGTGAGGAAACCCAAACCTCTACGCAAGTGATATCAAGTTAGCCTCAGTTTAATTTATCCTTATTAATTATCCTTGTTGCCCTAGTTATTGTTCGTTTAGTTACGTATGTTACGGTTTTAGGGGAGTTTAAGGTGCGGAATAGGTGGGCTCGCGTCCTTTTCGACTCGGGTGCCACCCATTCCTTTGTGGCCCGAAGATTCGTTGATAAGCACCGTCTGAGTGTCGACCAATTAGGAGGCTCCTTCAATGTCAAGCTCCCTTCCGGTGATTCGGTGATATCTAACCAAGGAGTTCTGAGATTCCCTATTCGTCTTGACAATTTTCTGGCATATGCGAATCTGATGATTTTGGATCTGTCTGATTTTGGCGTGATTCAAGGCATGGACTGGCTGTCCAAATATGATGCGGTCATCCAGTGCAAGGCTAAGCGATTGGATTTCAGAATGGACGACGGACAACCTATGAGCGTCTATGGATTTTAGGACAGAGTTTCTCCTGTCATTTCTACGGTGCGTGCTTATCGTTCTATAGAGTCTGGTTGCGAGGCGTTTTTGGTTTCTATTTCTGCTCTGGAAACAGCTTTTGTTACGCCACGTCTTGAGGATGTCTCGGTGGTGCGAGAGTTTCCAGATGTCTTTCCTGATAGTCTTCCAGGACTTCCCCCTGAAAGGGAGATAGAGTTTGTGATAGACCTCGAACTGGGCACTCGTCCTATTGCTAAAGCACCGTACCGTATGGCTCCGCGTGAGTTGGACGAGTTGCGTACTCAGCTCAATGAGTTGTTGAGGTGTGGTTTTATTAGGCCAAGTACTTCTCCATGGGGTGCTCCTACTTTGTTCGTCAAGAAGAAAGATGGATCGATGAGACTTTGCATCGATTATAGGGAATTGAATAAGGTAACAATTAAGAATAGATATCCCCTGCCAAGGATTGATGATTTGTTTGACCAATTGTGTGGTAGCTCGGTATTTTCAAAGATTGATCTTCGCTCAGGCTACCACCAGTTGAGGATTCGAGAGGTAGATATTCCTCGAACCGCTTTTCGTTCACGACATGGACATTATGAGTTTCTGGTGATGTCTTTTGGTTTAACCAATGCACCTTCTGCCTTCATGGATTTGATGAATCGGGTGTTTAAGGATTTCTTGGACCGATTTGTTATTGTGTTCATAGATGATGTCTTAGTGTATTCTCGCAATGTTGAGGATCATACTCAGCATTTGTGTCTGGTTTTGTCGACCCTAAGGGAGCATAAGTTATATGCGAAGTTGAGCAAGTGTGAGTTTTGGCTACCTCAGGTGTCCTTTCTGGGTCATGTGGTAAGTAAGGACGGTATTTCTGTAGACCCGACCAAGATTTCTGCGGTACTGGAGTGGGAGAGACCTTCTACGCCGAAGGAGATTAGGAGTTTCTTAGGCCTAGCTGGCTATTACAGAAGATCCGTGGAAGGATTTTCGGTGTTGTCTGCTCCTCTAACTAGACTTACTCAGAAGAATACTGCTTTCATTTGGAGTGATAAATGTGAAGAGGCTTTCCAAGAGCTAACGAAGAGATTATGTACTGCTCCGATTTTAACCTTACCTACTGAACGAGTTGAGTATGTTGTGTATGTCGATGCGTCACATATCGGACTTGGTTGCGTTTTAATGCAAGATGGTAAGGTGATTGCGTATGAATCGAGACAACTAAAGATCCACGAGAGAAACTATCTGACGCACGATTTGAAGTTTGCTTCCGTAATTTATGCACTGAAGCTCTGGAGACACTTATTATATGGCGCGATGTTCAAGATCTATACTGACCATAAGAGTTTGAAGTACGTCTTCACTCAGAAAGAACTAAATCTGCGCCAGCGTCGGTGGTTAGAATATGTGGCGGATTATGAAGTGGAAATTCTCTATCATCCAGGAAAGACTAATGTAGTAGCCGATGCCTTGAGTAGGAAGACCGCTAAGATTTTTAATCTATCGGTGCAGTCCTTGATAGAAGAATTTTTGTTGATGGATATTGAGGTTGGGAGTAGTACTTTGCCTGCTAGTCTAGAAGCAGAAGAACCCTCTTGTATTTCCCTTACTCGAGCACATCAGAAGGATTATCCGGACTTGTTACATCTCCGGAATAGAACGGTGAAGGGAGAGCTACCCGATTTCTCTGTGGACGAGTTGGACACCCTGCAGTATCGGGGTAGATTTTGCGTCCCCGCCTTTGGAGATATTCGAGCTAAGATCTGTGCTGAAGCTCATGGTTCCAGTGTGGCCTACCACCCTGGTTCCACAAAGATGTATTAAGATCTAAAGCAAATTATTTGGTGGTCAGGGATGAAGAATGACATCGCTAGGTTTGTATCGGAATGTTATATATGTCAGCGTTTTAAGGCTAATCACAGAAGGTCTGGTGGTAAGCTGACACCGCTTGATATTCCAAGTTGGAAATGGGAAAGTATTTCAATGGATTTCATCACCGATCTGCCAAAATCTCCCCGTGGGCATGACTTTATTTGAGTGATAGTCGACAGATTGACAAAGTGTGCTCACTTTGTGCCATTTAAGATTGGGTACTCGATGAAGAAGATAGCTGAGTTATATCTTGAAGAGATCATCAGGTTGCATGGTGTGCCTATTAGCATCGTATCAGATCGGGACTCTAGATTTACATCTCGTTTTTGGAAGAGTTTATAGGAGGAATTGGGTACCGATTTAAGGTATTCCACCGCCTATCATCCACAGACTAATGGTCAGACGGAAAGAGTAAATCAAATCATAGAAGATATGATCAGGTGTTATATTTTGGATCATGGTGGTGCTTGGGATGATCGTCTCAAACTCATGGAGTTTGCTTACAATAACAGTTATCAAGAGAGTCTGCAGATGGCTCCGTTTGAGGCCTTGTATGTGCGGCATTGTAGAACCCCACTGTTTTGGGCTGAAGTTGGTGAGAGGCCGTTGTTAGGTCCGGAAGCTCTTGAAGAGATGAATTGTGTTGTGACTCATATTTGAGAAAGGCTTCGTGTGCCTCAAGAGCGATATGAGAAGTATGCTAATCTTCGAAGGGTCGATCTGTAGTTTGTGGTTGGAGACTGGTGTTTCTGAAGGTTTCTCCGATGTCCGGTGTTAAAAGATTTTGTAGGAACCACAAGTTAGACCCCCGATATGTGGGACATTTCCAGATTCTTGAGCGCATCGGAGTGTCGTCTTATAGGTTGGAATTGTCTGCGACCTTCCCTGGTGTCCATGATGTGTTCCATGTGAGCCAGTTGCGGAAATGTGTTCGTAATGATCGTCAAGTCCTCGACTCGATACCCCAGATTCAGCTCAACCTTACTTATGTGGAAGAACCTGTTCGTGTTCTGAATTTTCAAGAGCGGGTGTTGCGGAGAAAGACCATCCCTATGGTCAAGATTCTTTGGAGAAATCAAGACGTCGAGAGCGCGACGTGGGAATTGGAATCGGTGATGAGGGGATCTCACCCGCACCTCTTCTCTTAGTTTCAGGTATGTCGTTATGTTTTCAGTTATGTTTGATTTTATCGTTTTGATTGGTTTTGGAGTTGTGTTAAGTTTCGGGACGAAACTTCTTTTTAGGGGGAGTGACTGTAACGCCCTCAATTTTTTTTTCGATGATTTTATTTGTTTGGGGAACGTCAGATTTATGACGTAGTGGCGTTACTTTTAACGTCGATTTGACGGCGCAATGCCGTTAAGGCAATTTCGCGTCCGTGCGGTCGAGTAGGCAGAATTCTTGTTGTAATGGGAAGATTTTGCATTTGGAATTTAAGTTAAGTAATTTTGGAATTACTCGTCAAGTTTCATCGCAATCCGAGCATTTTTGGAGTCTCGGCGCGCGATTGAAGTTTTGGATTGTTTATGTTCGCCGTATACTTCGAAGATTAATATCTCGGGAATGGCTCGTCGGATTCTGGTTTTGATTTCTCCGTTAGATTTGTAGCATTAGTGTTCGCCTTCGGTGCAAGTTTTGTTTAATTCGGCGCTCGTTTGAGCTTCCGTGCTGAGTCTTCTCGAGAAGCTATGGTTCTACTCAATTAGCCCATTTTACACTTTACTCGGGTGTCGTTTTGAGGGTCAAAACGGCATTGAATCAAAACATGGTCAACATGAAATTCGTTCGTATCGACGATATCTACAACTTTCATGTTGACCACTTTTTGAATTGAAGCCGTTTTGAACCCCTAATTCCGTTGTTTCTGCAATAACTCGAGTGCTGAGCTGCTACTCGAGTATATGCTGCTTCTACTCGAGTAATTCATGTTTTAACTCGAGTAATGAGCCTCTACTCGAGTATATTATGTTACTACTCGAGTAGTTATGTTACTACTCGAGTAGGTATGTTGTTACTCGAGTAAGTATGTTGTTACTCGAGTAGGTATGCTGCCACTCAAGTAGGCTGTTTCGTTTTACGTTCCGACATCGTTTTGAGGGTCAAAACGGTGTCGTATCAAAAACTATTCAACATGAAATTTGTTCATCTCGACGAGATCTACAACTTTCATGTTGACCACTTTTCAATTTGAAGTCGTTTTAAACCACTAATTTCGTTTTTCCCGCTATAACTTGAGTGGTGAGCTGCTACTCGAGTATATGCTGCTTCTACTCGAGTAATTCATGTTTTTACTCGAGTAATGAGCCTATACTCCAGTATATTGTGTTACTACTCGAGTAGGTATGTTATTACTCGAGTAGGTATGTTACTACTCGAGTAGGTATGCTGTTACTCGAGTAGGTATGCTGCTACCCGAGTAGGTATGATGTTACTCGAGTAGGCTGTTTCTATCTGCGTTCAGAGGCTGTTTTGAGAGTCAAAACGGAATCGTATCAAAATATGGTCAACATAAAATTTGTTTGTCTCGATGAGATCTACAACTTTCATGTTGATGAAGTTTTGATTTGAAGTCATCTTAGACCTCTATTTTGGGTTCCCGCAAAACTGCTCGAAATAAACCGTTTTTGACAAAACATTTTATAAACACACACACACACATATATATATATATTCTTGGACTTAGGTTTTAGAACCAAACTTCATCCTCTCCGTTATTTTTCTCCCGAACCAGAGCAGCGAGCGAGAGAGAGAGTTTCTTTTTCGTGAATCTTCCGGTGGCCGCCGACGGTTCTTCGGTGCTCGAAATCTTCAACCGAACTTAGATCCGGAAAGCTCTCGCCGAGAGCTACGCTATCGTGGTAATTTCTTCCCTATTCTTTGAGTTTTTTTCGTTAGGGTTTTTCGGCCCTAATCCCTTTTCCGTCATTTTTGTCTAGATCTCAACTTCTCCCGCATCCTTTTTGCCCCGACCTACGACGTGGAGTGATTCGGTGGATTTTTCCGGTAAAAACCAAGGCAAGTGGTGGTTTCTCCTCTTTTCTCCTTGTCTGGTTCGATGGTAACGGCTATGTTTTCATGTTCCCTAAAATTTTCTACACTTATTCTTCCAAATTATTGCTATGATTAACCGCTTTGTTGACCACATGTTGTTATGTTGTTTTGTCATGATAAATTTGAACTTGTCTATTTATGTTTAATCGTCCTTGAAGTGTCTTATCGATGGCTTAAGTGTCTTAGCTCTCGTTATCAAACGTATTAGAGTTGAATTAGGGTTGTAAATCGGTCATAAAGGTTGATCAACCATGTCCGGAATCTAGTAATGTCAAGTAGAGTTTGTCGAGCCAAATCCCGAGGTATTTGTGTTGTGGTTTTTTTTGGTTTCTTGAATGCGGGTGTTAGTGGACGATTCCACCTCCGCAGTGTTTGTTACCTTCATTAGTGCCCTGTGGAAGTCTACCTGGTTTTTTTTTTGGATATCTGCGCTGTATGGTGGAGAGAATGAGACTCCCTCGCAGTTAGACGGATTGTATATCCGTTGTTTTGGGTGGTGTGTCCAAGAGTGACCACTTCGCCTGCGTTTTTTGGGTGGTGTGTCCAAGAGTGACCACTTCGCCGTGATTTTGGGTAGGGTCGACCACAGGTGCCTAATGAAGGTTTTGTTTTTTTTCTTTCTGGGGAAATATTTATGTAGTCACCTTATAGCCTTGTGCGTCTGGTGTACTCTTGTGGAACGTGGCAAGTCACGTAGGAGTTCTCTTCCTGTTGATGTCCTGTTTCTTTTGTACTTTGCTTCAGTACTTTTGGTCTTGGGCTGGTACCCCTGTCGACCCTTGTTTATTTTGGCTTATTATTTTTTTTTCCTGCCACTACTTGTACCTTCTTGCTGAGGTGTTGTCTTTGAAATGTCTCAGGTTTAGAGTTGTAGCAGGTAGCAGTGCTGGTTTTGGAGTTATCTGGCGGCAATGTTGGTCGTGGTTGTTGCCTCGTCTTAGCGAGGTAGTTTGTTGGTTTTTTTTAGTTTTACTAGTTCAGACATACTTTTGTTCGTGGGTTCGTGTCAGTTTGTTGGCGCCCACTGATTTTGTTAGTTGCTGATACTTGCTAGCTGCTCATTTATTTAATAGTGGATGTGGTTTACTTGCTCTCTGTGAGGATTTATGCTAGGAATGCATGTTAGGTATTTTCAACTATAAAATCTACTACTATTACTTCATACATTACATGATTTGAAACTCTAACCCATTATTTTTAGCGACTGTAAAAGCTATCTTTCCTACTATAATAAATTTAGAGTTCTACATGACACGAGTTGTCCTCTGGGGACGTTTATTCTCATGTAAGATGTTTGAGTCAATCTAAACAAGTATTTTTCCGCAGCGTATAACCATATTTTGATTCGTGGACTAAATGAGCCACTAAGCCGAGTGATACAACTAACTGTTGCATTTAACTGTTTTTTCTTAAAATAACTTAAAGGATCTTTCTCCATGATTAAGTAGGTTTTTGCCTGAGCGTCCGCAGTTATCCCCTGCTGACGTGGCATCATGACACGCATTTCCCCCTACTCTGATAAGCTATTTATGTGGTGAAAATGCGGGTTGTGACAACTAGATCCTTGTTCATGGCTCTGCATAAGCGAACTACAATGGTAACTATTCTCCTCTTGGACAAGTGAAGTCCTCTTTTAATGAGTTTGCATGAAAACCCTCACTAATTGGTTGAGAAAAGATTATTTCCATCGGGTCGATATGTTTATCCCCGAGTATATTTTGCATATAGTATCCGGAAGAGTGAGTACGGATTATGCATGCAGTGTGAAGCCCATCTGGACAAGTCTGGACAAGTTGGTTTAGATTGGTGATGTTTTGTTTTGCTTGCTGGAGAAGACTCTATAGAAATTTTATGGTTTTAGAGTTATGTTGGCAATGACTCTGAGTGATCTTTTGTTGTGATTGTGAAGACCGTGTCCTGGAGACACGAGGGCTAACTCGTTGAGCTGTGTGCTTGAGTGCCCAGCCTCGTTGTCCGTAAGTGCCATTCGTAGAGCGCATTCTTGGTATTATGGATTACGAGAAAGGGGAGGCTGACATGCATCGTTGTCGTTAATTGGCACTTCGATCGGAGCAACAAAAAAGAGTTGAACGGTACCCGCACTATGTCATTCGGCTAAACAGACCTAAAGTACATGACAGTTGTCGTTGGCATATGAGAGAGTCGTGGTTGCATGCCATACTAGTAATGCTCAGGTGAGACCGTGTAGTATGGGACTGAGGATGGTGGTGTGACTTGTGGAGTATCCCGTTGGGTGTTAATGCACCGGTGATTGCCCATGATGGCAAAAGGTGGGACAATGGGTTATCCGGTACACCGATAAGGTGCCCTGAGTGCACGAGTTGTTTGGCCGGTCATGCCATCGTCTGTGGTGATTGGCGCTTAAGTTGCACATTTTTGATATTTGTGAACATGTTATTTGCTTGCAAGGAAGGAGCACCACCACCCCGAAAAAAGAGTGAGATCATTATAATTTGGTCAGCTAATGCTGTCCGTTGCCTTGTTTGCCACCGTTCCGTGGAATGTTTTTGTGCAGGTGCTGTAGAGCCAAACAGGAAGTAGCGGGTTGAAGTCATTTTGCTGAGCGGGCCCTCAAAGGCCCAAGTGTTATGTTAAGTATTTTCATGTGTTGTCGGCCTACGTGCCAATGTATGAAAATCACTTTCTTGTAACACATAAATACTGCGTTATAAGGTCTTAAGACAAAAATTATTTGTGTAACTTTCATTTCAGTTGTATTTTAGTAGCGGACATTCCTGCATAGGTGATTGTTAACTCTTTAAGTTTCCGCTAGAATGCAACTGTGTTAGAGTGCGTTATATGTTTAGAATGAATTATTGTTTCATTGCGTAACTCTTTCGTCTGTTCGTTTAATATGACGAGGGGCCCCGACCAGACCTGCTGTTGTATTACTCTTGATGGATGTGAGTGTTACATCTTGCATGTATTGATATTTGATTGAAAACCAATTCCTTAAAACCAATCATATTGTTAAATTAATCATAAAGTGATCAAACAAAATAAAAGTGTATTTATAGCAGCTAAAGTGCACAGTCAATAATTAAATTAATCATAAATAAAAGGGATATTTATATTGCTAAATGATCAAACAAAATAATTTTTCAATAAAGAAATAAAAAACATATTCATCCAAATTATTTATTTGTTTTATAATTTTTATTTATAAAAACAAATATATTTCATAATAATTAATAATACAAATAATTTAATATAAATAGGGCGTTGATATTGATAGTCCTACTTTGAATATTGACAACCCAACTATAATAGCAGTCCAACAAATAGATCATGACAACTCATTGGTTATTGACTGTCCAAATATTTTTCCTAAAAAATCATATAATCATTTTAGATTAAATAAAACAAATATAAAATAAAGTTAATAGTTTTTTTAACAACTTAATCATCCAAAATATGACGCAAAAGTCCAATGTCATTTAAAACACAAAATATTTTAAATTCACCTCTTTTGATGCTCAACTTGACACGTCCTTGCGGAGATTAAATTGGCACGGCTCAAATTGGCAGCATGAGTGTTTATAGCCGAGCAAACAACTCCATAACTTCCTTTTCCTATGACCTCTAGAATTTTGTATCTACTCGCATCCCCATACTCAGTGAAGAAGTCCATCTCCGGTGAATCCTGTAAAATATAGAAACAATCACAAGCTTCCATATAAAAAGCTTTCAACAAATTAGATCAAGGCTCTCTGTCACGGCGGTCGGAAGGGGGGAGAGACTTTGTTGTGGCGGCTTCTCTGTCACGGATTGCAGAGCTGCGGAGTTAGGGTTTCGGTGTTCGGGAATCCGGAGAAATGAAAAGGGGGGAGTTTTAGGGCTGCTATTAGGGAGCTTTTCAATCATATATGTGTTTTTTAAATTGTATAGGCTGCCAATATTAAAAGCCGGACTGCCACTATAAATGTCCCTATAAAAATTATAATTTTATTACGTCAACCATAACTCCTCTTGTTCAGTTGACCTTCTACCTATAAAAATAAATCTCGTCATCAATTCAATATATTAATTTTTACAGTATGCTCTTCGTGATTTGAAACTTTCAATGTTCAATCGGCGACAAATGGGTGACCAAGCAGAAGCGCGGACGGCGATCAATGAGAAGAGATGACAAAGTCCGGCTTTGAAGACAACGGAGGGATGATTTTCGCGGAGTTTTTTTTTGCCGTGATTTTGAATGGATCGTGAATCTTCTTTACTAAACTACTACCTTGATTATAGAGAACGAAAGATTCGGAAGTGTGTGAAGCGATGGCGATGATTTCAGAGCTTTTCCTTCTGTTCTTCGTGCTTACAGGAATCCTTCGAGTTAGCCATGGCGCCACCGATGTTGGCGATGGTACTTCCTTCATCTCTATGCCTGATTAAAAGTAGTTTCCGGTATAGTAGTACTGACGAAATGTTACACAGCGGCGGCTATTCGATCTCTGATGAACGGCTGGCAGAACTCGCCGCCGAGCTGGGGGAAGGACGATGATCCTTGTGGGACACCATGGGAAGGAATTAGCTGCGAGAAAAGCAGGGTGACTGTTCTGTAAGTCTCTGTAACTCTCCTCATGTTGCTAGAATGGCTGGGCTGACATTTTCTTGTTCAACATTTGCTTCTAATTTTAGGAGGCTTTCAACTATGGGGCTCAAAGGTACATTAAGCGGCGATATCGCCCAGCTCTCGGAATTGCAATCGCTGTACGTTTTCCCCTCTACGTTTTATCTAAAAATAGAGATAATTTGGGGAATATTATATTCTAGGATGAATTACTTCAAGATCATTCGTGGTTGCAAATATTAGAATTAGTTGTGCCATCTTTATAGAGAATAACAGGAGAATGAAAAATTATGGAATGAGAAAAACACATGGTATGTAGTTTTAAGATGAGGGAGAGGAAGGAAAGATAAGCAAAAGTGAGCTAGTAGGACAGGATGAGAATTTGTCAAACATGTATTATGTATTATTTTTCAAAGAAATGATACTAATAAGCATAAGTGTATCCCCAATGTGTGGAGAGTTTCTAACCTGATTCCAATCAGTTTAGAACATTTGGACATTTTATTCCTTATGAATGATTTTGTTAATGGAAGAATCTAAGTTTTTTTTTTTGTTTATATTTCATGGCAGGTGTTATGTTCTAAGTACTTAATTCTATAGACATACTTATAAACAAAAATATGTTATGCAGGGATCTATCATACAATAATAAACTTGGTGGTTCAATCTCTCCAAGCATAGGAAATCTGAAACAGCTTACCACATTGTAAGTGCTTAAGCTGCTTCTGTAAAGTGTGATCAATCAATTAAATTTTCCATTTTACACTTTGTAGGATCTTGGCAGGCTGCAGCTTTTCTAGCATCATTCCCCAAGAGCTTGGTAACTTGGCGAAGCTCTCGTTTTTGTAAGAATCTATTCATTGATAATCTGCACATTAGCCTCATATCATAACTATTTGGGTCAAATTGTTTTTTCATAAGTCTATTGGAGCGATGATTATCCTTGCTAGCTAAGGATTGTCATCTCCACTTTTAAAATTTTCAATAGTATTTTTATCGGTGCATTTCAGCACATATCCATAGTACTCAAGTCTATATTCGGTTGTCTTTTTTTCAATAAATTAACTCCAACTATTACTGCCATGTAATTATTCTTTAATTTGTCCTTAATTTTTCCGCACATTAATCTCATATATCAATGACTTCTTGCTACCCAATATTGGGATCCATACATCATTAAAATTTTATTAAAACAAAAAAAATACCTTTTAATTCTTTGTATCCTCTTAGGAGAAAATTCACATGAGTTGCTTCTCAATTATTTGGTATAATAAATCCAAGATACTTAAACCAATCACATTTCGGTGACACATTCTTCACATAATAAGTGACTGTTATTTTTGTTCCAGAGCTCTGAACTCTAATCAATTCAGTGGAAGAATACCTGCTTCAATGGGGCTACTGTCCAATTTATACTGGCTTGATCTCGCAGAAAATCAGCTCACGGGACCCATTCCTATCTCATCAAACAGCTCCCCAGGCTTGGATCTGCTCGTCAGCACTAAGCATTTGTGTGTGTTAATTTACAAAATGAAAAGTAAAAGAACTTTGAAATTCTTTTTTCCTCCCAAAATAACAATTATCTTCTCATGTAATTTGGCAGCCACTTCAACAAGAACCAGCTTTCAGGCCCAATCCCAGCAGGTCTCTTCAGTTCTAAAATGACATTAATACATCTGTAAGAGCTATGTCAAACTGCATATTCAGCAACATTTTCATCAAAATTGTCATTTCTTGATTGCTTTAGAAATATTACTTGCAGTCTTTTCGATTCCAACAAATTTACAGGACCAATCCCTGACTCAATAGGACTTGTAACATCGCTTGAGGTTCTGTGAGTATACTGTATATTCGAAATAATTACTACCTTAGTTACTACTATGTCTTTTTTTTAAAAATCATTCTCCTTTTGTTACAGACGACTTGATCGTAATTCTCTAACTGGCCCCGTTCCTTCTACCATAAACAATCTTATAACAATCAATGAGATGTAAGTAATATATACCAACAAGTCAACAGTGATTTTGATCTTTGAATATGCTAGAAACTTTGGAATCGAATTATTTCCTACGAATTTCATTTTAGGAACTTGGCCAACAATGAACTGAGTGGACCGCTACCTAATCTAACTGGGATGAACATCCTCAACTATTTGTAAGACACAATTGCAGTTTATATACTTAATTTTTGGTGTAATTTATCATCTATAAATGCTCGGAAATTGTACGTAGGGATTTGAGCAACAACACTTTTGATTCCAGTGAGGTTCCAGCCTGGTTCTCTACCATTCAGTCTCTGACTACTTTGTGAGCTTCTAGTCTAGTAGAATGCATGGATTACTTTGTACCTTTGTTGTTAAGTGGTAAGATGTCTCATCTGACATCCATTGTTTGGTGCATGCAGGGTGATAGAATCTGGAGGGCTTTATGGGAATATTCCTTCTGAAATATTTGGTTTTCCTCGGATTCAACAAGTGTAAGTGATCAGTGACAATTGGTCAATAAAATATTTTCTCATAGCAGTAATAAGGGTCTGCTCGGTACTATTTTTGTCGTTTGCTTCTATTGGTACTATATTAAAAGGGTAAACATTGATTTGTTAAGGTACTGAGATAGGAACATTAAATGAATCTGAACACTTCAATTTTAATCCTCTTATCTATGGGTATGCATGAATATTTAATACATATGATTCACATAAATCAACTATAAATATGTGAGGCGCCCAAGTGTCGTGTGCATAGGTCATTGTACTCGGTCGTAGTTCAAATGATGTCCGGATATACTGGGCCCGCGCATGCTTGCTAGTTTTTTTTAAATGAATATTGGATAAATCAATCTGATAATGATGATTTGACAGGCTATTACGTAACAATGCGTTCAATGGTACCCTTGATCTGGGCACTCCAAGCTCTGAGCTACAAATCGTGAATTTAGAAAACAATGCCATCTCTGAGTTCAAATCTTCTTCGGGTTACAATGACGTTCTGATGTGAGTTCCTAAAACATTCTGTATTCCTGACTTTGAATATTTGCAATCATACTAATATAATTCCACATTTCATTGTCGTGACAGACTTGTTGGAAATCCAGTGTGCACTAAGCTTTCGAGCTCAATCTATTGCAGCCTTATGCAACAAAATCACAATGCATACTCAACTAACTTAAGCAAATGCCAATCTTCGTGTTCGCCTGATCAGAGTATCAATCCCGAGAGCTGTTTGTGTGCTTATCCCTATCAAGGCTTGTTGGTATTCCGGGCGCCATTCTTTCGAGATGTGTTGAACAGCACGAGGTTCGAAGAACTAGAAAGAACCCTTTGGACTAAGTTAAGCCTAATTCCAGGGTCAGTGTATCTATCAAATGTCTTGTTCAATGTGGACAACTATTTGGAAGTTCAGGTTAAGCTCTTTCCACCAACTGGAATGTATTTCTCTCGGTCGGAGATTCTGAAACTTGGTTTTTCTCTAAGCAACCAAACTTTTAAACCTCCAAATGAATTTGGTCCATACTATTTCATTGCATCTCCATACACTTTTCCAGGTATTGTATGTTTACAAGCATAAATTTTGATTTCTTCATGATGACCAAATAAATTACAGTGATAAGTTTCAGACAGCAATGGAGGGAAGAACTCAATGAGCACAGGTGTAATCGCTGGAATTGCAGTTGGTTGCATTATTCTACTTATTGCGCTTGTGATTCTTGGACTTTATGCAATCAGGCAGAAGAAGAGGGCAGAGAGAGCCGTTGTGCAATCCAAACCTTTTGGTAAGCACAAGAAAATTAGAACGTTATTTTCAAAATCCAGTGAGATGGATAATAGTTCTAAACTCTGCAGACAAGGATGAAAATTTATCATGTTTTGCAAATATGGACAACTATCAAAATGCTACCTGCATTTTTGAAACACTAGGGCACATGCACTAAGGCTCTATTTAGAACAGCTGTGGCATTTGAGCAGTTACTGTGTAAAATTGTGGTAGTAAGCATAGTGGTAGCAGTTTTCCTGCGTTTTGAACTTTTGTGACAGCTTTTTTGGTATAAGTTTCACTTTATGGGATCTTGGCATTCACGACTGCTAAAGGTGATCGCACCTGTATGACTGGTGGCATTTTGACCTAAAATATAGTTTTTGGAAAATAGTGTTCGTGCTCACACCTACCCTGATGCTGCCTTCATTTTTCATAATGAGTTCATAACTGCCACTGCTCTGTTAAACATGGCCTAAGTGAACTAGATCTCATAATCCAATTTTCACCATTTTCTAATTTAATTTAGACAATCTCTAGTTTTAGACATCCATGCCTTATTTATTGAAAATACCATATAATATTGCCTAAGTTTCTCTTTCTTCCCTATCTTTAAGCTTCATGGGTTTCATCGGCTAAAGATAGCGAAGGTGCCCCACAGCTCAAAGGAGCAAGATGGTTCTCCTTTGAAGAACTCAAAAAGAGCACCAACAACTTTGCAGAAGCAAATGAGGTGGGGTCAGGAGGCTATGGAAAGGTAACTCACTATTTCAGTCAAAACATAATAATTTGTTAAATAAGCAATTTGTTTTAAGTCAACTGCTTCAAATTTTTCTCACATGTCAGGTCTACAAAGGCATGCTACCAAATGGGGAACTTGTTGCAGTTAAAAGAGCACAGCAAGGTTCCATGCAGGGTGCACATGAATTCAAGACTGAAATTGAGTTGCTTTCTAGGGTTCACCACAAAAACCTTGTAGGACTTGTAGGATTTTGTTTTGAGCAAGGAGAACAAATGCTGGTGTATGAATACATCCCCAATGGAACACTTAGGGACAGCTTGATAGGTCAGTAAATTTAACCACATCTCAAATATGTGCTTTCAAAATTTCTAATTTTTTGTACTATTTATTTATTATCAGTATCAAAATCAACTTTGCATAATTACAGGGACATGCCCTATAATTACTAATTTATCCCCTCCAACTTTGCATAATGATAGGGACCTACCCTTCAACTTTTAAAATTTTGTGGTTTCTTTGTAAATGTTTGTTGGAAATATTGCCCTCAATGTTCCCTAGATCTGAAGAAGGCATCCCAAGAAATACTAAGTGCATAATTATATTTGATATAGTTCAAGTTTAATGTGTGCAGGGTGTCCCATGGAACATGTTTAGACAGGTGGTCTAAGAGATTGTGACAGCTGGTCACAAGGTGGAAAGACAGAAATCGTCTAAGCGCCCAAGCGTTGAGTGAAGTCTATTCACTCAACGCCAGGTGCGTAAAAGCGTTGAGTATAGCCTGGTCACAAGGTGAAAAGACAAAAATCGCCTAAGTTCACAGGCGTTGAGTGAAGTCTATTCACTCAACGCCAGGTGAATAAAAGCGTTGAGTATAGTCTCAGCTTAACAATTGGCAAGCTCAAAATATGGCTAAATCCTCAAGCATTGAGTGAAGTCTACTCACTCAACGACATACAACCAAAAGCTATGAGACAGGCTAAGCCTAAGAAGAAACAGACAAATATGTGGCTAAGTACACAGATATTGAGTGAAGTTCATTCACTCAACGCCATAACATCAAAATCGTTGAGTATTGCTCAGTCAGTCAAAGCCATAGAAAATCTGTGCAGATATTTGACTAAGTCCACAGGCGTTGAGTGAAGCTTACTCACTCAACGCCATGTGATAAAAAGCGTTGACTGAAGCTTAGTCAGTCAGAGCCACTGTGTTTTCACACAGTAAATTGGCTAAGTCCAAATGCGTTGAGTGTAGCTTACTCACTCAACGTCAGATAACATAAGAATATCTGTTAAGTAGTTTGGCGTTGAGTGAAGCTTACTCACTCAACGCCAAGTGACAAAATCTATCTAAGTAATATAACGTTAAGTGATGAAGGCTCACTTAACGCCTAGTAACAGAAAGTCTAGCCAAGGCAAAAAACATTGAGTGATGAAGACATACTCAACGCTTTCAACGCCAGAGAAGCATGAATATTTTCTAAGGCAAAAAGCGTTGAGCTGACTCAACGCTCTCAACGCCTAGAGACAGAAAGATTGTTTAAGTGTTTTGACGTTGAGTGAAGCTCAATTACTCAACGCCTACAGACAGAAAGATTGTCTAATTGTTTTGGCGTTGAATGAAGCTTACTCACTCAACGCCTAATGACAGAAAAACTTTATAAGTGTTTTGGCATTGAGTGAAGCTTACAAACTCAATGCCTAATGGCAAAAAAAATTTCTGTGTTTTGGCGTTGAGTAAAGGTTGCTCACTCGACGCCTAGTGACAGAAAATCTGTCCAAGTGTTTTGGCGTTGAGTGAAGCTTATTCACTCAACGCCTATACTAATGATGCTTGATTTTGGCTAAGTGCACAAATGGTGACGCCAGCAAAGTCAACAAGTCAATAAAATTCAAATTTGTTGCGGGAAAGCTACAGTACGCGACAAATGTAGCCGTTTTCCTTCAGTACTGCAATTAATGCAAAAGCAAAGTTACAGCTATCAATTTCAGTGGGGCCCACGGGTCAAAATAGCCGTTGATCGGCGGAGTAGAAAAGGAAGAGATGAGTTTGAAGAAAGTAACTTTTGGGAAAATGGTCTGCACTTCATCTTCTTCCTCAACCATTGTTGCTGAGCCCTGGAGAAGAAGTTCAAGCTTCAGATCTAAAAGTTCAAAGAGATAGTTGGTGTCATTCTCACCTACACCAGCAAGTTCAGAAAGTTTTCTTTCTGAGGAAGGAGCAGCAAGTCCTACCTAGCTGCAGGTGATCTGAGGCCGATCCAAGATAGCTGGTGTCATTTTCATCTGCACTAGCACGGTCTGAGATTTCTCAGAAAAAGTTAGAGCTGAGCTTAACTCAGCTCAGGTTGCAGCAAAGGGAGAAACCCTGGTTGCAGTTCTTCACAGTTCCAGCTTTATAGATCTAAAGAACATTTTCTGCAGGCTGTGGAGAAGAAGTTAGGACTGAGCTTCTGGTTCAGTCCAGGAAGGAAAGAAGAAGCAGAGCTGTTCTGCAAGTTGCTTCCAGCACAAGCTAAGGCATCCTGAAGATCTACATCCTTGTTGTTTTGAAGAAGTTAGGGTTGAGATTTTCTCAGCTCAGGTAGTAGCAAGGCTAGCTGTAGTTACTTGTCAGTTCTAGCAGGAACATTTTCTGGTGCTGAGAAGAATTAGATAGTGCTGAGTATATCTCAGTACAGGCAGCAGTAGGCTCTGGGATTATTTCCCTGGAGTTAAAGTTGGGCTGAGTTTATCTCAGTCCAGAAGGGTTGACACAGAGAAATATCTCGTGTCAAAACTCATCAACCCTCTTCCACCTTGTAGGATTCTTTTTGGATCTGAGTGGTAGTAGCAAATTTGCTATGAGGTAGGATCCAAGTTTGGATCTGAGTTGTAGTGCTGTTTAGCCTGAGTGTAAGATCTGGGTGCAGATCTGAGAGTAGAATTTTGTAGAGAATCTGAGGTAGATGATCAGTTGATCACTGAGAGTAGGATCCAGTTTGGATCTGAGGTAAGACCTTTGGGTCTGAGGTAGGAGAGTCATTCTCTCTGAGTTGTAGGGCACTTGTGCCTGAGTTGTAGGATCCTTTGGATCTGAGGTAGGGCCTTTGTGGCTGAGCTGTAGGAGAGTCATTCTCTCTGAGGTAGGATCCTTTGTGGATCTGAGGTAGGGTTGCCCTCCCAGCCTGAGTTGTAGGGCCTTTGGGCCTGAGGTAGGTGATACTGAGTTGAAGGGCCTTGTGTCTGAGCTGTAGTTCTTGGAGGAGACTGAGTGGTCCTGCAGGATCATATTGTAACTGCTGAAACCAAAAAGTAGGTCTCTTGTGGAGTTCACTCTTGGGGAAGGGGTGATCGCGCACCCACTTCTCTCCTGCAAGCCAAATAGCAAAAGGAAATGGAAACTGACCCAAGGGCTCGGCGTAGAGGTCCCACCACACACCCGGAAGATCTTAGAGCGCTTCCCCTCCTTAGCCAAAGGCCG
Source organism: Platanthera guangdongensis (assembly GCA_039583875.1). NCBI lineage: Eukaryota > Viridiplantae > Streptophyta > Magnoliopsida > Asparagales > Orchidaceae > Platanthera > Platanthera guangdongensis. The sequence continues at coordinate 17,573,121 of CM077159.1, forward strand.
AGCTAAGGCTATCTCCGAAAACGACCTATTTATAGATTTCTAAAAACGGCCTGTAAATAGCCAACCTCCGCTGTTTTGAACAGCTATGTGCAGCCCAACTGGGTCTGCCAACAGCGTAACTCCGCTGTTCTATCAAGCTATTCACACCCCTAGTAAGGGCACCCAGGTAATTTTACCTCTGGGCCCCACTGGGTAGGTCCCAAGGGTCCGGAGGTTAGCTCACCACAACCCTCCATCTCGCTAGGGCGGGCGCGACCTGGCTCCTGCAGCTCGCCTTCCCTCCTTGGGCGAGCGCGAGCCAGGCCGCCGCAGCCCGCCGATCCTCGCTCTGAGGCGGGCTGGCGGCCAGGTCGCCTATAGGAGAGCGGGTTGGCCGATATGAGACTGTCACTACAGTTCTAGAGGAGCTCGCCGAGGTCAGTTCGATGAATCTAGGATTATAACTCCAGGGGTCAGCTCGAAGAACGCCGAGCTCCGTTCGACGAACGCCGAGCTCCGTTCGACGAACGCCGAGCTCCGTTCGACGAACGCCGAGCTCCGTTCGACGAACGCCGAGCTCCGTTCGACGAACGCCGAGCTCCGTTCGACGAACGCCGAGCTCCGTTCGACGAACGCCGAGCTCCGTTCGACGAACGCCGAGCTCCGTTCGACGAACGCCGAGCTCCGTTCGACGAACGCCGAGCTCCGTTCGACGAACGCCGAGCTCCGTTCGACGAACGCCGAGCTCCGTTCGACGAACGCCGATCTCCACTTGAGCTCAGTTTGGCGTAGCCCCGCCTCAGCTCGACGAACTCCAGGAGGACGCGGGACGGGTCAGCCAGCTTGTGCATCTCGCGCGTCTGGCTTTGGCAGGAGCGGGCTAACCATTCTGAGCTCGCCGGTATGATGTTCTGGCGCGGGCAGGTCGCCTTTGTCCGCTTGTCTTGCCTAGTGGACCCACTCGGCGAACACGGGGTTGTACAATAACCTCTTAAGAGACGAGATTGGAGAAGTGCCTTGTCTAACTATAAGTTAGAAAGGTGGGAGGGAAAGTTGACGTACCCATATTTTGGGGATCCACTATAAAATTCTGTGTGTGCTCTTTGTGTTGTTTCTTTGTTGCAGGTGTGTGTCTTGAAAGCTTTAAATTACTCACTAACAAAGCACCTAAAAAAGGAAAATCAAAGATAGTCACAATTAACTAAGAAACCTATTCACCCCCCCTCTCTAGGTGATTTAGCTATCTTTGAAATCAAAGACTTTCAATGTTGTTAGATGTAGTGTATTTACCGTGGAGCAGAATTGCCTTATGCTCATCATGGGTGTTGTGAACACCTTCCCATGTACCTATATATATATATTACCTTACATTTTGTGAATAACAGATTGGATTTATTGTTTCATTATCATGGTATCAGAGCAAGGTTAAACCCTAGCCGTTCCTCCTTGCCGATCGATCTCGACGCTGAACGATCCATTCGCTGCCGAGCGTTGGCCATCGCAAAACAATCCCCGATCGCCGAACGATCCGACCACTGCTTCTCCATCCCGACGTTGGTCGTCGTCCCCGATCGCCGAACGATCTGATCGCTGCCTTCGGTCTGTGCCTTGATCGATCCCAACGGCTTTGCCCCGATCCAGTCCGGCTTCCCGATCCAGTCCGGCCTTCGGTTGTGCCCCGATCCAGTCCGTCGTCCCCGACCTTCGCTGCTTTTGGTCTGTGGCCCGATCGATCCCGACGTCTGCTGTGTTGTTGCTTAATCCTGCCAGTCTCCTCCGCTGCCCTCAGAAGCCGACAGATTTCTTCTTCCAGTGAACTAGTTGCAGCCCCGATGGCCTCCTCCTTTCTCAAGAAGGCGGACATCATTCTCGATGGACAAAATTACAAAGCCTGGTCCACCATCGTCGGCGTAAATCGTAATCCTCCGTGGTCTAGATCTATGGGGCCACATTGACGGCTCTGAGCCTGCTCCGCCTCCATCAGTAGCCCATTCTTTGGATGATTCTTCCACTGTTAACACTGTCGCTTTCGTCCAGGGTTCCGATGATTCTCGTGCGATAGCCGTCATCTGTCAGTCCTGCGAGCTACCCATTCGCATGACCGTCTACTAGCTACCTACGACCAAGGCGATGTGGGATCACCTGCGTCATCTCTACCTGCCTTCTAGTCAGGCTCTGCGCTACTCTCTATTCCAGACCCTTTGCATCTGCCACCAGCGTGATCGTTCTTTCCAGGTATTCTTTACTGAGCTCCTGGACCTCTGGAGTCAGTGCGATGAGATGCCTCCGTCCGCATGCATTACTTGCCCTCAGTGTGTTGCTACATCTCGGTATCGCGACTTTCAGTGCATGTATGAGTGTCTCATGCGCTTGCGCCCTGAGTTCGAGCCTGTCCGTGTCCAGCTTTTGCACCGGGATCCTCCGCCTTCTCTCAGTGATACGCTGGTTTTAGTACTCGCTGAAGAGACTCGTCTCCATTCCTTGGACACTGCTGTGTCTTCTGGTTTGCTGCCTCATGCTGTCCTTTCTGCTCCAGAGCTCCCACCGCAGTCCTCTCTTATGAGCACTCATCTGTTGCCTTCGCCAGGTTATAGTACACCGATGCGGGCTGTTTCTCGTCCTCCAGTGCCCTCTACTGCTCAGTCTGCTGCTCCTCGTCACCAGCCCGTCAGCTGTCACTATTGCCAGTGCATTGACTACGCCAAATTTGAGTGCCGCAAGCTTCAGAGGGCTCAGCAGTATGGTCAGCAACGTGCTCCCGGTGCTCTTCCAGTTCATTTCTCTGCTATGACACAGTCACTCTCTATTTCTGAGCTTGCCTAGCAGATTGCCCAGCAACTATCTTACGGTTCACTGCATCGCTCCTCTGCCTCCGTGCCCATACCAGGTGCTTCAGATGCCTCTGCTCCTACAGATATCTCCTCTGACTGATTGCTTGACTCTGGAGTCTCTTTTCATATGACCCATGATGTCACTCACCTCTTGTCCTGTCAGTCCGTCTCGTCTGCCCTCAATGTTATGGTTGCAGATAGTACTATTCTACCTTGCACTAGCCGTGAGATTCTTCATACCACTCATTTTTATATTACTGATGTGACATACATACCCAAGTTATCCATGAACCTTATATCCGCCAGTCAACTCACATCTTACGGTTGTCTACATCCTTGATCATCTTCATCTTTCATCCATTCCATCATCACCAACAGTCTCTTCTTTGTGCCTTTCTTCAGTGGGCTTCTCTCAGTGGCATCACAGGCTTGGTCATCCCAGTTGCTCGCATCTTTCATCCCTCATCAGTACTGGTCTCCTTGGTCGTGTTTATGTTGATAGGTCTCACTCTTATACGAGTTGTAAGCTTGGAAAACAACTACGACTTCCTTATCAATCTAGTGAGTTCAGGTCTCGTCGTCCCTTTGATTTAGTTCATTTAGATGTATGAGGCCCCACACTTTTTGTATCAAACAGCGGACATCGGTAATATGTTATATTTGTTGATGATTATTCTCGTTATTGTTGGATTTATTTTATGCACTCTCGTTCTGAGTTTTTTTTTTCGATTTATGTTGTTTTTTTCACTATGGTGTGCTCCCAGTTCTCTGACTCCATACATATTTTCTGTTCCGACTCTGGGGGGAGTACCTCTCTCATGCTTTTCGCGACTTGCTAGCTACCTACGGTACTCTCCCTCAGCTTGCTTATCCCTGTGCCTATGCTCAGAATGACACTGCTGAAAGGAAGCATCGTCATATCATTGAGACAACAAGCACTCTCCTCATCTCCTCTCATGTTCCTCCTCAGTTTTGGGCTGAGGCTGTCTTTATCGCGATCTATCTCATTAACCTGCAACCATCCACTTTTCTTCAGGGTCAATGTCCCGGTGAGTGCCTGTACTCCCGACCTCCACGTTATACTCATCTGTGTGTTTTTGGTTGTCAATGTCATGTTCTTCTTCCTTCATGTGAGCGTACCAAGCTCTCCGCTCAATCTGTATCTTATGTCTTTCTTGGATACAGTACTGAGCACAAGGGATATCGATGTTATGATCCTGTTGCTCGTTGATTTCGTATCTCACGTGATGTCACCTTTGACAAGTCTCACCCTTTCTTTGTGTCCTTCGTCTCCTCGACCTCGCACTCATCGGTGACTCCCTCTGATGTGCAGTTCCTTTCTCTTCCCACTCCACCATTTCATGTCTCTTCCTCTCCACCGGTGAGTCCACCTCCTCTCTTCTTGCCACCGCCTACACCATCTCCTACCTCTTCCGTCTCATCTCCTCATATTTCCCATCCACCTCTTTCTCGGACGCACTCATCGTCCCCCTTCAACATCAGTACACTCGTCGTCCTCCTCCTGCTTTTGTTCCCTCGCCTCTGATGTAAAGTTCCATTTCGAGCTAGACCCCTCGTGCGTGTTTAGGTGTCCCCATAAGTGACTTAAGCCAGTAGAAAAATGTTGGGAGAGAACCCAAGGTAACAGGGGTAGTCTCGACGAATTTGTCGAGTGAACTCGACGGATTCGCCGAGTTGACTCGACGGATTCGCCGAGTGGACTCGACTGATTCGCCTAGTGGACTTGACGTATTCGCCGAGTGGACTCGACGGATGCGCCGAGTTGACTCGACGGATTCGCCGGATGGACTCGACGGATTAGCTGGATGGACTCGACGGATTCGCTGGATGGACTCGACGGATTCGCCGGATTGACTCGACGGATTCGTCTGATGGATTCGACGATTTGTCAAGATAGACTGAACAGATTCGACAAGTAGTCAGTGGACTCGTCGAGTGGACTCGACGAGTTCGTCGTGAGGTCTCGACGATTCGTTAGTACACTCGACAAATGAACTTGGAGTCGAATGCCTTTCCGTGCTGACTTGTTGATGTGGCTTGGGATGAGCCGGCGGGTTGAAATGGTTCAGTTAATACTACCAGAACTGTTCATGCGGTGTATTTTCTGGACTTTGTCTTTTCACAGACCTTTATTTATGTATAACCAAGTACGACCCAATGAGAGAGTGACATGTGGCGTGACAACCACCAACCCTAGATCAAACCGGCCGTTCTTTGTAAGGGATCATCCGAAACTCTATTCACCTTCTTCACCGAGCAACTCACTCCCTAGAAGAACGAAGGAACAGAACCCTACCGCCGGAAGTCGAACGTCGTCATATCGCCAAGGAGGAGGACTCGGTCCATGGACGAAAACCACTTGAGCTTCCTACCCTCTCCCTTTGTGTTAGATCTTTAGATCCAAAATGTAGGAGAGACATTGACTCAAGAGAGCTTGATCGGGATTTAATGGAGTTTTCCTATGAAGGGACCACGCTAGAACTTTCGTTCTAGGGCGTCGATCGCCGCGAGAATACCTTCAATCATCTCCTCTCTTCATTACGAAGATGGTGGACTTGATATCATGAAGGATAGTGGTCTAATGAGGGAGAAAAAGCGGGAGAGAAGTCAGACATTACTTGTGCGATGGGTAGAGGAAGAGGACGAACCAATGTCGTTTGCCCGTTTTTATGATGCGTGCAGAAAGTGCTGAACAGAAATCTATTCTCTGTGCGCAGCAGGCTTAAAGCACGATTTTAAGTATGATCCGGTCATATTCATGTCTTGGGCTCAACACGAAAGTTGTAGCTCTCGGGAAGACCTTTCCAATGGATGGCTACACATTATTTATTTTGCAGGACTGTAGCTCCCAGAAATTCAGTTTGAGTAAACTATGTCGTGAACGTACATATTTTGATAATTTGCGAAGTTCTCTCATAATATTTGTCGGATGCTTATGAAATTTAGGTGACATACACTTGATGATATTTTGCTAACCCCTGTTAAGTTTCATAAGATTTGGAGAAATATGAGTTGAGATATTGCTAATCACTTCTTATAAATTATTGTGCCATGAATAAATATGTTGGAACCTTTTTGGGGCTGAAAGTTTGTGGACATGTTTGAAATGCTAGACTTGAGCTATGGCAGAAATATCAGTGGATTTGGTCCTGATATGACTCATCTAATAGTTTTGTAATTATTTCTCTTAGAAGATGGAATATATGATGATTGAGATTATGATTGTGAAAGCAAATAGTTTTGGATTTTACTTATAATCAATGCTATTTTGTTATGCTAAATCTAATGCTGATAATGACAGATATAAATGTTGGAGCATCATATGTTAATGATTTCATCAAGTTGACTAGAGACACATGTAATCCTGTAGGATCATGGAGAGTAATCCCCTGACACACACGCCTTCACTGCCTTGGTGTTGGGTATTGCATCCACAATAGCTCAGATTTGTATGAAATCACCCTTAAACTAAGATGAATTAAGTTTGTATTTGATGCTCTTTTTGTTAAGCGTTTACAGAACTTAATTGTTAAGTGTAGACCAATGTCAGTCTACAATGAGTCTCCAAACACACCACCATACAATGTAATCCCTCATTATGTGATCCATGGTATTGACTCATGTGTAGCCTCTCTATTGGGACACACTTCCTTTTCAAGCACTAAGAACAAGAGAAAAGATGGATGCTGATTTTAATGAAGAATGAAGATTTTAAGTTTTTTAGAAAAAGTCTAAGTCTTTTTCTCAAGTACTATATTTGTACTCAAGAAGGACTTATGAAATTTCTCGAGTAAGACTTGTCTTCATTTCGAGTAACAGAAGTTGTTCTCGAGAAAGTTTCTTGCTGTTCTCGAGAATTGCTTTTGTTCTCGAGTAATATATGACATCTCTTCTCGGGATGTTTCTTTTCCAGACAAATATTTTTCTAAGTCTTTTTCTCGAGAAGACCAATATTATTCTCGAGAAGACTATCTTTTGTTCTTGAGATGCAGAAGTCATTTCTCGAGAACCAGAGTATTTTTCTCGAGAGCTAGCTATTTGTTCTCGAGATGATTATCTGTTCTCGAGAACCAGAATGTTTCTTCTCGAGAACAAAATGTTATTTTTCTCGAGTACTTCTTTTCATTCTCGAGACTGCAGATTTTCACCTCCACATATTTTTCTAAGTATTTTTCTCGAGACAGCCTTTTGTTCTCGTGTACCAAAATATTTCTTCTCGAGAACTATGAGCTATTTTTCTCGAGTAATTTCCTTCTTTCCCGAGAATGCTGTTTTCTTCCTCCACACTTTTTTTCTCCAAGTTTTTTTCTTGAGAACTTCTGTATTCTTCTCGAGTAACTAAATTCATTTGTTCTCGAGTATTATACTTCTTCTCGAGAACACCCGTTCTGTTTTTTCTGAAAATTGCTAAGTCCACACAGACGTGTATTTCAAACATCATTAACGCGTGATTGGTCCACATGGATGTCATTAATGATGATTATGACCGTTTGGGTTATCCTATATAAGGTCTTGTCATTTTCGACCAACCCTAACAACAAGAAGAAATAAGAAGAATTACAGCCGCCGCAAGAAGTAATTTCGAAGATTTCTGAATCCGACATTTCATTCCAAATCGAGAGCCGCCGATCATCTTCTTCATCGCCTAAGAGTTTTTGATCCAGATCGATTCAGAGAAGTTGATTCACAGATCAAGATCCTTTTCAAGCGACAGTTCTTCTACTTGATCGTGTGAGTCCAGAGAATTTCAGATCTAGAGATATTGCTGATTCTTCTTCAACATATTCTGATAAAGCCACAAAGATCAAAGAAAGAAGAACAGACAGAAGCATTTTAGATCTGAGATCAAATCACTGTTTGTATTTGTTAATTCATTTTATTCTTGTAGAAGATCTTTCTCCGAGTTGTAGAAGTTGTTTTCTCCGTTTTCTTGTAAGAAGTTTTTATCTTTCGAGTGTAGATCCAATTTACGGATCGAGTTGTAGAAACGTTGTTCCGAGGTGTAGAATTGTTTTCAATCCGAGATTATTGGAGTAGCTGAGTCTGTGCTTTGCTAGATCGGTGAGTGGAAAGTAGATGTACCCAAGGTTGGGGAACCTCTATAATTCTTGCTGTCGTCTGTGATTGCTTGGTTGATTTTCTGTGCATAGATCGTTAAATTTTTTATTTCGCAAAAAGACGCACAACTCAGTGATGTAGGCTAGGCCTTTGGGATCCTACACGGAGGGCGTGACTACAGCCTTGGCAACGTTATCGCTCCCTAACCGGCACACAAACGCAACGCAGCGACCACAATGATTGTTTTTTTATCGTTCGCGCTAACATACGGATAGCCGATCCGCAAATGGAACGGAGAATGGCTATAGGCCAAAATCCTTTCCGGCTAAATGGAATAATATTAATTCCGATCGAGCTTTGGAGTTGTACCAAAATAGATCCACCAAAAAAAAATTCACGATTCGAAATAAAACGGTAGGATCTATCCCAACAAAACAAAAGCGAGGAGCGCCAATCCTCTTGCGAGATCTTTTCGGAAAACCAACTGAAAATCTCAAATCTATTTTTAGGAACACCGCGAAAATTTAGCAATTCGAGAAATCACGCAAAATCCGTCCACCACAAGAATTAATCAAAGAAGAGAATCTCTTAGGTAGGAATTTCGTTACCCCACTCGGAAACGTAGATCCGAGATGTTGGATCCACCAAGTACGATCGCTCTCCCCTTTTTGGAATCCTCGAGAAACGCGCCACGGATGAAGATCTTGTTCGCCTCCTTCGCTTCTCGCCGTGGTTGATTACCCCAACCTTGATTCTTCCTTGCACGAGATCTTCCTCCTCCAAGGTTGGCCGACCACCTTTGAAAGAAAAGGGATGGACCCGTAGATGAGAGGATGTAGTTGGAAGAGGGATGAGAGAGGGAATGAGAAGAAGAAGAGAGAGAGAAAGGGGGGGTGCGGCCAAGAAGAAGAAAGAGGGAGAGGATGGGGGCCGGCGGCTAGAAGAGAGGGAGGGGAGATAGAAGATTTAGGGTTGGAGGAATTTTTCAATTGATTTCAATATTAGCCTCCATAACAAATGATAATGTGGCCTTTTATAAGGCTTACAACCATGTGGCTATTAGCAGCCCAAAATAAAAATGTTGCAGAAAATGAAATGACAAAATAACATAGTGTCAAATACTACATATAACCAGATAAAGGCAGACCAAATAATAAAAATAAATTCAAAGCTTATTTTTGTTGCGTGGGCGAAGATTGTAGCCGTGCCCGCTACGACGCCGCAAGTCTCTTGATGGTGGAGCATCGTCGTCATCTTCTGTCACGGTCACACCGCCATGGTCGTCGTCTTCATCACCCAATTGGCCGTCGTGGTGGCCGTCGCCATCAATCGTAACACCGCCATGGTCGTCGTCTTCAAAACCCAATAGGCCGTCGTGGTGGCCGTCGCCATCAATCCTCCCGCTCTCAAAAGGACTCATCACCGATGAGTGGGCTGGACGGTAACGGTGGAGGAGATCTGCATCGAGAAGAGCCAGGTCGGCCGAAGAAATCCAAGAGTCGTCCGAAGCTGGACGACCACGCCATCTGACCAAAAACCTGTGAATGTCGCCGTCGGGAGTAGAAAACACTGCATCCTGCAAAATCTTGTCAGGCAAGAAATCGGTTCGGGGGAACCTTGGAAAAGCGTTAGGCGAAGAAAAAAACAAGTTGCATCATCAATAGACAACGTACCTCCCGAAGAATCCGAAAGGGAGAGCGGTCCAGAAATATTTGCACCCCCCACCCCTTTAGACGGTATAGTGGAAATATGAAACAGAGAGACTGACAATTCAGGTGGTGGAGCGACATAAAGCGTTAAATCCGAAATGTTAAAAACAGGGGAGATTCCCCACTCAGCGGGTAACTGTAATAAATATGCATTTTCACCTAGCTTCTTCAAAACCCGAAAAGGACCGGCTCTCTTATTCGCTAATTTTTTTATGGTGCCCGAGGGCAACCGTTCAGGGATAAGACGTACCATTACCAAATCACCAACCTTTAAGGGGACTGCTCGCTTATGTATGTTAGCATTCGATTGATAAATAGCATATTGTTTAGCTAACGTCTTGCCAATGTGCTCATGGAGAGTGTGAACGTGCGAGGCGAAGTCCTGTGCATATTGACTTGATTTAAATGATGGTGGTAACAGAATCAAATCAAGAGGCACGAGCGCCTTATATCCATGCACTATCTCATTTGGCGATAACCCGGTGGACCTATTCTTAGAATTATTATAGGCTAACTGAGCGTGGGGGAGAATAAGAACCCATGTACCCTTATGATCGCCCACCAAGCAACGAAGTAATCCTCCCAAACTACGGTTAACAACTTCCGTTTGCCCATCCGTTTGGGGGTGGTAGGCCGACGAAAACATAAGCCTCGTGCCCAACAACTTCCACAGTGTCTTCCAAAAGTAGCTAGTAAACTTAACATCTCTATCGGTCACGATGGTTTTGGGGACACCTCGATGAGCTACGACCTCTTTAAAATACAACTTAGCGACATGGGAAGCATCGTTGGTACTATGACAAGCGATAAAATAAGCCATTTTAGAGAATCGGTCCACTACGACCAAGATGGAATCGTGACGCCGAAATGTCAGTGGGAGGCCCAATATGAAGTCCATGCTAACATCCACCCATGGGGCAGAGGGAATCGGAAGGGGTGTGTAAAGGCCCGCATTGGTCTTGTTACCCTTAGCTAATTGACATACGCGGCAGCTTCCTACGATTTTGTTGACCATTGGCTTGAGACCCGGCCAAAAGAATTTATCCTCCACAAGCGTAATCGTTTTATCGCGACCGAAGTGTCCACCTAAACCTCCACTATGTAGCTCCCATATAATAAAATGACGTAGGGACGAGCGGGGAATACACAATTGCGTGTGCTTGAATAAATAACCGTCACGAATGTAGTAGGCTGAAATAGTAGAGGGGGCCTGTTCCTGAGCTGCTAAATAAATATCCTTAAAATCCGGGCATAGGACATACTCGTCCTTAATGCGTTCAAATCCTATTACTGTGACCTCCATTTTAGATAACAATAGGGTGACACGACTAAGGGCGTCCGCCACTCGATTTAACGTACCCTTAAGGTGCTTGATAATGAATGTGTACTCCTGAAGATAGGAGACCCATTTGGCGTGCCGAGCGCTGATTTTACCTTGAGAGTTTACAAATTTTAGCGCCTCATGATCCGAGAGGATTACAAATTCTTTCGATATGAGATAGTGTCGCCAATGTTGGAGACAACGTATCACGGCATAAAACTCACGATCATAATTAGAGTAATTTAATTTTGGGCCTGCAAGTTTCTCGCTGAAGTATCCGACCGGATGTCCCTCTTGACTTAACACTCCACCAATTCCGATCCCCGAAGTGTCGCATGATAATTCAAACACTTTACTAAAATCCGGCAACCGTAGTAGGGGGGCTTCGGACATCCGATCCTTAATCATTTGAAATGCGCTAGCGGCCGATTTGGTCCATATAAAATCACCCTTCTTCATACACTCAGTGATGGGTGCCATGATGCTACTAAAATTGCGAATGAATCGTCGATAAAACGTGGCCAATCCATGAAAACTCCTAACTTCCCGAATATTTTGCGTCTCCGGCCACTCTCTAATTACTTGGACCTTCTTAGGGTCAACATGTATTCCCTCAGCGTTCACTATGTATCCTAAGAATTCCACGGAAGTCACACCGAATGCGCACTTCTTAAAATTAATATATAAGTTCTCTTGGCGCAATGTAGTAAGGATTGTCCGCAAATGAGTTTCATGATCGATCGGCGAGGTACTAAACACCAAAATATCATCGAAATAGACTACGACAAATTTTCCCATGTATGGCTTAAATACTTGAGTCATTAATCGTGAGAAAGTACTTGGTCCGTTGGTGAGTCCCTCTCCTAGCACTAACCACTCGTAAAGCCCGTCCTTAGATTTAAAGGCCGTTTTCCATTCGTCTCCCTCCCGAATCCTTATTTGGTGGTAGCCACTCTTTAAATCCAATTTTGAGAACACGGTGACATCAGACAACATATCCAATAGATCGTCCAAACGGGGGATGGGAAACCTATACTTGACAGTTATTTTATTGATGGCCCGGTAGTCTACACACAACCTCCAAGACTTATCTTTCTTCGGGACCAACAAGGCAGGGACGACACAAGGGCTTTTACTATGGCGGATAAATCCTTTAGCTAATAAATCGGAAATTAACATTTGTAGTTCATTATGTGCGGAGGGATTAAGTCGGTAATGGGGTAGGTTAGGCAAGGACGAGCCCGGGACGAAGTCAATTTCATGTTGAATATCCCTGATTGGTGGCAACTTGGAAGGTAAATCTACCGTATAGACGTCCTTATATTCTTCCAATAATGTGCGCAGAGATAACGGTATGTTCTCTAAAGATGGTGAATCTTCCTGTACTTGTAGACATACTAACGCATATATGACGCCATCGAGAAAGGTCTCACGTTCTAACTCCTTCCTACTTATAAGACTTATCGTTTTCCTTTCCGCAGGGACCACTGTGTCCTTGGATGCAATCGACGGGTCCTTAGGTGGTGTGGGTTTCAAAACAATGGTCTTACCATTGAACTTGAACTCGTAGGTGTTGGCTTTGCCAAAATGGGTCACGTCATAATCATAAAGCCAGGGACGTCCTAGTAGAACGTGACAGACATCCATAGGGATTACATCACACCACACCTTATCGACATAGTTCTTCACCGTAAGCGGTACCAAACATCGCTTAGAAACTGCAATGGACGTTTTGTTCACCCATGCTATCTTATACGGATGTGGATGCGGCTCAGTGACTAAGTGCATTCGAGTGATGGCATTCTCCGAAACGACGTTCATACAACTACCGCTATCGATTATTAACTTACACCACTTGTCACCGTTCTTAAAATTTACCGAGAAGATATTCGTCCGATTGTAATCGTCCGTCGCTCGCGGTGTATTCAGAATACATCTCATAACCATCATAAACGAGTCGTCGTCAATATCACTCGGCTCGGCGTCAGACTCAGTACCGGCTTCATAAACGATCTCGGCGGGGTCAGACGTGGTATCTAATAGTGCCAGTGGTTTACTCTTAGTGGGACACTCACTAGCGTAGTATCCTTGAATTCCGCACGAATAGCAGGTAGCGTTAGTCTTATTAATTCGTCCTACTGGGACTCTCTCACCATTGGGATTTTTATTGTTCCTAGCGGTAATTACTATGGAACTTGAGTCCGTCGATCGGAACTTTCCTTTGTCTCGCATGGATGATGACGGTGGGGGTCCTAAGATGGATTTTCCTTTCTGGAATGCCCGACCCTTGGACTTGTTGGCATTGTGCTTTTCTATATCTAGAGCTGCATTGAATGTTGTGTTAAGGTCCGTGTGACCATAACGCAAAAGCTTGCCTTGGATGTCCGTGTTAAGTCCCTTACGGAAACGAGATAGTGTGACCTCGGGCATTTCTCGTATATCACAACGCACCATCATATCCTTGAGTCGTCCCATGTACTCCGCTACCGATTGACCCCCTTGACGAAGAGTGGCTAGCTCGTCGAACATTTGAGTTCGGTGATATGCCGGGACATATTGGTCATGCAGGAGTGCCTTCATGGCGGCCCACCCAATTGGGGGTGCTCCATTTACGGTGCCTAGACGCCTTTCTTCGTTCAACCAGAACGTTTTGGCTCTACCCAGAAGTTTCATTCGTGCTACTCGTACCTTCTCAATGTCCGTCAGGTTGTGCCACTCAAAATAGCACTTAATATCCATGATCCAGTTTAGAAAAAGTTGGGGTTCACCCATGCCATCGTAGGATGGTGATTCCATTTTAACGGCCCTAGTTAAGTCGAACTCATAAGGGGCTCGGGGTGCGTACTCATAATCCGGATCACGAGGGAGATTTTGTCGCTCTTCTCGTTGGTTGGCGGGATGGGGTGGCTGCCCCGGTCGATTTATCCCAAAGCCGGGATTTCGAGGCGCCGCCTGATTAACAGCCAACCCTTGTATTAACTGAGTGAGTGCATCGAACCTAGTGTTAAACTCTTCCCTAAGCGCCGCAATTGTTGCAGGAGCGGGCTCACCATCATCATGATGGTCGGCCATGTGTGATGTGGATGGAGAGTACTCTGTGCCAAGCCTCGTGCGCATGAACAACACAGATACAGGGTGGCTCACCTAGATAAGAGACTGTTTGGACAAGAATTTTATAAATCAGGATTTTTATACGCTTAATGACTTGGAGAACGAAAATATTTTTTTGACTTATATGCTTAGAAAAATAGGTAGAAAATTCAGATTTTTTTATACTTCTTTTTTTGCAAAAATTTTTTTTTGTTATATGCATACCAAATAGAGAAATTCAGATTTGGTGATTACGAAAACGTGCACGACCAAGTGTGGGTCGACGTCCTAAGAAAAAGGGAGCGTAAGGACGGTGTCGATTGAGAAATCAACACAACCTCGCTTTGATACCAAATTGATGTAGGCTAGGCCTTTGGGATCCTACACGGAGGGCGTGACTACAGCCTTGGCAACGTTATCGCTCCCTAACCGACACACAAACGCAACGCAGCGACCACAATGATTGTTTTTTTATCGTTCGCGCTAACATACGGATAGCCGATCCGCAAATGGAACGGAGAATGGCTATAGGCCAAAATCCTTTCCGGCTAAATGAAATAATATTAATTCCGATCGAGCTTTGGAGTTGTACCAAAATAGATCCACCAAAAAAAATTCACGATTCGAAATAAAACGGTAGGATCTATCCCAACAAAACAAAAGCGAGGAGCGCCAATCCTCTTTCGAGATCTTTTCGGAAAACCAACTGAAAATCTCAAATCTATTTTTAGGAACACCGCGAAAATTTAGCAATTCGAGAAATCACGCAAAATCCGTCCACCACAAGAATTAATCAAAGAAGAGAATCTCTTAGGTAGGAATTTCGTTACCCCACTCGGAAACGTAGATCCGAGATGTTGGATCCACCAAGTACGATCGCTCTCCCCTTTTTGGAATCCTCGAGAAACGCGCCACGGATGAAGATCTTGTTCGCCTCCTTCGCTTCTCGCCGTGGTTGATTACCCCAACCTTGATTCTTCCTTGCACGAGATCTTCCTCCTCCAAGGTTGGCCGACCACCTTTGAAAGAAAAGGGATGGACCCGTAGATGAGAGGATGTAGTTGGAAGAGGGATGAGAGAGGGAATGAGAAGAAGAAGAGAGAGAGAAAGGGGGGGTGCGGCCAAGAAGAAGAAAGAGGGAGAGGATGGGGGCCGGCGGCTAGAAGAGAGGGAGGGGAGATAGAAGATTTAGGGTTGGAGGAATTTTTCAATTGATTTCAATATTAGCCTCCATAACAAATGATAATGTGGCCTTTTATAAGGCTTACAACCATGTGACTATTAGCAGCCCAAAATAAAAATGTTGCAGAAAATGAAATGACAAAATAACATAGTGTCAAATACTACATATAACCAGATAAAGACAGACCAAATAATAAAAATAAATTCAAAGCTTATTTTTGTTGCGTGGGCGAAGATTGTAGCCGTGCCCGCTACGACGCCGCAAGTCTCTTGATGGTGGAGCATCGTCGTCATCTTCTGTCACGGTCACACCGCCATGGTCGTCGTCTTCATCACCCAATTGGCCGTCGTGGTGGCCGTCGCCATCAATCGTAACACCGCCATGGTCGTCGTCTTCATAACCCAATAGGCCGTCGTGGTGGCCGTCGCCATCACTCAGCTATTCACCCCCTTCTAGGTGATTTAGGTAAGACATCTTAAAACATTTTCAATTGGTATCAGAGCGAGGTTGTTCATAAAAAGGTTAACACCTTGAACAAATCTGCCCCTAAGTTGTCTTTTGAGTAATCCAAGCATGGACAAGGCCTAGGATTTTGCAAAGCTTTCTCTGTGCACAGAGACTAACTTTCACATGTGGAAAGAAAGGATTAAGTTATTCATGGAAGCTGTGGATCTGAGGATCTTCATGATTGTTGAAAAAGTTCTTTATGTTCCAATGACCATCTCCACTATTGATCCTACCAAAAAGGTTCCCAAGAAATTGATGGATCTAGATAAAGATGAGATTGCACTTGTCTCGTCGGACAAGAAAGCTAAAAATATTATAGCAAGTGCAGTCGATGATTCTATGCTGCAGAATCTGATTCACTGCCAATCTGCTAAGGAGATATGACAGTCTCTTATTATCTTGATGGAAGACACTGAAAAAGTTAGGGATGACAGGAGATCCCTATTGAATCAAAAGTATGAAACATTCCGACAAGTATCAAAGGATTCAATTGCAGACACCTTTGAAAATTTCTTCAAGATTGTCAACGACCTAAGAGTGTATGGTTGGGTCTTTATAAATGGAGAGCTGAATGATAAGTTCCTAAGGTCCCTGACTAAGGAGTGAGATAATAAAGTCTGTGCTATCAGGGAGTTTGGCAAGTTAGCAGAGACTGACCCTCGGAACCTCTTTGGAAAGCTGATGCCATATGAGCTGCAGATCAATTCTAGAAAAGCTGAAGAAGAGAAGAACCGGTCGTCATCCAAGGAGAAGTCTGTCGCACTGAAGACAGACAGTTCTAGGAAGGTCAAAGATGCTTCACCTGCTCCTGCACAGGAAGATAGTGATGAAGAAACTTCAGAACCAAGCACCTCAGGCTCAGAATTATCTGAAGAAGAGTTTTCTCTACTCTCAAGGCAGTTCAAGAAATTCTTGAACAAGAAGAAGCAATGGAGAGGCAAGGATGCCTCGCACAGAAGATCACGTCATGATGGTGATCGACACAAAAAAAGCTCAAGCAGCCATGACAGGTATCAATCGAAACAGAATAAACATATTTGCTCTGACATCGTTTGCTATTGCTGTAATAAGACATGTCACGTCATCGCTGATTGCTCTCACAAGAAGGAGGGTGGAAAGAGAGTAAAAGAAGTTTTCATATATTAAGAAGAGAACAAAAAGAAGTCTCGTAGCCAAGAAGGGCAAGACTTTTAGGGACTCTGACTCATCTGAGTCAAGTGAAGAAGAGGAAGCCTACTTCGGGCTAATGACACAAATTGATGATGAACAAGAACCACAGTTCACTGGGAAGATAAATTCTCACACCCCTCTTTCTGAATCTGATGTTTCTGATCATGATCATGAGGACAGCTCTTCTGACGATGAGTCTGAACTCATGACTCAATATAAGGAGTTAACCAAGGCTTACGACAAAAGTCGAAAAGTCGTGAAAACTCAAGCCAAAGAGATAAAGTCTCTTAAGGCTGAAGAGAGCACTTTGAGAGAGCAAGTCGCAAAGACGGACTCACTCAGAGAGAACTTCAATGCTGCTATTGAAGAATATAGCAAGGATCTCGAACACTTAGATCTGAAGAAGAAGGTCATAAAAGAACTGGAAGAACAACTTGCAGCGGAAAAGAAACTTGTTGAAAGTTTCTCAAAGCCCAAGACTGTCCTTCCTTTCGTTGCTGAATTCTCAGCTCAGGCCAAAGGTGCTGGCCTAGGCCACGTTGAAGCTCCTAGTAAATCTTGTAGGAGGAATAAGTCTCAAAGAAAGAATAAGACGGCCAAGAAGGCTTTGGAAAAGGAAAAGGGGAAAACTCCTCAAGATCAGACTTCTTTTAAGAAAGTTATACTTCCAACAAACGAGTTTAATCTTGACTTGTCCCACGGTCACTTTGATAGGCCTACTTATGTAGAGCTCAAGTCTCGTTACCAAGGATGGACCCGTCCCCGGAACTTTGGTGAAAGTGTCTTTAAGGTTCCTTATGAAGAAATTACTCTTCAGAGTTATGACCCTTAAAATCATGGTCATAACATCAAGTAAGCACCAAGGGTAAAGCCTATTGTGGAAAAGCCTCTTAAGGAGAAGACATGTGATTACCATCACCATGAAGCTTCATCCTCCAAGACTGCTGCCCCTGCTAGACCACAATCTCAAAAGGTCAAACATGAGAATTTCAGGCAAAGATACAACAGATTTGACTGTTGGTGCTGCGACAAAATTGGTCACTTTGTCATTGATTGCTGATTTAATTCCAGAAACTATGTAACTCCTCAAGTTAGCAATATGAGAAAGACCACTCATAATGCTAATACTCGTAGGGGAGTGTTCTAGCTAGAGACCAATGACCCAAACGTGTTTGAGTTCCTAAGGCAAATTGATTTGTGATTGCAGGTATGTCCAAAGGCCACCAAAACTCTTATCTGGTACTTGAACAGTGTATGCTCTCGGCATATGACCGGGACAAGAAGCCTTCTTCAGAACTATTCTCCAGTCTTGAACGGGCCAAAGGTCATCTTTGGAGGTTCAGACCGAGAAATTACTAAAGGCTATGGTATTATTTCTAACGGTAGTGTATCCTTCTCAGATGTGGCTTATGTTGAAGGATTGAAACACAATCTCATAAGCATAAGCCAGCTCTGCGATAAAAAATACGTTGTTGAATTTCATGCAGACAAGTGCTTGATAAAATCGGTTGACAATATAGAAACGATTCTATCATGCACTCGTAGTAGGAATATATTTTGTTTGAATTTCATTTGCATACACTATTCTATACCAGTGTATTTTTTAGTTAAAGATAGTGCGCCTTTTGGTGACCAATGACACAAGAGTGTAGCAGATATTAATTTCAAAACTATTAATAAATTATTTTCACTTTATTTAGTACGTGATGCCCCAAATGTCAAGTGCGCTAAAGAGAGACCTTGTCACGCATGTGTAAAAGACAAGTAAACAAGGGCTACCTTTAAAATCATTATTGACAAAGACTCTAATTGATGTTTACATCTATTTCATATGTACTTGTTCGACCCACTGCAAGTTAGAAGTTTGGGAGGTAAGAATTATACATGGGTTATTGTTGATGATTACTCGCGCTTTGCGTGAGTGTTCTTTCTAAAACACAAGTCAGATACGTTTGACATCTTTACTAATTTTGTCAGGCAGGTCCAGAATGAATACAACTGTTCCGTAGTCAAAATCAGAAGTAAGAATGGAGCAGAGTTCAAGTCTGGGGCTATGACAAAATTTTGTGAAAGCGTATGTATTTTTCATGAGTTTTCCTCTTCTCGTACTCCTCAACAGAACGAAGTAGCTGAGAGAAGTAATAGAACACTCACAGAGGCCTGCAAGATCATGTTGAGTGATGTCTCACTACTGGAATACTTCTGGGCTGAAGCCGTCAACACTGCATGCCACGTGTAAAATTGAGCACTCATAAACATGAACCACACCTTACGAACTTCTAAAGGCAGGAAATCGACTGTTTCATATTTTAGAATTTTTGGCTGTAAGTGTTTCGTCCTTAATAATGACAAGTATCACACTATCAAATTTAGTGAAAAGAGTTTTGGAGGTATTTTTGTAGGGTATAATAGCTATAGTAAGACATATATGATCTTTAATAGAAAAACTCTGGTTGTATAAGAATCTATTCATGTTGTATTTGATGAGACAATGAAAGTCCACCTAGTGTCACCAAAGTTCACCTATGGGGGGGGGGGATAGGTGACGTGCAACGCTTTTGCGAAATTTACGACGGTACCTGCACAATAAAAATAAAAAGCACAGCACACAGAATACACAGACAATTTATAGTGGTTCCCCGACTTGGGTACATCCACTTTCCCCCTTCGACCTATCTCCCAACAAGGGACGACTCGGTCACTTCTCCAACATGATTGAAATCCAATCCTTGCACTATCGGAAGGAACCCTTCCACACGTAGGAGTCAACACTCGCACAAACCGGGTTGCACTCAACCCTTACAACACGGAACAATCGTTCCTTTACAACAAAAGTAAAATAGAATGTACACGAGATACAAACTTCGTTGGGAGACTACGGTGTTCCTTTTCGTTCGACGACGTGTTCGTGAAGTCAACGAAGAATCTACAACCTTGGTCTCTCTTGGAAAGGATCTCCCCGGAACCGGCGGCGGCAAGACGAACGGCGGCTTGCTTCGGGATCGGCGGCTATGATGATGAGCGGCTGTTGAACTTAGAGATCCAATCTTCGTAGCGAAGCTAGCTTGGTCTTCCAACGGTCACACGAGTATCGGTCGTCTCGATCGATTCGGACGGGGAAGTTATTCCCGATCAACAAATCGAGAGACAAGAGATCTCTGGATAGACACGTGAGACTCAAAGCTTTGCTAAGCTTCTGTCGCCGGAGATCGAGAGGAAACACGATCAACAGCGGCGTCCAAATAGCCCGAGCGGCGACGGCGGCGGAGGAGCGATTTCGCGATATTAGGGTTTTCTCTTGCTTGGCTTCTTTCTGTCTAGGTATTCCGTTCAAAATACCCGTATATATATACTGTAGACGCCTTCAAAAATGACCGTTGTGGGACCCACAAGCTGAATCCCTAAGTCCCGGTCCAGAACCTTAACAGCGGCAGAATCCGGTTCAGGAAGTTCCAAAAAAACGCCCAAGTCAAAATCGGTGAGAATCGAAAGTGATTCTCGCCGAGTCGCCGAGAATCAAAGGTGATTCTCGACGATTCGGCGAGAATCAAAGATGATTCTCGTCGAATTTGCCTTGGTTGCACGCACTGCTTTAGGCCAGGTCGAGACGGTGAGAATCAACCAGTGATTCTCGACGATTCGACGAGAATCACTAGTGATTCTCGCCGAATCGGCGAGAATCACTTGGTGATTCTCGTCGATTCTTACTTAGAAGCAGAGGTGCTCGCTTAGAAGAGGCTGAAACGAGTTCGGCGAGAATCAACCACTGATTCTCGACGAATCGGCGAGAATCCCTTTGTGATTCTCGCCGAATCGGCGAGAATCACTTGGTGATTCTCGTCGATTTACACTTAGACGAATTTTCGTCTTTCCACCCAAGAGCAGCTCCTCGACCCATCCGTGCTCCTTGTCTTCTCTTGCATAAACACGGCCCTGTACTTGAAAGTAAGTGCACTCCAATAGAGAGAGTACACGTAGGCCAACACACTGATCTGCTCAACGAGGGATTACGTCGTGCAGACCCGTGTATATTGACCTACTGCACCCTGACATTGGTGTGCAATTAGCGTGGAAGAACTGCAAGCACAACTTAAAAGATTTTATCAAATACATTGTCTATTGACCTTAGCTTGTCCAGGGGCTTCTTCAAATCAGGTACATTGTGGATACAATACCCAACAATCTCCCCCTATTTGAAGAAGCATAAACCCTACAAGCTAAGGTGAATAGAGCAAATGGGAATGAAAACCATAAACTTAAAAGTGAGTTGAGTGGGTTATCCATTACCAATACCAATTTATTGGAAGCAAGCTTGGAGCCACCTTAGACTTAGCCGAGAGGGTAATCTCCCCCTTTTCGGCTTCTGCAAATCGGGGTCGGTAGCATTTGACCCCTTGCTCCCCCTTAGATCTTGCGTTTGTGCTCACACTTGAGTTCCTTGCTCCCCCTCAGATCGTGCACAATCCTGGAGCTTCTGTAGTCTTCATTCCTCATAATTGAGCATCCCCAATTCAGTCTTGAAAAGATTGAACTTGGCCTCGTCTAAGGGCTTTGTAAATATATCAGCAATCTGCTTGTCCGTGGGGACATAACAGAGAGAGATGTCCTTGTTCTCCACGTGCTCCCGAATGAAGTGGTAGCGCACTTCAATATGCTTCGTTCTGCTGTGCGATACAAGATTGTTGGCAATTGCAATTGCACTGGAGGAGTCGCAGTACATTGGAACTTCCTTGAACTGAAGGTCGTAGTCGGCTAACTGGTTTCTGATCCATAGTAGTTGTGCGCAACAGCTTCCTGCTGCAATGTACTCAGACTCTGCTGTGGAGGTAGCTACACAATTCTGTTTCTTGCTGTTCCAAGAGATAAGTCTCCTGCCGAGGAATTGACACGTCCCGGAGGTGCTTTTCCTGTCATCCCTACTTCCTGCAAAATCAGCATCTGAAAAACCTATTAGCTCGACATCATTGTTTCTCGGGTACCACAAGACAAGATTGGGAGTTTCTTTAAGATATCTTAGAATTCGCTTTGCAGCGACATAGTGAGATTCCTTAGTGTTCACCTGATATCTGGCACAGACACATGTGGAGAACATGATATCCGGTCTACTGGCAGTAAGGTAGAGCAAAGATCCAATGATGCTTCTGTATTTGGTTTCATCAAAAGGTTTACCTTTCTCATCCTTATCCAGAGACATGGTGGATCCCATTGGAGTCCTCATAGAGGTTGCACTCTCCATACCGAATTTCTTAAGGAGTTCATTTGTGAACTTCGTCTGAGAGATGAAGATTCCATCATCAGACTGTTTCACTTGAAATCCTAAGAAATACTTGAGCTCTCCCATACTGCTCATTTCAAACTTTCCTTGCATAAGTTTAGAAAACTTTTTGCAAAGATTGTTGTCCGTTGAGCCGAATATTATGTCATCGACATAGATTTGCACCAGCAAAATCTTGCCTTTGACTTCCCTGAGAAACAATGTTTTATCTATTTTACCTCTAGAGAACTTGTTCTCAAGAAGAAAACTAGATAAAGTCTCATACCAAGCTCGTGGAGCTTGTTTCAACCCATATAAGGCTTTATTAAGAAAATAAACATGATTGAGATAAGTAGGATCGACAAAACCTGGGGGTTGAGCGACGTATACTTCCTCTTTCAGGTCTCCGTTCAAGAATGCTGATTTCACATCCATTTGATAGACTGTGAATCCTTTGTGTGAAGCATACGCCAGGAACAATCTGATTGCCTCGAGTCTTGCTACTGGTGCGAAGGTCTGGTCGAAGTCAATCCCCTCCTCCTGTCTGTAACCTTGAGCCACCAGCCTTGCCTTGTTCTTTATGATGACAACATGTTCATCCAGCTTGTTTCTGAAGATCCACTTGGTGCCAATCACATTCTGCTTGTATGGTCTGGGAACTAGCGTTCAAACGTTACAACGTTCGAATTGATGTAGTTCATCTTGCATGGCCAGAATCCATGCCGCATCCTTGTTCGCCTCGTCGAACTTCTTTGGCTCAACCTGTGACAGGAAGCTAAGATGCAATACTTCGTTAATAGTACCTCTTCGAGTTCTGACACCGACACGAGGATCTCCTATGATCTGATCTCTAGGATGATCCCTCACGTGCCGGAGCTCTAGAAGTCTGGCGTCTGGAGCTTCAACTACTTCTTGGGTTTCTCTTTCTTCCAAGAGATTTGTTCCATTTTGATCTTCAACATTTTCAGATGACGTGGAGGTGGAGACTTTGACGTACTTAGGAGTGTCATCTTTAGCGGTCTCATCCAGACTCAGCTGTTCCAGTCGTACACCTGCATCTTCAAGAATACCACTGGAAGAGTTGCTGTTAAGCAAACTTTCTTCATCAAATGCAACATTTATTGATTCTTCTACCGCTAGGGTTTTCTTATTGAAGACCCTATATGCCCGACTGTGGGAACTATAGCCCATGAATATGCCTTCGAAGCATTTTTCACCAAATTTAGTACGCGGGTACTTCCCATTATTCAGTACATAGCATCTGCAACCAAAAATCCTCAAGTAGGACATGGTTGGTTTCCTGCCTTTCAGTAGCTCGTAAGGCGTCTTACGATGATGCTTGTTGATCAATGCTCGGTTTTGTACATGACAAGTTGTATTGACAGCCTCTGCCCAGAAGTATTCCGGGAGAGAAGCGTCTTTCAACATTGTCGTGCAGGCTTCAATGAGAGTTCTATTTCTTCTCTCCGCAACTCCATTTTGCTGAGGAGTGCGCGGGGAGGAAAACTCATGAAAGATACCTTGTTATTCACAAAACTCTGTCATAGCACCAGATTCGAATTCTGTTCCATGGTCACTTCTGATTTTGACCACAGAGCAGTTAAATTCGTTCTGAACCTGCTTGACAAAACTAGTGAAGATGTTAAACGTATCTGACTTTCGTTTCAAAAATAACACCCAAGTAAACCGAGAATGATCATCAACTATCACTAGCGTATAGGACTTGCCTCCCAAGCTATGAACTTGCATTGGACCAAACAAGTCCATATGTAAAAGGTAAAGACATCGGGAAGAGTCTTTGTCTGCAATGCTCTTAAAGGTAGCCCGAGTCTGTTTGCCCATCTGACATGCAGGACAGGGGCTATCTTTGATGCACTTGATACTGGGAGCATCCCTTACTAAGTTCTTAGAAAACAGCATACTAATTGTCTTGAAATTAATATGTGTCAATCTCTTGTGCCATTGTTCACACAGAGATGCACTGCCTGTTGCCACAAGACATACGGGGGTAGAGGAATCTAAACTGAGAAAATCTAAGCAGAAGATATTTCTGCTCCTAATGCCTGATAATACCGTCTCAGAAGAGGTACGTGAAATTATCAGACATTTATCCTTGCAGAACTTAACATCATAACCTTTATCACATAACTGACTTACACTGATCAGGTTATGGTTTAACCCTTCAACATAAGACACGTAGGTGATAGTGATTATACCGTTGGAAATCATACCGTAACCTCTGGTGACTCCTCGATCTGACCCTCCAAAGATGACTTTGGGTCCATTCTCGACTGGAGTGTAATCACGCAGCAGGCTTCTTGTCCCAGTCATATGCCGGGAGCATCTAATGTCCAAATACCAGATCGGCGTTTTGGTGGCCTTTGGACATACCTGCAAAACAAAATTAATTTGCCTTAGGAACCCAATCGAACTTGGGTCCTAGATTCCTGGTTAGCACACTCCCCCTTGGTTGGTTAACCCTACGAGTGGTCGGCCTCGCATTGCTAACATGGGGAGTCTCGTAATGCCTTGGATTAAACCAACAATCCACGGCAAAGTGACCGACTTTGCCACAACACCAACAGTCGAATCTGTTGTACCTCTTCCTAGGCTTCTGCCTTACCCTGGGAACGGTGGGTACAGCTGGGGCCTTGGATCTGGAGGAGGAGGCCTCATGGTGACAGCAGTCACATGACTTCGTCACCTTCTGTATAACATGCTTGACTTTTGGTGCCTGCTTTCGATTATGGCCGCTAGAGAACGGACCATAATTTCCCATGTGGATTTCCTCATAAGGTGCCTTGAAGGCACTCTCACCGAAGTTCCGGGGAAAGGTCCAACCGTCATATCGGCTCTTTGGCTTTGCAACCGAGGGCCGGAAATGATGGCCAAATGTTGACTCAAAGTCATGTTGGTTGCAAGAAAAGCCAGGCTTTCTGAACGCAACAGGACTAAGCGGAGCCTTTCCCTTTTCATCAGCAGAGGCCTTCTTGGCGGCCTTATTCTTCCTCTGGTTCCCGTTTCTCCTGGAGGAGGAACCAGATACCCCTACATGCCCCAAGCCAGCTCCTTTGGCCTGAGCAGAGAAGGTATCAACAACTGGAAGAACTGTTTTTGGCATAGAGAAGCTCTTGACGATCTTCCTTTCTGCCGCAAGTTGTTCTTCCAACTTGTCGACTTCCTCCTGCTTAAGATCAAGGAGCTTCAGAGACTCTGAATGCTTTGAGGTCAGGTCAAGGTGCTCCTGTCGGAGAGAGATCAAACTGGTGACCTCTTCCCTTAGGGAGACACACTCACCCTTAAGGAATTTTACTTCCTTTTTCTCAGCCTTCAATCTCTTTCGGCACTCCTCGAAAGTGTTGAGCAGAAGCTCATACTTCTCGAGGAGCTCAGCTTCACGGGCCGAAAGGCTATCCTCAGGTTCATCATCCTGAGACTCAGGATCAGAGTCGGAGTCGGAGAGAGGGGTGTGAGCTTTTACCTTCCCAGTAAACGGGGGGCATTCTCCTTCTGAGTCAGAGCGACCCACCAGCCCGAAGTAGGCTTCCTCATCATCACTGGAGTCTGAGGAATCAGACTCACTCAGTGTCTTTGACCTTTTGGCGATGTAGCTCCGCTCCTTCTTCTTATCTCTAGAGGATTTGTGCTCCTCTTATTTCCCTTTTTCTCTCTTGCCTTGATAGCAGTCGGCCACGACGTGTCCTGGCTTATTGCATCCAAAGCAAATAATGTCAGCGGAGCGATGTTTGTTCGGTCTAGATGCATACCTGTCAGAAGAATAATTTTTCTTCTGATGCCTGGAGGAGCCGTCTCTCTTTTTTTGATTCCTCATCTTGAGGAACTTCTTGAACTCTCGAGTGATGAGGGAGAAATCCTCCTCCGACAGCTCTGAGCTGGAGGAGCATGGCTCGGAGTCCTCCTCCTCATCCTTTTTCCTGGCACGGTATGAAACCGCACCCTTGCCTTTTCTGGAGTGACTGGCTTTTAGAGGCACAGTCTTTTCTTTGGCTGCCGCCTTCTCTGCTTCTTCTTCTGCTTTTCTGGTGTTCAGCTGAAGCTCATAGGACATCAGCTTCCCAAACAGAATTTGTGGATCAGTTTCTGCTAGTCTGCCAAATTCTCTGATGACGCAGATCTTTGTGTCCCATTCCTTAGTAAGGGACCTAAGAAATTTGTCATTGAGTTCACCATTAGTGAACACTCTTCCGTAGCCCTTGAGGGCATTGACAATCTTTAGGAAGTTCTCGTAGGTGACTCCGATCTCTTCCTTAGACCCTTGTCTGAAGGCCTCATATTTTTGGTTCAGGAGGGATCTCCGATCATCCCTCACTTCATTCGTGCCCTCCATTAGAATGATCAGGCACTGCCAGATCTCCTGTGCTGTCCTGCAGTTGCTGAAGTTTTGCATCATTGAGTCATCAACTGCGCTGACCAGAATGTTTCGTGCCTTCTTGTCAAGTCCCACTAGCACCATCTCGTGCTTGTCCATTTCGGAAAGTGTCTTCGGCACCTTCTTGGTGGGATCAATGGTGGAGGCCTTAGTGAGGACGTAAGGTCCCTCCTCCACGATCATGAAGAGTCGAGGATCAACTGCTTCCATGTAGAACCTGATCCTTTCCTTCCAGATAGGAAAGTTGAGCCTGGTGCACACTGGGATCTTGCCGGAGAACTTGAGCCCGTCCATAGTAGATGTTTGTCTTCTTTTTGACACTAGGGGCAGGATTCAACTCAAGGTGTTAACCTTTTTGATGAGTAACCTCGCTCTGATACCACTTGAAAGTCCACCTAGTGTCACCAAAGTTCACCTATGGGGGGGGGGGGGATAGGTGACGTGCAACGCTTTTGCGGAATTTATGACTGTACCTGCACAATAAAAATAAAAAGCACAGCACACAGAATACACAGACAATTTATAGTGGTTCCCCGACTTGGGTACATCCACTTTCCCCCTTCGACCTATCTCCCAACAAGGGACGACTCAGTCACTTCTCCAACAGTATTGAAATCCAATCCTTGCACTATCGGAAGGAACCCTTCCACACGTAGGAGTCAACACTCCCACAAACCGGGTTGCACTCAACCCTTACAACACGGAACAATCGTTCCTTTACAACAAAAGTAAAATAGAATGTACACGAGATACAAACTTCGTTGGGAGACTACGGTGTTCCTCTTCGTTCGACGACGTGTTCGTGAAGTCAACGAAGAATCTACAACCTTGGTCTCTCTTGGAAAGGATCTCCCCGGAACCGGCGGCGGCAAGACGAGCGGCGGCTTGCTACGGGATCAGCGGCTATGATGATGAGCGGCTGCTGAACTTAGAGATCCAATCTTCGTAGCGAAGCTAGCTTGGTCTTCCAACGGTCACACGAGGATCGGTCGTCTCGATCGATTCGGACGGGGAAGTTATTCCCGATCAACAAATCGAGAGACAAGAGATCTCTGGATAGACACGTGAGACTCAAAGCTTTGCTAAGCTTCTGTCGCCGGAGATCGAGAGGAAACACGATCAATAGCGGCGTCCAAATAGCGCGAGCGGCGACGGCGGCGGAGGAGCGATTTCGCGATATTAGGGTTTTCTCTTGCTTGACTTCTTTTTGTCTAGGTATTCCGTTCAAAATACCCGTATATATATACTGTAGATGCCTTCAAAAATGACCGTTGTGGGACCCACAAGCTGAATCCCGAAGTCCCGGTCCAGAACCTTAACAGCGGCAGAATCCGGTTCAGGAAGTTCCAGAAAAACGCCCAAGTCAAAATCGGTGAGAATCGAAAGTGATTCTCGCCGAGTCGCCGAGAATCAAAGGTGATTCTCGACGATTCGGCGAGAATCAAAGATGATTCTCGTCGAATTTGCCTTGGTTGCACGCACTGCTTTAGGCCAGGTCGAGACGGTGAGAATCAACCAGTGATTCTCGACGATTCGACGAGAATTCTCGCCGAATCGGCGAGAATCACTTGGTGATTCTCGGCGATTCTTACTTAGAAGCAGAGGTGCTCGCTTAGAAGAGGCTGGAACGAGTTCGGCGAGAATCAACCACTGATTCTCGACGAATCGGCGAGAATCCCTTTGTGATTCTCGCCGAATCGGCGAGAATCACTTGGTGATTCTCGTCGATTTACACTTAGACGAATTTTCGTCTTTCCACCCAAGAGCAGCTCCTCGACCCATCCGTGCTCCTTGTCTTCTCTTGCATAAACACGACCCTGTACTTGAAAGTAAGTGCACTCCAATAGAGAGAGTACACGTAGGCCAACACACTGATCTGCTCAACGAGGGATTACGTCGTGCAGACCCGTGTATATTGACATACTGCACCCTGACATTGGTGTGCACTTAGCGTGGAAGAACTGCAAGCACAACTTAAAAGATTTTATCAAATACATTGTCTATTGACCTTAGCTTGTACAGAGGTTTATTCAAATCAGGTACATTGTGGATAGAATACCCAACAGACAAACTTGCTGCAAGACGGCTCTTCTAGTGTGTTTATTGAAGATGCTGTTTCAAAGTTAAAATAATTAAATTTGGATGAGTCAATTGAAGAAAAAAGTGAAAAGTTCATCAAGATCACCACTCCAACCCCAATTGGAGAGGTTGATGATCAAGATGAAGAAACCATTCAAGTTGATAAAATCATTCCTGTGGTTGAAGAAGCTCCAGATGCAAGGACCTTAGAGCTCAGACACTTGAAGGATCACCCAATGGACCAAATCATAGGAGATCTCCGGGATGGTGTCAGAACTCATAGAGGTACAACTAATGAGAATTTATATTTGAGTTTTCTATCACAGGTTGAACCAAAGAAGTTTGAGGAAGCAAACTCAGACGCATCATGGGTAATGACAATGAAAGAAGAATTGAATCAATTCAAGCGTTGCCAAGTCTGGAAGCTTGTTCCACGACCCAAAAGTAAGAATGTCATCGGGACAACATGAGTCTACAAGAAAAAGATGAATGAGGATGAAACAATCATAAAGAACAAGATCAGACTCGTCGCCAAAGGATACCGACAAGAATAAGGAATCAACTTCGACCAGAGATATGCTCCAGTGGCAAGGCTGGAGGCAATTAGGTTATTCCTAGCATATGCTGCACTTAAGGGCTTCACCGTCTATCAGATGGACGTGAAGTTTGCCTTCCTTAATGGTGACATAAAAGAAGAAGTGTATGTGGAATAACCTTCAGGTTTCGTTGATTCTAATTTTTCTGATCGTGTCTATCTCTTATTTAAAACATTATATACTTTGAAACAAGATGCTCGAGCTTGGTACGAGACGCTATCTAACTTTCTTCTTGAAAACAAATTCACAATAGTAAAGATAGATAAAACATTATTTCTTAGGGAAATAAAAGACAAGATTTTGCTAGTGCAAATCTATGTCGATGACATTATATTTGGCTCTACTGACGACAACCTCTACAAAAAGTTTTCCAAACTTATGCAAGAGAAGTTCTAAATGAGCAGTATGAGAGAGCTGAAGTATTTCTTAGGACTTCAAGTGAAACAATCTCAAGATGAAATTTTCATCTCTCAGACGAAATTCACCAAGAAGTTGATTAAGAAATTCAGAATGAAGAACGCAACCTCTATGAGGACTCCAATGAGTTCAACTATGTCTTTGGACAAGAAAGAGAAAAGGAAACATTTCGATGAAAACAAGTACAGAAGCATAATTGGATCCTTGATTTACCTTACTACTAGTAGACCTGATATAATGTTTTCAACATGCGTGTGTGCTAGATTTCAAGTGAACTATAAGTAATCTCACTACGCTGCTGCAAAGCTGATTTTGAGATACCTTAAAGGTACACCAAATCTTGGCTTATGGTACCCAAGAAGTAATGACTGCGAACTAATTGGTTTCTCAGATGCAGATTTTGCAGGTAGTAAAGATGATAGAAAGAGCACTTCCGGGACTTGCCAATTCCTTGGAAGGAGGCTCATTTATTGGAGCAGCAAAAAACAGAATTGTGTCGCAATTTCAACGGCCGAGTCAGAATACATTTCTGCCGGCAGTTGTTGTGCACAATTACTGTAGATAAATAACCAGCTTGAAGATTACAATCTGCAAGTCCAAAATATTCCCTTGTTTTGCGACTCCTCCAGTGCGATTCAATAACCAACAATCCAGTCTCTCACAGCCGGACAAAGCACATAGAGCTGCGATAATATTTCATCCGGGAGCATGTTGAGCATGAGGACATAGATCTTCAATATGTCCCAACGGACAGACAAATTGCAAATATTTTCACGAAGCCGCTGGACGAGGCCAAATTCTCGTTCTTCAAAACAGAACTTGACATGCTCAACAAGGATGAAGGAGAATGAAGACAAAGGTAACGGGAAAGGTCAAGATCTGGTCTTCAAAAATCAGAAAATTTCAGAATCTGGACTTCATTTTTTCTCGAGTACAACACTTGTACTCGATAACAGCAGACTTCCTCTCGAGAACAACATAAAAATCATTTCTACATTTCTCGAGTTCAAAGAATCAGAAATTAGAAAATTTCAGAATATGGACTACATTTCTCGAGTACAACACTTGTACTCGAGGACAGCAGACTTCCTCTCGAGAACAACAAAATCATTTCTCGAGTTCAAAGAATTTATTTCTCGAGAAGAAGTATTCTACTCGAGAACAGGGATTCTCTACTCGAGAACAAGACTCTTTCTACTCGAGACCAAAGTTTATTTTACTCGAGTGCTGATAACATTCTTCTCGAAAACAAGTTGTTCTCTCGAGAAATCTGGTGGACAATTTTTCTTCAAGGTCAAAATTTCATATCGGCACCCAGACACTTAGCCGTCTCTTCCAGGTATTTTTTTAATGATTATTTATATGTTTAATCATCACAATTAGAGGTAAATATAAATAGAAATTAGTCCAAGAAATTCTTCTTCTCGATTTCAAAACCCTTCTCGAGAAAGCCGTTTCGTCTTCCTCCTTCTCCGCCGTCTAACGCCAGTCAATTTTCTCATTCACCGGCCAGCCCAGATCGATTTCTCTACAACAATGGCTTCGTCCTCAAAGCTAGGGATCGGGAGTGAACTCTGTTCTACCGGGATTGCAGTGTTATTCAGATGATTTCAAGAACGTCCTTCTTCTGCTAGATACAGCCGGGTTATCCTTTATTCGTGAACATCCATGCCGAATTCTCTCTTCTGAAGTTGAAGAATTCTTCCAGAACACCAAGATTAAGAGGAATGGAAAAATCATCAAGTCTAAGGTTCAGAATATTAAGGTAAAGATGTCTGCTATGTCTATTTCTCAACTTCTGCAACTGCCCATTATAGATATGGAAGATGATCTGATAGGCTCTGACTATGAGAGAGCATATAGTTTCTGTGGTATTCCTCAGTCCTCTAACACAATCAGAAGGAAGTTTATGAATGCTGAAAGCAAATTATTGGCTGATATCCTAGGAAAAGTCCTTCTGTGTAAAACAAGTTCTATAAGTTACATTACTTTAGAGTTCTTTGATTTAATGACTGCTGTTATATGTATGAAGAAATTTCAGTGGGGAATGATGCTTTTTGAGAAAATCAAGGCATGCATTAAGAGCCCCAACTATGTAAGGATAATTTCCCTTTACCTCAATCAGATGAATCCTGAAGCATTTCCAATGAAAAAAGGGCATAGCCCTCCATCACATGAAGAAGATGTCTATTACCTCCATCTAGAGATGGGAGGTCAAACTACAGAAGACTGGTAAAGCTGCCAAGGACATAGAAGATGTGGACAGGACCCCATCTCCTCCTTCACATCAAATAACTGATTCAGTTATTGAGGGGTAGCCTGCACCATCTTCCTCAGTTCCTCCAGCTCCTGCTGCCTCAGCAATTCCTGCTCAAGATATTTCAGCTGCTGCCACAGAATTTCCAACCACAGTTACTCCTGCTGTTCTTCATTCAGACCAACAAGAAGCTTTTCCACCTGCTGCTGCTACAGATCTTCCATCTACATCTGCTGCTGCTGCTTCTTCTTCCTTGCTGCATTCAGACACAGAATTTCCTGCTGCTGAAAACATTCCAGATTCTGATGCTCTGACAGATGACCAGACTCAAGCTCAGATTCTTTCTACTGAGGATGACATAAATAAGATGATAGAGGAACTTACCTCCAAAGAAGCTCCTTTCATCATCCCTGAAAATCATCCCTCTTCACCAACTAAGTCTCCAGCTAAGTCTCCTGCACCTCAACCAGAAAAATTCCCAACACCTGCACAGTCTCCAGAACATCAAGAATCCTCTCCTCCAGCTGATAAATCTCCAGTACATGAACCTGAAAAGTCTCATGAAGATATGCAATATGATGAAGTAATCTCAATCCATGATTCAGATGATGAAGTTCCAGTTGAAGCTGCTGATCCCCTTCCAAGTCTTCATTTCCAGCTTCCAACCATACTGCCCACAATCAATGAAGATAAAATCAGCACAGTACACAGAAGAAAAGCCTCTACTTCTACTGTTGTAATTGAAGAAATCTTTCCATGGACTGTTCCTGCTCAGCCTCCTCCAACTCCTCAAAAAAAATCTTTCCTGAAGGTACAATTCTACAAAAAATTGAAGCTATGCTTGTTGATCAGAGAAAGTACTTTGATGATTTTCTGAAGATTGTAATTGATAAGGTGACTGCTTTAGAAAAAGAAATGAGTCGAGTATTTTCTGAAATCCAAGACAATACAGATGAGTTTAAAAGGCTCCTACAAATAGGTGGCAAAGCTATAGAGCACACAATTACTAGCATTGGTATAGTTATGGAGCAATCTGTTACTCTTGCTTACAATCAAATTCTCCTAGACAAAAGAGGTGATGAAAGGAATTTT
Source organism: Platanthera guangdongensis (assembly GCA_039583875.1). NCBI lineage: Eukaryota > Viridiplantae > Streptophyta > Magnoliopsida > Asparagales > Orchidaceae > Platanthera > Platanthera guangdongensis. The sequence goes on from CM077159.1 coordinate 17,606,075, forward strand.
AAAACTTGTGAAGAGGTTGACAAAATCAAAGAAGATGTCATCAACACCTTCTCCCTAGAAGTCAGAAACGGGGAGGATAAAATAAAGGAACTGCTAGAAAAACAAGCTGTAATTATGAAAAATCAATGGGAAGATCAGTTGAAAGAGATTCAGACCTCTATTCTTAAAGAAATCAAGAGTACCAAGTTATATACCTATGATACTTCTATATGGATGCATAATCAATTGTTTCCTGAATTTGCCATGGATCCAAATGCTTCTCCTCCTGCAAATCTAGATGTAAACATGCCTACATTCTCTCCTCCAGAATATTTTGAAGGACCTCCTCCAGCACACTTTGAAGGACCTCCTCCAGATTACTATGAAGGCCCTCCTCCTGATGTTTATGAACAAGTATGAGAATCTGAACAAACATGAATGCCTCCTCATCCTCCAGAAGTTCAAAAAGCCAAGAGAAGGAAATATGATGATGGAGCCTCTGCAAGTAGATCAACTCCACATCCAGAAGCTGAAGGGAAGAGAACTCAAGAATATACTGAAGTTTGGAGTCCAACCTCCAATTCCCTTATTTTGGAAACTTTGAAGCTAGTAGTTGACTTCAATGAAAACAGAAGCTTGCACTACAGCTCAGATGAATGAGAATTATATGAGAAGTCTCTTACAAAGAGAAAGATCTATAATAGGATTTATGACAGAAATAATCCTAAGGCTCCACCTAAACCTCCTAAATATTTCTCCAAGCCATTCAGTTATCAAAAGAAACAACAGGAGAAGCTTGAGAGACAAGGAAAGCAACATTCACAGGATCAGTAAACTGAAGATGCTGAAAGTTCATTTTTGAAATTGTAGAATTTAATTCTCTTGGACAATTTTCTACTTATATGAACTTCTAATTTTGATCTGATTTTTACATATTACTGTGTTTCTCTAAATTTTCATGCTATTAGTATCTTTATGTGTTTTTCTCTTAATATAATTCACCTTAATGTAGATGGTTCTGACTTCTACAAATATGGTGAGATTGTTGAGTATTGCATCCACAATAGCCTAGATTTGTATGAAGTCACCATTAAACTAAGATGAATTAAGTTTGTATTTGATGCTCTTTTTGTTAAGTATTTACAAGATTTAATTGCTAAGTGTAGATCAATGTCAGTCTACAATGAGTCTTCAAATATAGGACCATACAATATAATTCCTTATTGTGTGATCCATGGTGTTGACTCATGTGTAGCCTCTCTATTGGGACACACTTCCTTTTCAAGAACTGAGGGCAAGAGAAAAGATAGATGCTGATTTTAATGATGAATGGAGATTTTAAGTTTTTCAGAAAAAGTCTAAATCTTTTTCTCGAGTACTATATTTGTACTCGAGAAGGACTTATGAAATTTCTCGAGTAAGACTTGTTTTCATTTCGAGTAACAGAACTTGTTCTCGAGAAAGTTTCTTGCTGTTCTCGAGAAGGACTTTTGTTCTCGAGTAATATATGACATCTCTTATCGGGATGTTTCTTTTCCAGACAAATATTTTTCTAAGTGTTTTTCTCGAGAAGAACAATATTATTCTCGAGAATACTATCTTTTGTTCTCGAGAACCAGTGTTTTTCTCGAGAGCTAGCTATTTATTCTCGAGATGATTATCTGTTCTCGAGAACCAGAATGTTTCTTCTCGAGAACAAAATGTTATTTTTCTCGAGTACTTCTTTTCATTCTCGAGACTGCAGATTTCCACATCCACATATTTTTCTAAGTATTTTTCTTGAGATAACCTTTTGTTCTCGAGTACCAAAATATTTATTCTCGAGAACTATGAGCTATTTTTCTCGAGTAATTTCCTTCTTTCCCAAGATTGCTGTTTTCTTCCTCCACACTCTTTTCTCTAAGTCTTCTTCTCGAGAACTTCTGTATTGTTCTCGAGTAACAGAATTCATTTGTTCTCGAGTACTATACTTCTTCTCGAGAATACCCGTTCTGTTTTTTCTGAAAATTGTTAAGTCCAGACAGACATGTATTTCAAACATCATTAACACGTGATTGATACACGTGGGTGTCATTAATGATGATTATGACCGTTAGGGTAATCCTATATAAGGTCTTGTCATTTTCGACCAACCCTAACAACAATAAGAAATAAGAAGAATTACAGCCGCCGCAAGAAGTAATTTCCAAGATTTCTGAATCCGACATTTCATTCCAAATCGAGAGTCACCGATCATCTTCTTCATCGCCTAAGAGCTTTCGATCCAGATCGATTCAGAGAAGTTGATTCACAGATCAAGATCTTTTTCAAGAGACAGATCTTCTACTTGATCGTGTGAGTCCAGAGAATTTCAGATCTAGAGATATTGCCGATTCTTCTTCAACATATTCTGATAAAGCCGCAAAGATCAAAGAAATAAGAACATGCAGAAGCATTTCAGATCCGAGATCAAATCACTGTTTGTATTTGTTAATTCATTTTATTCTTGTAGTAGATCTTTCTTCGAGTTGTACGAGTTGTTTTCTCCGAGTTCTTGTATGAAATTTTTATCTTTCGAGTGTAGATCCAGTTTACGGATCAAGTTGTAGGAACGTTGTTCCGAGGTGTAGGATTATTTTCGATCCGAGATTAGTGGAGTAGCCGAGTCTAGTCTTTGCTAGATCGGTGAGTGGAAAGTGGATGTACCCAAGGTTGGGGAACCACTATAATTCTTGCTGCCGTTTGTGATTGCTTGGTTGATTTTCTGTGCATAGATCGTTAAATTTTTTATTCCGCAAAAAGACGCACAACTCACCTATTCACCCCCTCTAGGTGATTTAGATAAGACAACTTAAAACATTTTCACTTAGAGTTATGATAACTCCCTACGGGTGGCAATAAGTGTTTGATATAGTAATTAGGATGAGTTGGCATCCTATGTTGACGTGGAAAAGGGACTCGGTTGGAGCCCTTGGATGTTTGGAAACATGGCAAAGTGTGGGGTTTATTTGTGTGTGTGTTGACACACGGTGTTTGATCCTGTGTTGAGGATTAATGTGGCAGGTCAACGGGCTTGCCAGTCGTCACACCGACGAAAACCGGCAGTTGGACCTAGGACGGTTGGGCTGGGCTCTATGGTTCTTACTTCCCAAAGACCCCATCTGTGCCTGTTGAGCCAGTTGGGCTGGGATTTGATGTTTACTTCCCAAGGACCCCTTTCGTGCTGTTAGGCCAGTTGGGCTGGGCTCTTGGTGCTTATCTACCCAAGTCCCCTTCTGTGCCGTAGTACGCAGGAGCTCCACTGGTTGGAGGACGATAACGTTGAGGCATACAGTGGCCTAGGCCTGGTAGTGTGTATGCCAACCTAGTAGTGAAGATGTCTGCTTCGCTATCCCCGTTTGGCCATGACGGGTGATGCCGGAGAGAGTCGCTATCTCTCGAAAAGTGGGAACTAAGTTCTATGTCGACATAACAAACAAAGTGTGCGTGTTGTGAGTCATCATAATCATTCATTGTATTGCATTGCACCACATAAGGTCCTCATCATATAAATTTGTATGAGCACTTTTATATGATGAGTTATTTTGATGTACCCGACCCTTAACTTATAAATTTGTATGAGCATTTTTGTAAGTTAAGTTAAATTTTATACTTACAGTTTGACATGCTGCTAGTGTAGATGTGCTTTTATAAATGTTGTTACCTACTGTTGTTACTTGCTTATTAATGAAGTGCTGATATATACATGTACTGCTAGATTTAACAATACTCTCTTATCACTTGTTTGATATATATATATATATTACTGTTATATTGTGCCCCTCTTTCTCTTCCTCCGCCCAGTGCCTAAAAGTCATTGGGGTGAGCGGATGTGAAGTCACTTAGTATTTATGACTAACGGTTGCTACGCCTACCATTTTAGGAGGACATCCAGCAGGCTGAGCAGCAACAACACCTCGTGCCGGAGGGCAGCCAGGCCTGGGGGACAGGGTCTGAGACTACGATATCTTCACTCCCTTCAGTGACAGATGTGAGCATTTTGAGCTTCGTGTTGTAGCCTTCGGGTAATTTCTTGTACTCATGAAGAGGCGCTGCATGGCGGCGAAACGTGGCCTCCATGAAGCCCGCCACGTGGCGGCCATGCAGCCTCCAGGCGCTGCTTTCATGCAGCGCCTGCAAGGCGGTGCTCCATGCAGCACCTGTGTGGCGCTGTATTGGAGCGCCACGTGGCGCTGAATGTCATGTGGCGTGCCGCAGGGCCGCCACGTGGCAAAAATTGCCCAATGTATTATTTTGGCTCTTTTTTGGTTTTTGCTCCTATGAAAATTACGAAAATATCTATTCTAGCGTTTTTCGATGTTCCGGACCCATTTTCGGTCTCCGTTTTGCCAAATTCCAAACGATTATTGCCTAATTTGCATTTTTTCATACATGACCCGATTTTGACAAATAAAATATCGATTTTCATGGATTTTGTCATTTCGAGTCTAATGTTGGACTTCGTTTTACCAAATTCACATCGATCGCACCGAAAATTGCACATTTTCTAACGAACTAAGATTCTAGCAATTTATATATCAATTTTTGTATGCTTGCACCAAAAATTATGAATTTTTTCGATACTATCTGATTATAATAAATAATATGTCAATTTTAAGGTTTTTCGACTTTCTGAAACTAACCGTGGAGTCCATTTTTTGATATTCAGTTTTGTTGGATAAGTTTGAACATATTTATTACAGTAAAACATAATTATTTAAACATAGGATATTACACCTCTCCCTGCTCGAACTCTCCCTTCAGTGACAAATGTGAGCATTTTGAGCTTCGTGTTGTAGCCTTCGGGTAATTTCTTGTACTCTGATATTACAGGAGCTATTGTAGCTTCCTGTTATGTTGAGGGACATTTACTTCCCAAGGACCCCTTCCGTGCTGTTAGGCCAGTTGGGCTGGGCTCTTGGTACTTATCTACCCAAGTCCCCTTCTGTGCCGTAGTACGCAGGAGCGCCACTGGTTGGAGGACGATAACGTTGAGGCATACAGTGGCCTAGGCCTGGTAGTGTGTATGCCAACCTAGTAGTGGAGATGTCTGCTTCACTATCCCCGTTTGGCCATGACGGGTGATGCCGGAGAGAGTCGCTATCTCTCGAAAAGTGGGAACCAAGTTCTATGTCGACATAACAAACAAAGTGCGCGTGTTGTGAGTCATCATAATCATTCATTGTATTGCATTGCACCACATAAGATCCTCATCATATAAATTTGTATGAGCACTTTTATATGATGAGTTACTTTGATGTACCCGACCCTTAACTTATAAATTTGTATGAGCATTTTTGTAAGTTAAGTTAAATTTTGTACTTACAGTTTGACATGCTGCTAGTGTAGATGTGCTTTTATAAATGTTGTTACCTACTGTTGTTACTTGCTTATTAATGAAGTGCTGATATATACATGTACTGCTAGATTTAACAATACTCTCTTATCACTTGTTTGATATATATATTACTGTTACATTGTGCCCCTCTTTCTCTTCCTCCGCCCGGTGCCTAAAAGTCATCCCCAGGACGATTGTTTCGGACCGTGATGGTCGGTTCACTTCGAGGGAGTGGAGGGCTGTGCATGCTTACTTGGGCTCTCGGCTTACTTTTAGTACTGCCTTCCACCCGCAGACCGACGGACAGACCGAGCGGACCATCCGGACCATGGAGGATCTACTCCACCTATGCATATTGGATACGGGGAAGCCTTGGGAGAGGCTGCTACCATTGATCGAGTTCTCCTACTAGTTTGGGACATTTACTTTTGTGGATCATGACTTCTGAGTTCTTCTCTTTTGTTGGTTTGACATTTGTGATATCAGAAATTAGCCGGCAGAATAGGTGACTTGTGGTACAGATTAGCCCAGGTGCTGATGCCACTGCAAGACGACTGTTCTGGGCATAAAACTCTCTTCGGCTGTATCTTGTGTTCCGGGAGGGGGGTTTTACTTCCGGTGCCCGCTGACTCGGTGCCCTCCTCCTCCAGCGAGTGTCCTGTAGACAATCCTCCTGTGCGTCGCAACCCACCTCGTGAGCGACGTCCTCCCGACCGCCTTAGCCTTGCTACACTTCTGTTGGATCTACTTTCCCTTCCCGCTACCTCTTGTAGCACTCCAAGGCCAACTACCTACCGTGAGGCTTTATAGATACCCGAGTGGCAGGTTGCTGTCTGCTGAGTTATAGGCACTTGAGCATTCTCGTGCATGGGACCTTATCCCTCTTCCACTTAGTGTTGTTCTGATCACGTGCAAGTGAGTCTTAAAGGTCAATACTCACTCAGATGGATCTGTAGAGAGGTACAAGGCTCGGCTAGTTGCTCGTGGTTTTCAACAGGAGAAAGAGAGAGATTATGACGAGACCTTTTCTCCAGTCGCGTACATGAATACGGTTCAAACTCTTATTGCAGTTGCAGCTGTTCGTCACTGGTCTCTGCCTCAGCTTGACGTGAAGAATGCATTTCTTCACGGTGATCTTTAATAGGAGGTATACATGCTTCCTCCTCCCGGTCTATCCTCTCCTGCAGGCCTTGTCTGCCGATTGAGGTGAGCCCTTTATGTGCTCAAGTAGGCACCCCGCGCATGGTTTGCTCGTTTCAGCTCATCCATTACATCCGCCGGTTTCAAGCCAAGTACATATGATTCAGCTCTGTTTGTGCATTCTTCCTCTCGCCGTCGGACTCTCTTGTTACTTTATGTGGATGATATTTTCATTACTGGTGATGATCCTTCTCATTGGCCTTTGTCAAACATCACCTTCAGCAGCAATTTCAGATGACCGTCCTTGGACAACTGAGCTATTTTTGGGTCTTGAGGTCAGCTCTACAGACAGCGGTTTTCAGCTTTCTCAGCAAAGATATTCATCAGATCTCCTAGCTCGGGCTGCTCTTTCTGACTCTTGCACAATGGAAACTCCTATGGAGCTTTACCTTCAACTTTATCCGGATGATGGTGTTCCACTCTTCGACCCCACTCGCTACCGCCGCCTCGTTGGGAGCCTTGTTTACCTCACCATTACTTGTACCGATATTGTTCATGCAGTTAGCCAGTTTGTTAGTGTGTCTTCCTCTGTACACTATGGTCACCTGATGCGGCTCCTGCGCTATCTCCGAGCGACGATTTCTCGTGGTCTTTTCTTCTCCAGCAGCAGTTCTCTGCAGCTCTACGCTTACTCGGATGCTACTTGAGCTAGTGATCCTTTTGACCGTCGCTCTGTCACTGCTTTCTGTCTATTCCTGGGTTCTTCTCTTATTGCTTGGAAGTCCAAGAAACAGACTGGTGTTTCTTGATCCAGCATTGAGGCTGAGCTTTGTGGCATGACTACCACTGCTGAGGACATTATCTGGCTTCGTTGGTTTCTTGAGAACTTTGGCGTCTCTTCTCCTGATCCAACCCCACTCTACTTTGATAATACTGGTGCCATTCAGATTATTCTGAATCCCGTGAAACACTCACTCTCCAAGCATATCGATGTTGATGCTTTCTTCCTACTTGAGCACTATGGCCGTGGTACTTTTGCTCCTTCCTTTGTTCCTTACGAGCAGCAGATTGCAGAGTTGATGACTAAGCCGCAGACGAGGAACCAACAGGCCAACATGCTCATCTTCTGTCCAAACTCTCGGTGTATGATCCTACGTGAGTTTTTGTGTGTCTGTGTGTGTGTGTGGGGGGGGGGGGGGGGTTAGATGTAGTGTATTTACTGTGTAGCAGAGTTGCCTTATGCTCACTATGAGTGTTGTGAACACCCTCCCATGTACTTGTATATATATTATCTTAACTCTTGTGAATAACATGTTGGATTTATTGTTTCACTATCACATGTATTATGTTAACAATGCAAACTTAGAGTGGAGGCCTTGGTAATTTCCAAAAATGGATGGGATGCCCCTTGAATTATGCAAAGTCGCAGGGCAGTTTTTCGTAATTTTTTTGTAGCTTTTTCCCAACTATTTGACAACTATCTTCTGAATTTTTTTCTTTTCTTTCTTTCTTTCATTTTAAGTTTGTTTGTGGTGTTAAACTTTCCTTCCAAAATCATGTTTGAATTACTCTAAAAGTTAATTCTCTAAACTTAATGTGTTAAGCGATTAATATTACTCTCTTACAGGGAAGAGTGGCATACATTTGGACTGGGTCAAAAGACTTAAAATCGCTCTTGGCTCTGCTCGAGGATTGACATATCTTCATGAACTAGCTAACCCTCCGATAATTCACAGAGATATCAAGTCCACAAATATTCTTTTGGATGCAACTTTGATTGCAAAAGTTGCGGATTTTGGTCTCTCGAAGCTTATTTCAGACAGCCAAAAGGGCCATGTGTCCACCCAAGTCAAGGGAACATTGGTATGTTTTCCTCGTGAGCATTCTCCATGGGTTCAAAATTTCGTGTTATCAAGTCATTATTTTACATTTTCGATCTCATAATAACCAAGATTTAGGATTCATTTGGGAATCCTTATGTTGTCTGCTTTTGGCTACTTCTTGTGTACTTCGTAGGCATTTGAGCTTCTTCAGCGCCAATAGTTTTAGGTTTGATATTTTGATATGCTGCACGTATCAAATCATGTTTGGTGTGATAAATTGGATGAGTGTTGGGCGAATTATGATCGCAAAATCATCAAGCGTTTGGGCAATGATCGTCGAGCTTGGAGGAGCATGTTAGGTGAGCATTTGGCGCTGCGCTATGGTCGGCGATCATCGCGCATGATGTTATTGGTCGATGATTACACAAGTTGTGGTCTATGATAGAAAGACCTATGAATATGCAATATCTAATGTGCCAAAACCTTCATATCTGAGGTGTCTTTTGTGGGATAAAGTCGTGAGGGCTCAAGTTGCAGACCCAAAGGTGACACCACCTCACTCGGGCTGAATTCAGGCTGCCACACTTGCCCCATGTCCCACATATTCCATCTAGTGGGGGCATTCTTTCCCACGTGTTTTGACATGTGTGGGAGTGTACTGTCATGTGTGGGAGTGTATTTTGTCATGTGTGGGAGCCTGTTGGATATTTCATGTTGCCTTGTGTACTTTATATTTCTTGGGTCTCTACATCCGGAGTCAATTAATTTTAGATATTATGATTTAATTTTAGTATGACAACGGAAAATTAGTTTTCTTATGATAATAGAGTTGTATCTGAGTTATAAAATCTAAACAGCTGATTAGACTCTGAAATCTTTAAGAATATTTGTGCCTATGTTTTTTTTTCCTTTCTTGGAAACACTTTCAGGGTTATTTGGACCCAGAATACTACATGACTCAGCAGTTGACGGAGAAGAGTGATGTTTACAGCTTTGGGGTGGTAATGTTGGAACTGATCACTTCCAAGCAACCGATAGAGAGAGGAAAGTACATTGTGAGAGAAGTGAGAATGGTTTTAGATGACAATGATGAAGAATATTATGGCATGAAGGAGATAATAGACCCAACAATTGTGAGCTCAACAAAGCCGATAGGATTCAAGAGGTTCGTCGAGCTCGCCATGAAGTGCGTCAACGAAACGGCGCCATCTCGCCCATCAATGAATGAAGTCGTTAAAGAGATTGAGATGATATTGAAGAACGAGGGGGTGAGTACAAACTTAAATTCTGCATCTTCATCGTCGACTGACTTTGTGGTCATGAAGGGTGCTAATCATCCTTACGATGATTCACTGCCAAGAAAGGACATGAAAGATGATTCGATCCCGAGAAGAGACTTTGGAAGCGGGAATGCCTTCGATTACAGCGGCGGTTATTCCTTTGCACCAAGAGTTGAGCCCAAGTAGGGGGGCTTATTCCTTTCTTTACTCTCTTTCCTTGGATTGTTTATTTTTTGTTGATGGATATTCTAAGGTTCATAAAAAGCTTGAAATGTAGGGCTGCCAATTGTATGCTGTAGGTCAAAACTCCTTCCTTTTTCCTATTTATTATACTGTTTAGTCCCTAAGCTGCATTGTTTCCTTTTCTAACCACAAACAAGATTCATATAAGATTTATAGGAAATGTATACATTGTGTGGGTTTCATAGATTCTTGGAAAATTTACGTACATGTTTCTGAAATACTGTCTGCATGCATATTTGAAATATATATTACATTAGTTACTCACACAGAATAAGACACATTTAAATGCATCAAAAATATCAATTAAATTGTCATTAATTGTCCTTAGATATGTAAAATTGGCATGCATCTGAGTGATTAATATGTGACAAAAAAATATAATAAGGTTTTTGGCCACTTATGCATGAGCTTTTTTTCCTTTAAATATGTGAATCAGGAGTTGTTCGGTCTACTGTATTCTGATATTATATTAAAACTTAGCCATTCAATAACTGACTTTTGTTGGAGGGGCCCAAGATATGTATTTGCTGTATATAGCTGCATGAGTTTTTAATGCGAGACTATTCATAGTGGTATGTAATAGGCATGATTTTAATGACACGATGTAAATTCCTTTATTGTTCCGCTGGATAATAGAATTTAGTGTGCAGAAATGAATTGGTTAATTATGCTATTTAAACAGTAATTATTGGAGATTTAATAATTTGATCAACAAATTGTCAATATGAGCAGCCTCGTTACGTTGAGAATATGCTTTTCCAAAAAATTGCTGATAAGTCTACAATTTTCAAATTTTTTTAGATAGTAGTGGTTCAACAGTGATTGCAGGAGCACCGACAATTGAATTGATAACCCATCATCGCTAATGGTTTCAGAATGATGTGAAAAAGATTCCTCAAAAATTTGATTATGTTCTAATGACTTTTATTTTTGAAAATAACGATCTGCTGGAAATTACCATTGTTGAACCCGAAAACTCTGGTCAATGGAGTTCAGACCGAAAGTGTGGCTTGTTATTACTTCTTTCGAGTGTGAGCACAGTGTCGGGCACTCGATGCTAAGAACCTCACTCACAGTGGTGGATTACTTAGAGAAGATCCCGTGTCCTGCAGCGAGGAGGACCCACAAATCCGGAAGATCTAGAAGACCGCCCCCCTCCCAAACCAAAGATGAGTTGGGCACCCTGTAGGGCAGTGTAGAGCACCAGAATGTTGAAACTCAGAATCCCGGGTCAACTGGATTCAGGAGCTCTCGCTGACCGGAACCCGCCTCTTCTAAAGGGTGCCCTTGGGGGTGTATTTATAGTTTTCTGAAAATGGTACGGGGAAAGCGGAATCCTGTTGTGAGAAAAACATAAATAAAGGGATTTTTATTGTCCCAAAAGATGAATAATACAAGAGTATGTCCCATATATATAGAGGGGGGGGGGGGGGGGGGGGGGAGAAAACAAAAGATATAAAATACATAAAGCCCGTCACATGCGACTAGGCAGATACATGAAAGTAGACCGCGCGGAATGTGCGGTTAGACAATTCTAACCGCACGATTACAACATGCAACGACCATGCTTGCTCTTGATCTTTATCCGTCTTCGACTTGGCAGCTTGTTTCAGGGCAACAATGCAACAATGACAGTTAAGATAGAAGCTAACTGCCAGACCGTAATCACTAGCATCAGATGGTCGACATATACCTCAATTGTGGTAAGCACATGAGATCTCCTATAGCCTGTTGAAATTGTTGAAGTGGAAGTGGGCGGTCTGATTGGGCAGACCGGGCAGACCGCACAGACCGCAGAGTTCGTCGCCGGTTAGGCGGCTTGGTGTTGGAGGATAGCCGGGTTCTGGATTTTGTTCTCTGTTTTGCGGTCTGTTTCAACAAGCATCCTGAGAGGTAACTGGGCCATTAGCGTTGGCTAACCATGGCTATTGTGGTCTGGGTTGAGAGACGCGGAGTCCGCTTGGAGCTGACAGGTTCTCTGGCTTGCGTAGAGGCAGGTGGTTAGCGCGGATAGCGGAGGCTAACCGCACAATTCGCAGTGATCTACTCGTGCGGTCTGAAGCCAAAGTTTGCTGGAGTATGTTGACTTGGTCACACTGATGTGCCAAGTCCTTGGTGTTGCCTTGTCGCAGAGATTGCTGGTTGCGCTGTCTGCTTCAATAGTTCATGGAGACTGCTTATGCTGCGCGGTTTGGATGTGGAGTTCAACAGATCGTGTAGCGCGGATACGGCTCAGGTCGTGTGTTTGTCTGCTTAATTGTTAAAGGTCATGTGAACTGAGGATGCTGTCTGCTTGACTATGCAGACATGTGGATCTAATCACGTGAGCGGATAGATGGTTTATCACTCACGGTCTGACTCTGGTGTCCGCACTCTTGTGCGGATAGGTAGTGCTGGTTGCAGGATGATTGACGGTTATCCTATCGCTCTGGGCGGTTACCACTGTGATACCCCCATCCATCACGTAGGATATAACAGAAGGTCCGACCGGGGCCCCACGCCATATTCTATAGATAGTTAGCGGAGTTACGTATTGAGACCATAATCCATTTACGTATCCTAACTCAAAGTGCATTCTAGCGGAAGTTAATTAAATTGCTTAGAACCCAAACACACAGATGTCCAGTAAACCAAAATAGGAATGATAACTCAAATACACAAATCATTATGGCCTTAAGGCCTTACAACTGTTTCCTCAAATATAATTGTTTTACAGACATTGACAAGCAGACCGACCACACATGAAACAGTAAAAACACGCTTCACTTGGCATTCAAGGGCTGACACAGCAATTAAGGCTTCAGCCCGCTACCTCCCACTTGGCTCAGCTGCACCTGCATAAAAGCATTCCACCCTAACGGTAGCAAACAAAGCAACGATTAGCATTAGCTGACCAAATTATAACGGCCCTGCCACTCTCTAGGGGCGGCGGTTCTCCTTCCATGCAGACATAATAACATGTAGAATAACGGTAATAGAACACACAATTTAAGCACCATTCACCACGGACGTTGGCACCACCCACCACACATCCCGTGCACTCGGGGCACATTTTCGGTGTGTTGAGATTTAAGCCCCACCACCGTTCTCAAGATGGCACCTTTGAGCATTACTTGTCTTTCCGGACCAAAGCCTAGGACTCTCCCTATGCTACGACAAAGTCATGCTGAGATTCAAGCCACTGACTCACTCCAAGCAAAACGCTATAAGGTGGGTATAGGTTAGCCATGATCCATTGCTCAAACCGTCATGCTCGCAAGCCATGATGCGGGTCAGCCTTCCCTTGCCCATTCACACATTACAAAACCACGTTATGTTCCAAGGTTGACACTCACGACCACTGATGGCCTGCGAACAGACTCTTATTGTGGTTGGTTTGATGAGTCGATCGTCGTGGGCTTGCTAAGGTAGACAAGTGCACCTATCGCAAGTAGTACTCGATATTCGGGAGAATACCGAGGTCGTATTGTTCTCGGGGTCGGGTTGATTATTCTTACTCCTCCAGGAGGACTATTATTTTACTGAAAGTAAGGCGGAGATTTTAATTAACTAAAGACAGAATAAATAAAAGAGTGAAAAACGATTTAGAAATATTCGATGAAGGGTTAACGCTCGGCACCGAATCGAATTAAGACTAAAATGACTTTTAATAATTATTGAATTTAGATTTCAAATTAATAAAAGACAACTTGGCCGTGGAGGTTTCACAGATATGAGCTCACCTAGCTATAAGGATATCGCTTACCTGAACTCTAAGAATATTCGACCGAACGTTAGTCCGACGAAGGATTCCTCTTAACGCCCGCTTTACGCTAAGAACCCCGCTATTGGGTGGGGAACCCAATCCGGTAGTGTTGGGTACATTGGTTTAAATGTACCTGATTTGAAGAAGCCTCACCCTACTCAATGATATACATCAAAATGTATTTGATGTGTTTTGAGTTTAGTTGTGCAGGTCAAGTATTTGCAGGGAAAGCAGAAAAGATTCTAAGTCCATGTGTCGACACCTAGAGGGAAAGTGTCGACACTTAAGAAGACTTGTGTCGACACCCAGACAAGCAGTGTCGACACTTGGAGTACTTGTGTCGACACCAGGGATGCAGAGTCGACACCAGACAGAAAGTGTCGACACTCAATGAAGAAAAGTGCAGTGAAGCAGTGTCGACACTTAGTAGTTGTGTCGACACCCAGAGGAACTGTGTCTACATCAGAAAGTGTCGACACTTGGAGGCTGTGTCGACACTCAGCAAAAGTCAGCAAAGTCTAAGTATAAGTGTCGACACCCAGAGCAATGTGTCGACACATGGCAGAAGAGTCAACACTTGAAGAAAGTGTCGACACAAGAAAGAATGTGTCGACACTCAGCTGAAGACTCAACACTTGAAGAAAGTGTCGACACAAGGAGCTGTGTCGACACTTAGCAAAGTTCAACAATATTCTAAGTACAAGTGTAGACACAAAGGAGAAGTGTCAACACTCAGCCAAAGTCTCAACACAAGAGGATGTGTCGACACAAGGAGCTGTGTCGACACTCAGCAAGTATCAACACTGAAGGGATGTGTCGACACTAAGAAGATGTGTCGACACTGAACAAGTTCAACACATGAAGATGTGTCGACACAAAGGAGATGTGTCGACACTTACAAGAATTCAGCAATATACTGAAGAACAAGTACTTGTGTTGACACACATTATCAGTGTCGACACATGAAGAAGAAGCTGTGTCGAGAAGTGAATTCTACAACACAAGGAGTTGTGTCGACACCTTGTAGGCTAGTGTCGACACTTAGTCTATAAATGTGTCTATAAGTGTCGACACTTAAAGACAGACAGTCTCGACACTTTCAGACAGTTACAGTTATTTCAAGAACTGACTGGATGACTTGACAGCTGCCATTCCAGCCGGTCTACTGTACCTGTCAGAGTTGTCAGAAATCAGTTATGAACCGGACCAGCCAGTTACCATGAAGAAGGCCTATATATAGGCTTATACTGTCTACATAAGAGGTTGTTCAAGTGATCATTCACAAGAGAAACAGATCAAGTAATACAAAGAAGATCTAGCTATTCATTGAAGAATCTAGTGAAGATCTAAGTAGTTGGAGAGAGAGAGCTCCATCCAAGAAGACAACCGTTGGAACCAGGCTAAGAAGAAGGATTCAGACCTAGTTCTGAATCTTAAGTAGCAGAGATCAAGGATCAACTGCAGAGGATATCAATCTTATTGTGTTCTACATTCAAGAAGCTTTGAAGAAAGCCAAGTCAGGTTGATCTCAGCTGAGTTCTTCCAAGAACTCATCAAGAAACTCACAACTCTTCTCTCTTTTCTCTAAGTTGTAGGGTTTACATTTTGTATTCATATTATCTTGTAGGATCCTTAGGGATCTGAGTTTGTAAGCCTGTAATTATAAAGGCTGAGTGTAGGGCCTGTGTGCCTGAGTGTAGGAGATTTGTATCTCTGAGTGTAGGCCTGTTGTGGCTGAGTGTAGGCCTGCTGTGGCTGAGTGTAGGCTTTGTGAAGAAGCTGAGTGTAGGTCTTTGGAGAAGACTGAGTTGTAGGGCCTTGGGACTGAGCTGTAGGAACCTGGTTGGGGTTCTGAGTGTAAGATCTGAGGATCTGAGATAGTGGAGGAGTTTGGCTGAATCTAGTACACTACTAGATAGGCGAAGGGGGAAAGTGGATGTACCCAAACCTTGGGGAACCACTATAAACCTGTGTGTTCACTGTGTGCTTGTGATATTCTGTGATTGCTGTTTGATTGCTGTGTAAAAGTAGATATAACTCTGAGATAAAATCTGAATTCTGCCTAAAAAGTTAAAAAGATTTAAGTCACCTATTCACCCCCCTATAGGTGATTAGGTACAATATCTTTCAAGTGGTATCAGAGGGAGGTTACTCAAAAAGGGACATAACTGTCTGAGTAGATCCTGTTGGCAGATTCAGTCTAAGTACATTACAGAATCAAGAAAATCAAGAACCATGGGTTCCACTGAGAATCATAAGAAATTGGGATCCATGAAGCTACCCATTTGCAGAAAAGAAATATTTGGCATCTGGAAGGAAAGAGTGAGACTATTTATGGAAGCCTCAGACCCTAGGATATACATCACAGTTAAAGAAGGGTCATATGTGCCCATGAAGGTTTCAGTCTTAGATGCAAATCAGAGAACACCTAAGGATTTCTCTGAAATGACAAAGGATGAGATAGTTCTAGCCACAATGGACAAGAGGGCTCAGAATATCATTGTGAGTGCTATAGATGATGCTACCTTTCAGAATTTGATACACTGTAAGACATCCAAGGAGATGTGGGATACTCTTATTGTGTACATGAAGGGTTCTGAAGAAGTGAGGCAGGACAGAAATTCTTTATTAAACCAAGAATATGAAATCTTCAGGCAAGATAGATCTGATAGCATAACTGAATGCTATAAGAAGTTCTATATGATTGTGAATGAGCTAATGTCCTATGACAGAGAGTTCAGTAATTATTAGCTTAATGATAAGTTCTTAAGGTCCCTTACAAAAGATTGGGACACCAAGATCTGTGCCATAAGGGAAATGACAAAGTTAGCAGAAATTCCTCCTCCAACTTTGTTTGGAAAATTGCTATCCTATGAAATGCAATTGATGGTGAGGAAAGAAGAGGAGAAGACTACAAGAAGTGAACATAAGGAAAGGACAGTGCCATTTAAAATAGAAGCCCCCAGAAAATACAGAAGTAAGTCACCATCTCCACCTCCAAAGGCAGCTGAGACTGAGTTTGAAGAGTCAGCAAGTAGAAATTCTGAAAGCAGTGAAAGTGATGAGGACTTTGCAGCTTTCACAAGGCACTTTCAGAAGTTCTTAAAGAAGAAACAGTGGAGGACAAAGCCATCTACTTCACAGGGTAAAGATGACTATTATCAGAATAAGAAGTCATCAAAGAAAGACAGGAAAAATACCAAGTCTAGCAAAGCAACTCTATCAAAAATTGTATGCTATTGCTGTAACAGACAAGGACATGTGATTGCAGACTGTCCAGAGAAAAGGAAGGAGTCTAATTATAAGAAAAAGACTCAATTCAAGGGCAAGAAGGAAAGATCTTTTGTTGCCAAAAAGGATAAGAGCCTGTCAGACATATCTTCATCAGAAACTGAGTCAGATGCTGAAGCATACATATGACTGTTTGCTGAGGAAGAGGAAGAAGAGTTCATCCAGATCATGAACTCTATATATGAACAAGAGGACAGTCAGTGCCAAGGACTGATGGCATTGACAGAAAGTGACAAAATCTTGAAGCAGCCAAGACCTAGTAAGGTACAAAATTATTCTTTCAGTTCAATTTCTTGTGCTAGTTCAAAATCAGATTCATCATCATCAAGTGATGAGAATGCATCTGAGTCTGAAGAGGATATTCATCAATTGATAGATGAATATAAAGTTCTGTTGTAAGCTTTTAAGAAGAGCAAGTCCCTAGCCAAGAGTCAGACAAAGGAAATTGCTAGTCTCAAAGTTGCTGCAACTGATTTTGAGAAGATGATTGATCAAAAGCTAAATGAAATAGCCAGACTAAAGCACATAACTGTGATTCAGATGGGGACTATATCATTTAAGAATGATCAAATCAAAAGTCTGGAGATTAGTCTTCAGAAGGAGAGAAATTTAGTTGCTAGGTTTTCAAAACCAAAGTCTGTTCTACCCTTGATTGATGAATTTGTTCATCAAAAAGGTAAAGCTGGACTGGGGTTTTCTAAACCTACTAGGACTGTTCAGTCCAAGTCCAAGGGCAAAGCCCCAGCTCTCAACAAGCCAGCTGTAGATAAAACAGCTAAGAATGTACCTAAGCAAAGGTACAATAGGTTTGAGTGTTGGTGCTGTGACAAAGTAGGCCACTTTGCCATGGACTGTTGGCACAATGCTAGTGCCAAAGTGAGTAGCAAACTGCCTGTTGGAAAACCTGTAGGTAGCTTTGTTAGGAAGCAAACTAACCAGTACCAATGACCCAAGAATTCTTTGGGTTCTAAGGTTCACTAATCTGTTTTACAGGTGAGTCCAAGTGGCCATGCCCCAATATGTTACTTAGACAGTGGATGTTCCAGACACATGACTGGAACTAGGGGATTGCTAAAGGACTACACACCTATCAAGGATGGTACAAAAGTCACATTTGGTGGTTCTGAAAAAGGAATCATCAAGGGTTTTGGTAACATTTCTAGCACCCATATTACTATTACTCAAGTGGCCTATGTTAAAGGTTCGAAACATAACCTTATTAGTATAAGTCAATTGAATGATGTAGGATATGACATCTCATTTGTTAAAGATGGTTGTCATATCAGGAGGTCAATTGATCAAGAGATCATTTTGACAGGTTATAGAAAAAGGAATGTCTATTGCCTAGACATTATGTGTGAGACCAATGATTCTCCAGTGTGTCTTGTAGCTGATGAGAAAGTCTCTCATTGTGTCAAATGGCACAAGAGGCTAGCCCATCTTAACTACAAGACAATTAGCCAACTCTTTAGTAAAGAGTTAGTGAGCAATGGTCCTCAAGTTAAGTGTATTAAAGATGGAATATGCTCAGCTTGTCAAAAGGGCAAGCAGACAAGATCCACCTTTAGTAGTATTGAAAACAAAGATGCTGTGAGGTGTTTATACCTCTTGCATATGGATCTCTTTGGTCTTATGCCAGTTCACAGCCTAGGTAGGAAGGTCTATACCTTTGTCGTTGTAGAAGATTACTCAAGGTTTTCCTGGGTGTTCTTCCTTAGACAGAAATATGAAACACCTAGTACCTTCTATAGCTTTGTCAAACAAATTCAGAATGAACTAAACAATACAGTGGTCAAGATAAGAAGTGACTATGGTACTGAATTTCAGTCTGATAGTATGGCAAAATTATGTGAAGAATTTGGGATATTTCAAGAGTTGTTTTCACCAAGAACACCTCAGCAAAATGACATTGTTGAGAGAAAAAATAGAACCTTGATTGAGGCTGGTAGGACCCTATTAAGTGATACATCACTAACAGAATATTTCTGGGCTGAGGCAGTTAATACTGCATGCCATGTAATTAATAGGGCTACCATTACTAAAAGCCACAATAAGACCCCCTATGAGATTGTGAAAGACAGAAACCAAACCTATCCTACTTTAGGATCTTTGGTTGTAAGTGCTTTATACTTAACAATGGAAAGTCTTACTTGACTAAGTTTGCTGCCAAGTCCCAAGAGGAGATCTTTGTTGGGTACAGCAACAACAGTAAGGCTTATAGAGTTTACAACTTGTCTACTCAAGTTGTAGAAGAGTCTGTACATGTAGTATTTGATGAAACTAGACTTATTAACAATGAGTTGTCTAGTAGTATATGCAGCTCCACAGGTATAACTAAGAAGTTGGACATGCTCACTATTGAAGAAGAACCTACTGCAAGACAACAAGTAGAAGATAGTGGCTGCTGTCCAGGGGGAGTACTACATGTACCTAATGCAGATGAAGTTCAAGGAGTGCAGCAAGATGAAGAAACTGAAGAAGTTTAACCTGAAGCCAGGATGCCTCCAGCTAACAGGCATCTAAGAGATCATCCAGCAGATCAAATCATTGGTGATCCAAGACAAGGGGTACAAACAAGGAGCAGAAACCTGAGTGCAGCACTCTACTCCAGTTTTCTATCCCATGTAGAGCCAAAGAAGTTTGAAGAAGCCATCCTAGACCCTCATTGGATTGAGGTAATGCAAGAAGAGCTGAATCAGTTCAAGAGATGCAAAGTCTGGGAACTTGTTCCTAAACCAAAAGACCACAACATAATTGGAACCAAGTGGATCTTTAGGAACAAGATGGATGAACATGGAGTAATTGTCAAGAACAAAGCAAGATTGGTTGCTAAAGGATATAGACAGTAAGAAGGTATTGACTTTGATCAAACCTTTGCTCCAGTAGCCAGACTGGAAGCCATAAGAATATTCCTAGCCTATGCAACTTTTCAAGGATTTAAAGTTTACCAAATGGATGTTAAGTCAGCCTTTCTGAATGGTAATCTTAAAGAGGAAGTCTATGTGGAACATCCATCAGGTTTTGTTGATTCAACTCAACCTAATCATGTCTATAGACTTAGGAAAGCTTTATATGGGTTAAAACAAGCCCCTAGGGCTTGGTATGAAACCCTGTCTAGTTTCCTCAGTGAGAATAAGTTCACAAGGGGGAAAATAAACAAGATTCTATTCCTTAGGGAATCCAGAGGCAAAGTAATACTAGTCCAAATATATGTAGATGACATCATATTTGGGTCTACTGAAAGTAGTCTTTGTAAAAAGTTTGCAAAATTAATGCAAGGACAATTTGAGATGAGCAGTATGTGGGAACTTAAGTTCTTCTTGGGTCTCCAAGTTAGACAGACTGAGAATGGTTTATCCATATGGCAGTCTAAGTTCACCCTAAAACTCATAAGGAAGTATGGTATGGATTCATCCAGTACCATGAAGACTCCTATGAGGTCAAGTATGTCTCTTAGCAAAGATGATGCAGGGAAACCTGTAGATGAGACTTTGTATAGAGGGATAGTTGGCTCCCTACTCTATTTGACTGCAAGTAGACCAGATATCATGTATGCTACATGTGTCTGTGCTAGGTATCAAACATGCCCTAAGGAGTCTCATTTGACAGCAGTCAAAAGGATACTAAGATATCTAAAGGGCACTCCTTATCTATGCCTCTGGAACCCTAGGAATGGAGATTTTGAATTAACAGGTTATTCAGATGCAGACTTTGCAGGCTGCAAAGAAGACAGAAAAAGTACAACTGGAACCTGTTAATTCCTAGGTGGAAGACTGATTTCATGGAGTAGCAAAAAGCAAACAAGTGTGACTATCTCCACAGCAGAATCAGAATATGTGGCTGCAGGAAGTTGCTGTGCTCAACTTCTATGGATACAACATCAGCTTGAGGATTATGGAATTCAGGTAAGTAGAACACCACTGTTTTGTGATTCTACTAGTGCTATATCAATTTCTAACAATCCTGTTTCCCATAGTAGAACTAAACATATTGAGATAAAATATTATTTTCTAAGGGAACATGTAGAAAAAGAAGATATATCACTTGAGTATGTAAATACTGATAATCAACTAGCTGACATGTATACTAAGCCCCTAGAAGAAACCAAGTTCAATATATTCAAAATTGAATTATGTATGTTAAACTTAGAATAAGTTTACAAAAATGGCTAAGTAAAAAGGTGTCGACATACAGAGTTATCTGTGTCGACACAGAAAAGTGGTGTCGACACTTCAGGGAAAAGGTGTCGACACATCTAGAAAGTTGGTGTCGACACTTCAGAATATTAGTGTCGACACATGACAAGTAGGTGTCGACACATCCAAGGTGGTATCGACACTTAGTGTTTACTCAGAATTATCTAAGTAAAGTCTCGACTAAATGTCGAGTTGAGTGGTGTCGACACATAAACAAGGGTCGACACATATATTCTGTTGACTAAACTTGTGTCGACACATAGGTGTCGAGACATTATAAGTCTATGTCGACACTTTTCCACAGTGTCGACACAATTTAAGTTAGTTAACCCGCCCTTTCATCTTCAAACCTAGAAAGGTATAAATAGGATTTCTCCATTGTCTGTCGACACGCTCACCAAAGTTTCGAGACCAAACTTGTGTGTCGACACCTCTCTTCTCTCCAGTCAAATTCTTCAAACCCTAATGACGCCAAAGCTTGAGGAGAACGTGAACGAAGGCTACGAACTGGTGCGACATGCGTTTGACGATGCAGATCAGGAGATCAAGAAAGTGGTAACCCTAGTTGCAGACTCTGGGCTAGATTTTATTGTTTCAGATCCAACAAAGATTTGGAAGAAGGAAGTTCTAGAGTTTCTGAATGGAGCTAAAGTAGATGAATCTGGACTCAAGATCAAGTCTAGGGTTCATGGTGAAAAGGTGAAGGTATCACCTAAAAGTTTGAGAAAGGTCCTAAATCTGACAAGGACAAAAGAAGAGGATGAAGTAACTACTTCTAAGACCAGAGAAGCATTGACATGGTGTGGTCTGGATTCAAAGATGAAATTGGATCTGTGTTTAATAGGAAAGGCATGAACAGCCAGGGAAAATTTCTATCAGAAATTTTTGGAAAAGTAATCTTAAGTAAGCCAGGAGGGCATGACAGAGTTTCATCCCATATGTTCAATCTTATGACAAGGATAATCTTCACAGTGAAAACTGATTGGTCTGTTATTGTCTTTGATAAGATTAAAGAAAGTCTGAAGAAACCCAATTTGGGTAGGATCTTAAGTCTATACTTGGCTGGTAGTATACCAGAAGTTATGAGTCAAGCTGCAGGAACTAAGATCAACCATATGAGAAAGATGGACTTGAGGATATTCTCTAGATGGGACAGGGTTTTGTCTAAGGAGATGCCAACCCCTGAGAAAATAACTCCTGAGAAAATAACACCCCTAAAGAAGAAGACGAAAACTGCCCCAGTGGCTCAGGATTCATCTAGCAGCTCTGGTAGTGAAGAGCAAGTTGTCTTTTCTCCTGATGAGGATGTAGAAGGGAATGCTGGGAAGTCTCGAGCTCACCAAGATGCTGCAGAGAGGCAGGGGGAGCTACCTCAAGCTAGCCCCATACACCAGGATACTGTCCAGGGGGAGCCTCTAATAGTGGAAGAACCAACTCCACTAGAGAGTGAGCAAGCAACCAACATCATCCTTGAGGTAATCACTGAGCTTAATGCTTTAGATTTCCCTATAGAGGATAATGTTTTGTCTGATTCCTTAAATAATGTTAATCAGAAAACTCAGATTGATAGTCAAGTCCCAGATGTTGTCATGGAGGACACATCTGTTACAGTTCAAGTAGTATCTGATCCAGTGGTAGATGAGCCAAGAGTTTCTCCAGCCCATTCTCCACAAGAATTTACTATGGAAGATCTCTTCCTTAATCTGGATCAAGCAGACCTTGAGAAGGACAGTGCTGCTGCTGAGGGGGAGAATGCTCCTGTTGAGGGGGAGCCAGTGGAAATTCTAGAAGAACCTAAAAGTAAAGAGCCTGAGAAGCAAAAGGAAGTTGAGGAGCCCCCTAGGGAGAGGGTAGACATAGCCAGCACCTCAGCTTCTGAAGATGAGGAGGCAGCAAGGGCTAAGAAAAAGAAGTTTCAAGTATTTAAAAGAAGAAGCCAGAATTATAAGAAGGCCTTGCAAACTATTGCTCCACAGCCTATATCTCAACCAGCACCATCTGTAGATTATAGTTCTCTCATGGTTGCTATGCAAATAAAACTTGATGAGCACAGGAAAGCTATAGAAACATATGTGGATGAGGGGCACAAATCTCTTCAGTTTGATCTGGCACAGGACATTAAGTCCATAAGATTTGAGATGAATCTCAATAAGAAGGAGATGACTGACTGCTTCCACAAGGGAGGAAATACAGTGGTTTACTTGGCTACACATCAAGAGAAAATCAAAGCCTAAGTGGATGACATTATACTGAAGCAAGGGTATGTTCTTGAAAACCAGATCAGAATGAATGACAACTTAACAGCTTCACACAATGCTATTGTCACAGAAATGAAGAACATAGCTACTGGACTGACTACTTTTATTGCTACTGCTAAAGCAGAGTTTGATAAAGCATTGCAAAAGAGTTTAACTGATGTTACTTCTGCAATTCAAGACTCTCAGAAGTTGATCACTGAAAAACTCCAAAGGTTGAAACCTTTCTTTAAAGATGGAGTCAACTATTTGGATAACCAGGTCAGATTTTAGAAAGATGATGTAAGAGATCACATAGAAAGAGAAGTCATAAAGGGGGAGAGGGTGTTAGTCAAAGCCAGCTCTGATCATGCTAAGTGGATTTCTAATTCTATCAGAGCTACTCTTGGTTATCCTCCTTTATGTGATGATGATAATGTGACAGAATCTGGGATACATCCTGCATATCTAGGAGGGGAGCAACCTGAAGTGGCTCAAGTCATCTACCCTCCTCCAGATTTTGATATGGTACAAGCTGAGATCCAGACTATGTATAGCCCATCTGAGGGTAAGCAAAATGTTATTCTAGACAAGGTGGTTCAGCCAGTATCTGAGGCTATGCAAGAAGCTCTGCAGAAAGAACAAGAAGCCAGATTGTCTAAAAAGAGGTTCAGAGAGCAAGCTGAACAAAGACCAGACTTTGAGCAGTGGAGCCCCACTTCAAGAAATATTATTTTGACTGCTTGGAAGGCTGCCAAAGATAATATACAAGACAGAAACAAATGGTTTTCTGAACTAGAATGGAGGAAGCATGAGACAAGGCAAGAAGCTATAGTGCAATACAGGAGAAAGGCTAAGATGAGAAAGCTACCTCCTACTGCCCAGGAGCCTAGCAAGTACTTTCCCAAGCCATATCATTATTTTGAGAGGCAAAAGATTAAAGCTGAGCAGCTAAAGAAGAAGGATCTGAAAGGGAAAAAGCCTGCTGATACTGAAGATGCTGAAGCCTCTGTGCAAGCAAAGATAAAGTCTGGGAAGGGCATAGTGATCAAGGAGGCTGAGCAGAAATAGAATTGCATTATCTTAAGTTTACTATGTAATCAATTGTATTAAACACTTTGTAAACTTTTGTAAAATGAATATGACAATTTGATTAGAACAATGTGTTATATGTTTAATCTATTTCATAATTGTTCTGAAATGATATCTGAGTATACATGTTTTATTTGATACATGTTTATGTTTGCCCTGTTATATAATCCTGCTTTACATCATCTATGATTTTATTCTGTATAGTGTATATCATTGACTAAGGGTTATGACTTCTCCAAATAGGGGGAGATTGTTGGGTACATTGGTTTAAATGTACCTGATTTGAAGAAGCCTCACCCTACTCAATGATATACATCAAAATGTATTTGATGTATTTTGAGTTTAGTTGTGCAGGTCAAGTATTTGCAGGGAAAGCAGAAAAGATTCTAAGTCCATGTGTCGACACCCAGAGGGAAAGTGTCGACACTTAAGAAGACTTGTGTCGACACCCAGACAAGAAGTGTCGACACTTGGAGTACTTGTGTCGACACCAGGGATGCAGAGTCGACACCAGACAGAAAGTGTCGACACAAGGAGCTGTGTCGACACTCAATTAAGAAAAGTGCAGTGAAGCAGTGTCGACACTTAGTAGTTGTGTCGACACCCAGAGGAACTGTGTCTACATCAGAAAGTGTCGACACTTGGAGGCTGTGTCGACACTCAGCAAAAGTCAGCAGAGTCTAAGTATAAGTGTCGACACCTAGAACAATGTGTCGACATACAGCAGAAGAGTCAACACTTGAAGAAAGTGTCGACACAAGAAAGAATGTGTCGACACTCAGCTGAAGACTCAACACTTGAAGAAAGTGTCGACACAAGGAGCTGTGTCGACACTTAGCAAAGTTCAACAATATTCTAAGTACAAGTGTCGACACAAAGGAGAAGTGTCGACACTCAGCCAAAGTCTCAACACAAGAGGATGTGTCCACACAAGGAGCTGTGTCGACACTCAGCAAGTATCAACACTGAAGGCATGTGTCGACACTAAGAAGATGTGTCGACACTGAACAAGTTCAACACATGAAGATGTGTCGACACAAAGGAGATGTGTCGACACTTACAAGAATTCAACAATATACTGAAGAACAAGTACTTGTGTTGAAACACATTATCAGTGTCGACACATGAAGAAGAAGCTGTGTCGAGAAGTGAATTCTACAACACAAGGAGTTGTGTCGACACCTTGTAGGCTAGTGTCGACACTTAGTCAACTTATGTCGACACTTAGTCTATAAGTGTCGACACTTAAAGACAGACAGTCTCGACACTTTCAGACAGTTACAGTTATTTCAAGAACTGACTAGATGACTTGACAGCTGCCATTCCAGCCGGTCTACTGCACCTGTCAGAGTTGTCAGAAATCAGTTATGAACCGGACCAGCCGGTTACCATGAAGAAGGCCTATTTATAGGCTTATACTGTCTACATAAGAGGTTGTTCAAGTGATCATTCACAAGAGAAACAGATCAAGTAATACAAAGAAGATCTAGCTATTTATTGAAGAATCTAGTGAAGATCTAAGTAGTTGGAGAGAGAGAGCTCCATCAAAGAAGACAGCCGTTAGAACCAGGCTGAGAAGAAGGATTCAGACCTACTTCTGAATCTTAAGTAGCAGAGAACAAGGATCAACTGCAGAGGATATCAATCTTATTGTGTTCTACATTCAAGAAGCTTTGAAGAAAGCCAAGTCAGGTTGATCTCAGCTGAGTTCTTCCAAGAACTCATCAAGAAACTCACAACTCTTCTCTCTTTTCTCTGAGTTGTAAGGTTTACATTTTGTATTCATATTATCTTGTAGGATCCTTAGGGATCTGAGTTTGTAAGCCTGTAATTATAAAGGCTGAGTGTAGGGGCTGTGTGCCTAAGTGTAGGAGATTTGTATCTCTGAGTGTAGGCCTGTTGTGGCTGAGTGTAGGCCTGCTGTGGCTGAGTGTAGGCTTTGTGAAGAAGCTGAGTGTAGGTCTTTGGAGAAGACTGAGTTGTAGGGCCTTGGGCCTGAGCTGTAGGAACCTGGTTGGGGTTCTGAGTGTAAGATCTGAGGATCTGAGATAGTGGAGGAGTTTGGCCGAATCTAGTACACTACTATATAGGCGAAGGGGGAAAGTGGATGTACCCAAACCTTGGGGAACCACTATAAACCTGTGTGTTCACTGTGTGCTTGTGATATTCTGTGATTGCTGTTTGATTGCTGTGTAAAAGTAGATATAACTCTGAGATAAAATCTGAATTTTGCCTAAAAAGTTTAAAAGATTTAAGTCACCTATTCACCCCCCCTCTAGGTGATTAGGTACAATATCTTTCAGGTAGAATTACGCTTGTCCTGTCTCGAGGGTATGCACGCAACTCTATTTACCCAAGGGTGATCTGTCCATACGCACGGCCTCTCGGCTAGCTAGCGTATTGATAACGGAAATAGGGCCCACACATCGATTTGTGGTCCTACGCGTCGTTAACCCGGGGTAAACCTTAAGTCCTAAAATTAAAGTGAAAATTAAGAACTTTAATTATTTGAAATCATTTTTAAATGTCCCAATGCTCTTCGATGCCGAGGCTAATAACGATTAGCCACACATCGGTATGGGGACGACTTTATAATTTGATGAGGCGTGAGTTCGTAATTAAGCGCTAAAGGATTAAAAAAAAGACATGAAAATAACAAACATTTAGAAAGCTGAAAAAGTTAGCTAAAACGAGAACTCATACATACTTCAAATTATAAATAAACAAAAAAAACCAAGTTACAAAAAAGGAAAATTACAAGTCCTACTCAAACGAGTAATCGAGAAATAAGAGCGCACCATTTAACTCTTAACGAGTAGGCGAAAAAGGAAAAAAAGAAAATTACAAGTCCTACTCAAACGAGTAGGCTGAAAATAAAAATACGTCATTTTACTCTTAACGAGTGGGAGGAAATAAATGCGCACAGGCACACACTCTACACAAATTAAAAGAAGACAATAAAACTATCTCCTACACATAACACACTCTACATAATTTGAAAAAAGCGATAAAAGAAAGCATGAAAATTTATCTCCTACACACACACACACTCTACATAATTAAAGAAAGATTAAAAGTTATACTCATACACTCACACACACATCATGCAAATTAAAAATAACAAAATGAAAACCTAACTCCTACTCTCTCACACACAAATTAAAAGCAAAAAGAAAGTTATCTAAAAATTAAAACATCTACTTTTTTGTACTTAGATTTTTTCAAAAACACATAAAAAGAACACATTAAAAAGAAAGAGAACAAAAGTTTTTCAAAACAAATCAAAAACTAAACCCTTTCAAAAATTAAAATAACAAATTTTTCATTCTTAGGTTTTCATAAAAGTGATTAAAAAGTGAAAAGAAATTGAAAAAAATAAAAAACATTTTACAATCCTAAAACAAAGGTAAGTAAAAAAACAAAATCACTTTTAACATCTCTTTTACAAATACATAAGAATGAAATTTAAAAATAATAAGGAAGAACATGGAGAAAAAGAGATAAACATATCATACCATATTTGAAAATAAAATCTATAACAAACTCTAACATTGAGACAAGTGAAAGAAAACATATGAAACAAACATGTTACACTCATACACACACACACACACTTTTCATAAAAGAGAAGAACAAAGATGAACAAAAAGATAAAATGAGAAAGAGATAAGCCACCCCATATGAATTTTTCATGCCATATAAAGAGAGAAAATCTAACATTTTTATTATGATAATCAAACTATTACAAAGCTAAAGCTCAAGCAAAATCAAACATGAAAGGAAGGGGGGGGGGAGAAATCTCCTTACATAGCACTTGAATCCACAGATGCAGCCCACAAAACACACTAAAGTGGCTAAAAAAAAGTGAACCCTTGGCCCTTACAGAAATGAGCAATTTATAGGAAAAAAATCCAAGTACACGCCCTCCGACACGGGCGTGTCCGGGGGGGGGGGGGGTGGTGGCAGTACTGTTTGCGATGTGATCCGGCGATTTGACGGCATTATTGACTTCGGGTTTCATACGTGGATGTCACGCCCCAGATCATGGGCGTGACTCTGGGCGTGTCGGGGAGGTAGATCCGGCGCGGGTTGCGTAAAAAGTCGCCAGTAGCGTCTTGTCGGCCAGGTGGAGAAGTACACGTGTCGGTCACGCCCGTGTCTTTGTCTACACGGGGCGTGTCAGGTTGGTGTCGACGAGTGTCAAGAGCGTTGTGTCAAGAGACTTTGTCGAGTCTGGAAGTTGTTGAGCTGAAAATGTCGAGAGCAAGTGACACGGGCGTGTCGAGTTGGCTGACACGGGCGTGTCAGGTCGTGTCGACCAATGTCGAGAGTAGAACGTCGAGTATGGAACAAGAGTGTGTCGGGTTGGCTGACACGGGCGTGTTCGGTTGGTCGACGAACGTCGAGAGCATTTCATCGAGCTGGATGTCTTGATCGTCGATCGGGCATGACATGGGCGTGTCGGGTTAGCTGACACGGGCGTGTCAGGTCAATTTTTGACCATTTTCTGAAAAATTTCAGAAATCAAAATTAAGTTAAGTTAGGTAAATATTTACAAAAATAAACATATTTATAAACAAAAATAACTAAAAACTATGAATAAGAGCGAAAATGATATAAAAACAATACTAAAATATGCGTATAGTTACAACTCATCAAATACCTCCATACTTAAGCTTTTGCTATTCCAGAGCAAAAGTTTGAGGTGAACTTATAAGGAATAGAAAAAATTCTAAGTTTAGCTACCGCTTAATTAATTATAAGAGAGATCTAAATAAATATATGGGGTGTAAGAGTTAAGTCCTAAAATTATGTAGATGATTTAAATATCGCAAAAGTTTTGCCCAAAAGACTTCTTGATGTAATCAAATAGAAATAAAAAATTATACTGGTTTGATAAACAAAAATAGTTTGGAATTATATGAACTTTTAGCTTATAGGAGTTTTACCGAAAATAATGCAATTTATAAATTATGCTCTCAAAAAGATTTTTGAATTAATTTTAGAATCGTGAAATTGGCTAAGAGGATTGATGTTGGTTTATGAAGAGGGTTTTGATTTTGAGGTGAGGTAATTTTTTCTCGAACCTCCAATTTTTTTTCTTTTTGGATTATTAGGAAAACGAAATCTTATTTTCCGAATATCATCATTTTTTTTCAACTTCATAATAAAATTGACCCAATGTATATGTGTGGGAGTAATGAATTTTATCCTCTTACTCCATAACATATAATTTTTTTAAATTATTGGATGCCTATGTTTACGGAACGAAATCTTATTCCCATTGACATAGGATCTTTTTATATTTTTGGATAGAAATTTTATCATGCCAAGTAAGGCATGATAAGGGGGAAAAGAAAACTAGATTTTTAATTAAAAAATTTTTGAGAGCAACCTTAATAAATTGTACATTTCAATTTTTCAAAAAGTTAAAAGTAAACATAATTGAATTCTATAGTCATTAGTTTCTAACATAATACACGCGCTCCTATCAATGAAAAATTAGAAGTAGTGCCTAAAACGAGTTCGCTATTTTTAACAAAGCATAATGAATTCATTAAAACTTAACCCCAGCTATTTAAATATTTAATCAATAATTAACAAACGAATAACAAACAAAGAATTAATAAAATTCACATATAAATAAACTCAAAACAAAAGTTTTGGATAGCAGGAAATTTAAGAATGGTATATTTGATTTATTTGTTTCAAAACATTTTTTTCGATTTTTAGAGTTGTTATCATCATTTCATCATTTTTTTGTTTCTAATTTATTATCTTTTTTTTGAAGTTTTGTTTTTTTACTCAATTTTTTTTTTAATTTTTGATTTATTATCTTTTTTTGTATTTTTGTGTTTATGTCTTTAATATATACATACTAAAGAAAGGAAAATGCAAAACATTTTTTTTTGAATTTTTAAGTTTTGGCCCATTTTTTTTGTAATTTTTAAGAAAATTTTCATTCTATTTACAAAAAGTAGGAGAAAAAGAGAAGTTTTTTTACAAGAATGAGAGAGAAACGGAAGGGGGAGAGAGAGAAGAGTATTTACAAAAAATATTTACAAAATGAAACTTAATATTTTTGGAATTTTTGTTTTATAATTTTTTGGGATTTTTGTTTTTTAAATTTTTTTTGGAATTTTTGTTTTATAATTTTTTTGAAATTTTTGTAATTAAAAAGAAAGGAAAAGAAAATTTTTTAGATTTTTCATTTTAATTTTTTTTTGTTTGTTTTTTTCATTTTGAAATGCAGAAAAGTAGAAGTGCAGAAAGTAAAACACGAAAATCCCCCTATACTTAAGTCCAACATTGTCCCCAATGTTGTAACATAAGTATGCGAAACAAACAGGAAATGCAATATGTACAAAGAAAATAAAGAGGGGGGGGGGGGGTGTAGAAGCTTCCTGAAACGCGTTTGGGGAGGTCATTTAGAAACCCTGCGTTTATTAGAAAAAGCAGCAGAGATAATAAGAAAAGAGCGAAAAAGATAAGCGAGGGGTGCCTCCCAGGAGCGCTTTGTTTATAGTCGTGTAGCTTGACTATTTTGGTGGGTTTATAATGTGGAGGAAAGTTATGGTTTCGTTAAAACCGATCACTGGATCGCCCGCTATATAAGACCTTAACCGATGACCGTTTACTTTAAACGAACCTTTTTCCGAGTGTGAGACGAGTACGGTCCCATATGGAAAAACTTATTCAACAAGGAAGGGACCGATCCATCTAGATTTTAGTTTACCCTGAAAAAGCCTAAGACGTGAATTATAAAGAAGGACAAGATCGCCCGAAGAAAATAATTTTTGGGACTTGATTTTTCGATCGTGATATAACTTAGAACACCTCTTATAGAACTTATTGCTCTCGTAAGCGTTTGCACGCCATTCATCGAGCTCGTTTAGTTGCAGTTTCCTATTCTGAGCGGCTAAGTTGGCGTCGAGATTTAAGAGTTTAAAGCCCAAAGAGCGCGATGCTCTAGTTCTACTTGTAAATGACACGCTTTGGCATAGACTAACCAGAACGGCGTACAACCAATTGCGGTTTTGTATACCGTCCGATACGCCCACAACACATCATCGAGTTTAACGGACCAATCTTTCCTATTTAGTGAAACGATTTTCTCTAATATTCGCTTAATCTCTCGATTGACTACCTCTACTTGGCCACTAGTTTGCGGGTGATAGGGGGTGGCGAGTTTGTGCGTGACTCCGTATTTAGCTACGTATTAGCCATAAGAGCGTTACAGAAATGTGTTCCCCTATCACTAACAATTGCGCGAGGCGTGCCGAAGAGAGAAAATAGTTTTTTAAGAAATGTAACGATGACTCGCGCGTCGTTGGTGGGGAGAGCTTGCGCTTCCGCCCACCTCGATACGTAGTTTACCGCCACTAAAATATACATATTTTTGAAAGAGGGAGGTAGGGGGCCAACAAAATCTATGCCCCATAAATCAAAGACTTCGCATTTTAAAAACATGTTTTGGGGCATCTCGTCGCGACGAGAGATGTTACCCGACCCCTGACAGCTATCGCATGCGCGCACAAAAGTGTGCGCGTCTTTGAAGAGAGTGGGCCAAAAGTAACCCGCCTCTAGCACCTTCCGAGCGGTCCGGTTGGCTTGATAATGCCCACCGGCTGGACCCTCGTTGCAGTGCTTAAGAATTTGCAAGCACTCCACACCCGCAACGCATCGTCGGACCGCTTGGTCCGCGCAGATACGAAAAAGAAAAGGGTCCTCCCAAAAGAAATTTTTCAAATCAAAAAAGAATTTCTTCTTTTGATGACTTGAAAATCTTTTGGAAGCACCCGCGCTACTAAGTAATTTGCAAAATTTGCGAACCAAGGCCAAGATGATGACGAATTATGAACGACAAGGAGGCGTTCCTTGGGGAATCTGTCATTTATTTCAGATTCGACGAGCGCTTCCGCACCCGGATTTTCTAAGCGGGAGAGGTGGTCTGCCGCTAGATTTTCCGCGCCCCTCTTATCTCGGATCTCCAAATCAAACTCTTGTAGGAGGAGAATCCATCGAAGAAGGCGGGGCTTCGCATCATTTTTAGCTAATAAATATTTAAGAGCAGAGTGATCGGTAAATACGATAACTTTAGATAACGTTATATACGAGCGAAACTTATCAAAAGTGAAGACGACGGATAAGAGTTCCTTTTCCGTTGTCGTGTAATTTACTTGTGCGGAAGTCAGCGTCTTGCTAGAGTAATAAATTGAAGGAAAATGTTTTTCTACGCGTTGGCCAAGAACGACACCTAAGGCAATATCACTAGCGCCGCACATAATTTCGAATGGAAGGGACCAATTAGGGGCCACTAAAATAGGTGAAGTGATAAGTTTTTGTTTTATTAAATTAAAGGCGGACTCGCATTCGCTACTAAAGATGAAACGTGATTCCTTTTCCAAGAGGTGAGTTAGCGGCTTTGTTATTTTTGAAAAGTCTTGAATAAATTGTCGGTAAAAGACCGCATGGCCTAAGAAACTCCTAATAGATTTTACGTTCGTTGGTTGCAGAAGTTTTTCTATGATTTCTATCTTGGCCTTATCCACCTCCATCCCCTTAGACGAAATCATATGGCCGAGGACCAAACCTCCTCGAATCATAAAATTGCATTTTTACCAATTTAAAACAAGGCTCGTGTCCTCGCACCGTTGGAGGACACGATCTAGATTGTGAAGGCAATCGGGAAAAGAGCGTCCGAAAACAGAAAAGTCATCCATAAAGACTTCTATAATGTCTTCTACTAGCTCGCCAAAGATCGCTAGCATACATCTTTGGAATGTAGCCGACGCATTGTAGAGTCCAAATGACATTCTTCGGTATGCGAAGGTGCCAAATGGGCAAGTAAAAGTTGTTTTCTCTTCATCATCGGGGGAAATGGGGATTTGGAAAAAACCCCGATAAACCATCAAAAAACAATAATATGGATGAACGGATAAACGCTCTAAAATCTGGTCCATAAACGGTAGTGGGAAATCGTCCTTGCGGGTGGCATCATTAAGTTTTCTATAATCGATGCACACTCGCCAACCCGTAACAGTACGAGTTGGGACGAGCTCGTTATGCTCATTCTCCACTACGGTTAGACCGCCCTTCTTGGGCACGACATGCACGGGACTAACCCATGCACTGTACGAAATAGGGTAGATAATCCCCGCATCTAATAACTTAATAATCTCGGCTTTAACGACGTCTTTCATGTTTGGGTTAAGACGACATTGCGGTTGAATCGTAACGGTAGTGGGAAATCGTCCTTGCGGGTGGCATCATTAAGTTTTCTATAATCGATGCACTCTCGCCAACCCGTAACAGTACGAGTTGGGACGAGCTCGTTATGCTCATTCTCCACTACGGTTAGACCGCCCTTCTTGGGCACGACATGCACGGGACTAACCCATGCACTGTATGAAATAGGGTAGATAATCCCCGCATCTAATAACTTAATAATCTCGGCTTTAACGATGTCTTTCATGTTCGGCTTTAACGGGCCGCCTGGCTTCACCTCGCTGCTCTCTATTCGAAGGGGGGCCAGTCGTCCCGCATTTATACTCTCTATGCGGACCTCTTCGCCCGCCCTTCCATGTCTCCTGCTGCGGCTTATCAGCAGGTTCAGGCTCTTGTTGAGACTATATTAGCCAGCAGGACACGTGTGTGTGGGACCGCATGATTGGGCTATTTCCCAGCTTGATATGAAGAATGCCTTCCTCCATTTTGGGAAGATGTGTGGTGATGGGTGGTTTCCACATGGTATCAGAGCACACGGTCGTTTCCTCCTGATTGTGTGCGCTCGGCTTGTTTTCCGCTATCCGCGACCTGTCTCGCGGCTTGCCTTCTCTTCTGTCCGCTGCCCTGTTCGCGCGGCTTGTTTCTGTCCGCTGCACTGTTTGCACGGCTTGCTTCTCCTTGGTTCTCTTCTCCTACTGCTTTTCGTCGCCGCGACCTATTTCGTTGTCGCCGTGACCTGTTTCTTGCCACTCCGACTTCCTAGTCATTGCGGCCTGTGTCTGTTTGCCCGGCCTGCGACTTGTTGTAGTCGCTGCTTCTTGCCTCCTCTTTCTCTTCTGTTCGCTCGGCCTTTTCAGTCCGCGCGACCTCTTCCCCGCTGTGCCTTTGACTGCTTTCTCGCCGCTTGTGTTCGCACGACTTCTTATTTTTCTATCCGCTGCAGTTTCTTGCTGTCTTCTATGATTACTTCCGGTCTCACCACTACTCCTGCAGCTCCTTCTCCTCCACCTCCTTCGGGCAACCTTGGCACCCTTTCTAAGCTTGTTGGCTCCAACTATCCCGATTGGAGCGTTTCTTTCACTTTTCTTCTTCGCTCTCAACGCAAGTGTCATCACCTCACCGATGACCCTCCTCCTCGTACCTCTCCTAAGTTTGATGACTGGGATGCGAGTGATGCTCTTGTCCGCACCTGGCTGGCCAACAGCCTTTCCGATGAGTGCCTTCCCGTCATTCGCCATGATGAGACGGTCAAGGCCGCCTGGCTTCACCTCGCTGCTCTCTATTCGAAGGGGGGCCAGACGTCCCGCATTTATACTCTCTATGCGGACCTCTTTGCCCGCCCTTCCATGTCTCCTGCTGCGGCTTATCAGCAGGTTCAGGCTCTTGGTGCTGAAATCCTCCAGAATCGCCCCTTCTCCGCGTACTTGGCCGACCAGCACAAACACTTCCATGAACTCCTGGTTGTTTGTTATCTTCTTCGTCTTCCCGATTCTTATGCTATGATCCGCCAGCAGATCTTGGGTGAGGCGGAATCTCCTACTTTGGATGTCACTGCGGCTCGCATTGCCGCTGTTACTTCGCTGCTCCAGCGGCCTCTGTTGGCCTCCCCCCTTCCTAGGACTCCTTTGCTCACCAAGCTCAGGGGGGGGGGGACCTAGTAGCCGCGGCCACTCCGGCGGACGGGGTTCCTCCCGGTTCCTCTGCTCTCATTGTGGTAGTACCGGCCATTCTGTTGACCGCTGCTGGCAGAAGCATCCTCATCTTCGCCCTTCCGGTGATGTTCCTTCTTTGGCCTCCGCATCTTCTCGGCCGTCTGCCTCTGTGGCCACGACGTCAGGTAGTGCCCACGTCGTTACCCAAGGTATATGGCTGATTGACTCTGGTGCTACAAATCATATGACGGGCAACCCTCATTGCTTCTCCCATCTTGAGACACATGACCGCCTACCCCCGGTCCGTGTGGCGGATGGTTCACCATCCCCGGTTCATGGGAAGGGCATGGTTCAACTCACCCCCTCGCTTTGCTTGGAGGACACCCTCTATGTCCCGAAGTTCCCGTGCAATTTGTTATCAGTTACTACTTTATGCCGGCAACTTCAATGCTCCGTCTTATTCACTCCCACAACTTGTTCTTTTCAGGACCCGAGGACCCAGCGGACGACTGCTACTGGGACTGAGAGCGGCGGCCTCTACTTCCTCGACGATGTTTCCGCTCTGTCCGCCTACTCCTCCTCCACAGATCTCCTTCAATGGCATCTTCGCCTTGGACATCCTCCTCCTCGGATTCTTCGCCAGCTTCTGCCCCACTTACCTCCTACCAGTTCTCCGCTCAACTGTGATGCGTGTCAGCTTGGCAAACATCATCGCTCCTCCTTCCCACCGAAGCAAGGCCGTGGCTCCTCTCGCCCGTTTGATCTTATTCATTCTGATGTATGGGGTCCTGCTCCTACCCTCACTGTTGGTCGAGGCAGTTCCTATTTTGTCACTTTTATAGATGATTTCTCCCGCTGTACCTGGGTGTATCTGTTAAAAGATCGCTCTGAACTTTTTTCTATTTGGCAATCATTTTATTTTATGATTCAGACTCAATTTGCTATTTCTATTAAAGTTTTACATTCTGATAATGCCAAGGAATATCTGAATAATGAGTTCGCCTCTTTCTTTCACCAACATGGCCTGCTTCATCAAACGACTTGTGTTTACACCTCCCAGCAGAATGGGGTGGCGGAGAGTAAAAACCGTCACCTGCTTGATATTGCTCGTACTCTCATGACGCAGATGCACGTCCCTCGCTCCTACTGGGGCTACGCTGTGCTCCTCGCCTGCTATCTCATCAATCGCCTTCCCTCCACCGTTCTACACAGCCAGACTCCCTTCTCCATTCTCTACCCCCCAAAGGAACCTTTTCCTCTCCCTCTCCGTGTCTTTGGCTGTATGGCCTTTGTTCACGCTCCCTCCGCTACCCGCGACAAGCTTTCCCCCCGCTCCACCAAGTGTGTCTTTTTGGGGTACTCCACTACTCAAAAAGGCTATTTCTGCTTTGACCCCCTTCTCCGCAAGAAGTTTGTCTCTGCGGATGTGACCTTTTTCGAGAATGCTTCCTATTTCTCTCCTACCTCTTCTCTTCCTTCTCCTCTCTCCGTTCCTTCCCCGCCTCTTGACGAAGACGCACCTCCGTCAGCACTTGGTCACGAAGGATATGGGCTCCCCGAAATACTTTTTGGGGATAGAAATCTCTCGGAAACTTGACTCGTTGGTTCTCTCCCAATGGAAGTATGCCCTTGATCTTCTACAAGAAGCAGGACTGACAGGTGCCAAACCGGCTCGCTTTCCCATGGCTATTGGAGAAGACAAAACGTGGACGGATGACTCGCCTCTTCTATCTGATGTCACAAGGTACAGACGTTTGGTAGGCAAACTCATCTATCTCACGGTGACTAGACCCGACATCGCCTATGCTGTAGGCAAGGTCAGTCAGTTTATGCAAGCTCCCAGGGAGTGCCATCTTCAGTCTGCCCTGAAGATCTTAGAGTATATCAAAGCAGCACTAGACAAAGGGTTACTCTTTCAGAAGAATGGTCATCTGAGGGTTGAGGCCTACTCAGATTCAAGTTACGCGGATGACAAAGGCGATCGTAAATCCACATCAGGTTTTTGTACCTTTGTTGGAGGTAATCTCATGAGTTGGAAGAACAAGAAATAGTCTGTTGTCTCCAGATCTAGTGCAGAAGCCGAATACCGGAGTATGGCGTCAACCACGTGTGAGTTAAAGTGGTTGCGGGCTCTCAGGCTTGACCTGGGCGAGGTATATGACTGTCCTCTCCTTATGTTCTGTGACAACAAGACCGCTATATACATATCCAGAAATCCAGTCTTCCATGAGAGAACAAAGCATATAGAGGTTGACTGTCACTTCATTCGGGAAAAGATTTTGAAGAAACAGATTGGTACTCCATTTGTCACCTCTGACAAGGAATTGGCAGATATCTTCATCAAGCCGGTTTCTACTTCCTTCTTCCACATTTGTGACAAGCTGGGCATGATTGATATCTATGCTCCAGCTTGAGGGGGAGTGTTGAAGTATTAGACCGGGCGGCCTTGCGGTCTGATCCAGCGGTTTGTTGACCGAGCGGTCTGGCGGTCTCACTCTGAAGCCTGGAGACCGGGCGGTCTATCGGTCTCCCATTGCGGCTTGTTCTATCCTGCTGGAGTTGCCGAGCGGTTAACCCATCTGTCTAACCGCGCGGCCTGTGCGGTCTCCTTTATTTCTAGCCGCTCAGTACTGTAAATGTTTAGTCCCACATTGTTTGTATACTCTCTCTCATATCTCCTCCGTTCTATATAAGGGAGGTCATACCTTTGTAAATGATATCTTTTTTGGATAATAAAATTTCAATTATTCAAAAGTCTATCCGTTTGTTCTTTCTTATTTGCTACATTCTACATGGTATCAAAGCCAGGTTGTCCTGCTGCGGGGGTGTGTCGAGACTATATTAGCCAGCAGGACACGTGTGTGTGGGACCGCATGTTTGGGCTTTCCCCACCGCGTTCCTGGTCTGGGTGTTGACCCCGGTGGGCCCCCCTTGTGTGGCGGAATATCCCCGCGGTCCTGTGGTTGGGGTTAGTCCCACATCGCCTGCAGTAGGCGATCCTTTGTGTTCATGTACCCCCGTCCCCCCTTACCATCACCTCGGGGTTTTGGGAAGATGTGTGGTGATGGGTGGTTTCCACAGTGGTAAATCGTCCTTGCGGGTGGCATCATTAAGTTTTCTATAATCGAAGCACACTCGCCAACCCGTAACAGTACGAGTTGGGACGAGCTCGTTATGCTCATTCTCCACTACGGTTAGACCGACCTTCTTGGGCACGACATGCACGAGACTAACCCATGCACTGTACGAAATAGGGTAGATAATCCCCGCATCTAATAACTTAATAATCTCGGCTTTAACGACGTCTTTCATGTTTGGGTTAAGACGACATTGCGGTTGAATCGTTTTGCGGCAATTATCGTTAAGAAATATCTTATGGGTGTAAAAGGAGGGGCTAATCCCCTTTAAGTCAGAGATTTGCCACGCAATTGCGTGGCGATGTTTAAATAAAACTTCCAATAAATCAGAAGTCTCCGAATCACACAAGTCCGAAGAAATAATAACGGCAATCGTATCGCCTTTTCCCAAAAAAGAGTATTTAAGTGATGGGGGTAAGGGTTTGAGGTCTGGGATGGGCGGTTCTTCTAGGGAGGTTTTAATTCCTATGTCTTTCTTATCAATTGGTTCGAAAAGCAAACCTATAGAGGTATCCTCATCGCATTTAAAATTTTCGAGCGTATAAATATCATCATTTAAAAATACGGACTCGAAAACGGGAGAAGAACAATCTCCAAAAAAGGTATCTAAAGAATAACAGAAATCGTCGCTCGATGATAAATTGTCCATCGAGGGATTAATAGAGAAAGTAATTTGATCATCTCCTACTCGGAGGAGAAGACTACCATTACTAACATCTATTAGTGCGCGGGAGGTGGCGAGAAAAGGGCGACCGAGTATTATTGGTACCTCGGCGTCCTCCTCGATGTCTAAGATGACGAAGTCTACCAGAAAGGTAAACTTGTCTACTCGGACAAGGACGTCCTCCACTACCCCGATAGGAAACTTAACCGAGTGATCCGCTAATTGGATGCACATATTCGTAGGACTAGGTGTACCCAAACCTAAACGTTGAAAGAGCGAGAACGACATTAGATTAATGCTAGCCCCTAAATCAGCTAAGGCGTATTTTACTAATATATCGCCAAAAAGGCACGGGATGGAAAATCGTCCCGGGTCATTTTGTTTTGTGGGAAATTAATTAGTAAGGGCCACAGAGCAGACAACATTGAGAGATACATGCGAAATATCCTCTAATTTACGTTTATTAGAAAGTAATTCTTTTAAATATTTCGCATATTTGGGCATTTGCGAGATAGCCTCGCAAAAAGGAACATTAATATGAATTTGTTTCAATAATAAAATAAATTTTTCGTATTGCGCGTCCTTACGCTCGTTATCTAATTTATGCTGATACGGTAAGGCCTTGTTTAAAATAATTTTGTCGTTTAAAATTGGTAAAGGCTGCGTAAACGAACAAGAGGGAAGAGGGGTCAGAGGTGAAATATGTACCTGTGGATCGATCCGTTTTGGATCGATCACCTCCTTTCCGCTACAGAGGGTTATAGCGTTGGCGTTCTCCCGCGGATTGGGCTCCGTGTTTCCCGGCAGTGCCCCGAGCGCGCGCTCGGACATCATCCTCGCCAGCTGTCCAACCTGTTGTTCAAGTGTTTTTAGCGATCCGGTGATGTTCCGGATATTTGATTCGTTGGACGCTATATATTTAGAAAAATTCTCCTCCATCAGGGAGGGTTTTGGAAGAGGAGGAGGAGGCAGAAATCCGGGCGCATAAGAAATGGTGGGACGCTGAGCATTGTTCGGGTTGCTCCAAGAAAAATTGGGTTGATTACTCCAACCCGGATTATAATTATTACTATAAGGGTTGTTGTTGGGGTTGAAGGAAGGACGACCCGCATTTCCTACGAAGTCCACTAACTCTTCAGCCACACAGACGTTAGGGGGAATAAAACAAGGCGGAGTGGAGGAGGCAGCAGACATCTCCGCCACCTGCTTTGTTAACCTTTCAACTTGAAGGGTTAAAAGAGCAGTGACATCCACTTCAAAAAGACCAGCCGCCGGCTTTGGGCGTCCCCGCGGGACGTTCCATTGTTAGGCATTCATAGCCATCTTTTCGAATAAAGCCTGGGCAGCCTCGGGGGTTTTGTTATTCAAGGTACCCCCGACAGCCGCGTCAATCATTTGACGCGTCTGAAAATTAAGGCCATTATAAAAAATTTGTACCTGCAACCACGTTGGCAGCACGTGGTGCGGGCACCGGAGGAGGAACTCCTTAAACCGTTCTCAAGTCTCATAAAGAGACTCATGATCGTTTTGCACAAACAAAGAAATGTCCGCCCGCAACTTTGCAGTTTTTGCTGGAGGAAAGTACTTCGTTAGGAACCGCTTCGTCAACTTGGCCCACGTGGTGATACATCCTCGCGGGAGGGAATTCAACCACGCCTTGGCTTTGGACTTAAGGGAAACCGAAATAAGCACAATCGAATGGCGTCATCAGTGACGCCATTAATTTTGAAGGTGTCGCATATTTCCAAAAAGTTGGACAAGTGGACATTCGGATCCTCATCCGGCAGTCCATCGAACTGCACGATGTTTTGGACCATTTAAATGATACTTGATTTTATTTCAAAATTATTATTCGCCACCGTAGGGCGAACAATACTAGACCAAGTATCGTCCAAATTCGGCCGGGCGTAGTAAGACATTGTACTCTCGGCGGCCGTGTTCGGATTAGGGTCGGCCATTACTATGACAGAGGGTTCGCCGATAGATTCTTCGGGGTCTAAAGAAGGAATTCGACATTAAGATCGAATACGCGCAAGGGAGCGTTTGATCTCAGGGTCGAAGTCAAAATCTTCAGACTCGGAGGGTTGTCCACAGGTCATACACCCTAAAAAAAACTAAAAACGAAAGAAACTTTTTTTTTTGTTTTTGTTTTGTTTTTTTTTATTTTTTTTTGTTTTGGAAAATAAGTAAAATTAATAGACACCGGAATTCGAAATAGCAACTCAAGAGAATTCCCCGGCAACGGCGCCAAAAACTTGATGACCCGCGAACAGACTCTTATTGTGGTTGGTTCGGTGAGTCAATCGTCGTAGGCTTGCTAAGGTAGGCAAGTGCACCTATCACAAGTAGTACTCGATATTCGGGAGAATATCGAGGTCGTATTGTTCTCGAGGTCGGGTTGATTATTCTTACTCCTCCAGGAGGACTATTATTTTACTGAAAATAAGGCAGAGATTTTAATTATCTAAAGACAGAATAAATAAAAGAGCGAAAAATGATTTATAAATATTTGATGAAAGGTTAACGCTCGACACCGAATCGAATTAAGACTAAAATGACTTTTAATAATTATTGAACTTAGATTTCAAATTAATAAAAGACAACTTGGCCGGGGAGGTTCCACAGATATGAGCTCACCTAGCTATAGGGATATCGCTCACCTGAACGCTAAAACTATTCGACCGAACGATAGTCCGACGAAGGATTCCTCTTAACGCCCGCTTTACGCTAAGAACCCCGCTATTGGGTGGGGAACCCAATCTGGTAGAATTACACTTGTGCTCTCTAGAGGGTATGCACACAACTCTATTTACCCAGGGGTGATCTGTCCATATGCACGACCT
Source organism: Platanthera guangdongensis (assembly GCA_039583875.1). Classification (NCBI taxonomy): domain Eukaryota; kingdom Viridiplantae; phylum Streptophyta; class Magnoliopsida; order Asparagales; family Orchidaceae; genus Platanthera; species Platanthera guangdongensis. The sequence continues at coordinate 17,647,978 of CM077159.1, forward strand.
CTCAGCTAGCTAGCATATGGATAACGGAAATAGGGCCCACACATCGATTTGTGTTCCTACGCGTCATTAACCCGGGGTAAAGCTTAAGTCCTAAAATTAAAGTGAAAATTAAGAACTTTAATTATTTCAAATCATTTTTTAATGTCCCAATGCTCTTCGATGCTGAGGCTAATAACGATTAGCCACACATCGGTATGGGGACGGCTTTATAATTTGATGAGGCGCGAGTTTGTAATTAAGCGCTAAAGGGTTAAAAGAAAAAGATATGAAAATAACAAACATTTAAAAAGCTGAAAAGTTAGCTAAAACGAGAACTCACACACACTTCAAATTATAAATAAACAAAAAAAAAACTAAGTTACAAAAAAGGAAAATTACAAGTCCTACTCAAACGAGTAGGCGAGAAATAAGGGAGCACCATTTAACTCTTAACGAGTAGGCGGAAAAGAAAAAAAATTACAAGTCATACTCAAACGATTAGGCGGAAAATAAAAACACGCCATTTTACTCTTAACGAGTGGGCGGAAATAAATGCGCACACGCACACACTCTATAAGAATTAAATTAAAGCAATAAAACTATCTCCTACACACAACACACTCTATATAATTTGAAGAAAGTGATAAAAGAAAGCATGAAAATTTATCTCCTAAACACACACTCTACATAATTAAAGAAAGCATTAAAAGTTATACTCATACACTCACACACACATCATGCAAATTAAAAAGAACAAAATGAAAACCTAACTCCTACTCTCACACACACAAATTAAAAGCAAAAAGAAAGTTACCTAAAAATTTAAACATCTACTTTTTTATACTTAGATTTTTTCAAAAACACATAAAAAGAACACATTAAAAAGAAAGAGAACAAAAGTTTTTCAAAACAAATCAAAAACTAAACCCTTTCAAAAATTAAAATAACAACTTTTTCATTCTTAGGTTTTCATAAAAGTGATTAAAAAGTGAAAAGAAATTGAAAAGAACAAAAAAAGTTTTACGATCCTAAAACAAAGGTAAGTAAAAAAAAACAAAATCACTTTTAACATCTCTTTTACAAATACATAAGAATGAAATTTAAAAACAATAAGGAAGAACATGGAGAAAAAGAGATAAACATATCATACCATATTTGGAAATAAAATCTATAACAAACTCTAACATTGAGACAAGTGAAAGAAAACATATGAAACAAACATGTTACACTCATATACACACACACACACTTTTCATAAAAGAGAAGAACAAAGATGAACAAAGAGATAAAATGAGAAAGAGATAAGCCACCCCATATGAATTTTTCATGTCATGTAAAGAGAGAAAATCTAACATTTTTATTATGATAATCAAACTATTACAAAGCTAAATCTAAAGCAAAATCAAACATGAAAGGAAGGGGGGGGGGGAGAAATCTCCTTATATAACACTTGAATCCACAGATGCAACCCACAAAACACACTAAAGTGGCTCAAAAAAAGTGAACCCTTGGCCCTTACAGAAATGAGCAATTTATAGGAAAAAAAATCCAAGTACATGCCCTCCAACACGGGCGTGTCGGGGGGGGGGGGGGGGGGTGATGCAGCGATCCAGAGCCGCCCCGCTCTAGCGCAGCCAGAGGAACACGTCCGGCGATCACTACTGGGCTGCAGCCCAAGCACCCCACCCATGATCACACCTATTCTCAGCACAGCAGGATGTTGAGGCAAGGTCTCGAACCCAGCCACCTTGATAATAAGCTTTCCTAACAGCTCTCATCACCAACTGAGCTGATGCTGACTAGTCCTTTTGGGCGTTATGATGATCGACGTAACTAACGCAACGCTCTCCGATAACCCTCACACCACGCTCAAGCCTTAAACGCAGTAACGACACAATTTGTGTTTTCAATATACAGAGATTATGGAGAGTTCGTAAAGCCCTTCAAGATAATATCAAGATGATAGACCAAGGTCCTCTCAAGCAAAAGGAACCCACACGGTTCGGTCGAGCATTGTTGTACCAAAAGAGAATTCGCCGAAAATAAAAGATTCGGACATGGGTGATTCTCTCCCAATAAAATAAAACGAGGGCCTCCACGCCTCACGAACTTAAACGAAAAAAAAGAAAACACCAACAAGATCTATGAAGAAATTAACCACGAAAATTCAAGCGTTTCACAAGCCACGCAACACGCATATGCGACAAGATCTATCAAGAGGGAAAATCACTGAGTAGAAGATATATTCGTTACCCAACCAGAATGGATGATTTAGATTACTCTCTACTTGGTTCGACCTTCAACGGCTCCACCGGAGTCACGCCGGATGGAGAGGAACTTGTTCTCCTTCGTCGCTTCACGCCGGGGTTTAAGAATCCACAACATCCAGCCTTTGGCCTTGGCCAAATTTCTTCAAGGAAGGGGTTGATCGTTTTTTTTTGGTGAGGGGGAAGGTGGTGGTCGGGTTTGTATTGAGGAGGATAGCCGTCTTTGGTGTGGTTAATGAAGGTGCCGGTTTTGGGAGAGGTATTGAAGGCTTTGGTCGAATATTTGAAAGGAGGAGGTAGAGAGGGGGGGGGGGGGGAGGGAAGAAAGGGGGAGGCCGAAATTTTGGAGAGGAGGAGAGGGGAGGAGGAAGAGGAAACGAATTTTCCAAGAGGGGAAGAGTGAGGAGGGGGGAAATTCAAATTTTGAATCATTGGTTTTCAATTTTTTCATTCTCTACTTAATACTTCATGAAAAGGCCTATATATAGGCTACACCACTCAATCTCCACCATAAGATATTAAACCACTCATGATGGCTAATGGCACCCATCATGTCATAACAAAATAATAATTAAAGACATTAAATAAAGATAGCAATTGATGGTTATAGGCACCCATCATACATGAAATTAAATAATATTACAAAATAAAATAATAATAAAACAAAACATAAAAAGTGACTTAATAATTAATAATAATTTATTAATAATTATTAATATATTGGTTTGTGCCACGGCCAGATATTTGGCGTCGCTCCACATGGTCGTCACGGTGCCACAAGTCTTTATCTGGAGGCGGAGAAATAACTTCCATAAGCACGCCGCCATCGTCTTCAACATGTTGAGGGCCGTCGTCTCCATCAATCCTCCCCCGCTCAAAAGTATTCATCACCGATGAGTAGATCTGATTGTACAGGTGCGGGAAAGCATCATCCATTAGAACCACGAAGTGGCACACATCACCACTAGGAGAGGAGGGCACAACAACCTGGAGTATCCTGTCATGCAAAAATATGTTCCTAGGGAACCTTGGAAACACATTAGGCAATAAGGGAAAACAAAATTCATCATCAACAACCAACGTACCTCCAGTGAAGACCGATGAAGATAGATATACAAGCACAAACTCACTACCCAGACCCAAAGAGAACAAAGTGGAAAATATATACGGAAAGGTAGATATTTCAAGTGGCATAGAAGCATGAAGCGTAAAATATGAAACGATGAAAATAGAAGCTATGCCCCAATCAGTGGAAAAATCTAAAAGAAATATCATGTTTCCAAACTCCCTTAAGATTCACAAAGGATGGACTTGCCGATTCGTTAATATTTTTAAGGTGCCCGGGGGCATCCGTTCAGGGGTGAGACAAGCCAAAACCAAATCATCCACATAACAGTGGGAGACTCTCCGATAAAAACTAGCAAGTAATTTAAAGGATGCATTTTGATAAACTAAGATGTTAAGAATGCGCCTAATTAAATTAAAACCGTGAGGGGTGAACCCATGTGCAACATGACTTGAGTTAACAGTAGAAAATAACGGGACTAAGTCTGGTGGCACGGGTGCTTTAAATTCATTAACGATTTCCGTGGAGTTCAACGTCGTAGTTTTAAACTTTGATTTAAATTTTGATTTAAAAATTTCACAAAGAAATGCCTGCGGAAAATGCTCATCACCAACTATAGAGTTGGATGCTCCCGGAGTTGAAAGGTAGTGCGGGTGATACAACTCAACATTCCTAAGTACGTTCACTAAAGTGTGCATGCACGGATCATCAAAAGGCGAAGGATAAATGCAAGCGATCGGGCTTGGCAAATAATTGTGTCTAGGGGAAACCACATCAAAACTTACCATCGCCATGGAATCACTAGTAGTCCAAAACGAATCCTTACCCAATGCCAAGCGGTCAGATGAACAGTCCACCCTAGGAACAACATAGTCAGATCTATGAAAAGTAGTGGAAAGACCGAACGCGACAACTAACAAATCGCTCACACACATCCGTTTGGGTAAGTCTAATGGGGGAGCTGGATAAATAAACATCTCTAGATATCTCGGGCTAGAAATGACAAGCTTGTTCCCTAACAAGTCATCTAATCGAGTCAAGTTAACCGGAGGAGGAGTCGACATAGTCGATTCCGGAGGAGGAACTAAATCATACTCACCGTCAAAACATGGATTTAACGTACAAGAAAAATCCTCCGGGTGCAAGCCATCAAAATCAAAGGAAAAATCAAACAGTAGATTCGTCCTTACCGAAAACTCAGCCGGATCGTCATCATCTAACTCACTATCAGATAAACATTCATCACGGGGTGACTCTACCAACTCAGTCAACATGTCTTCCAACTCACTAGATAATTTGTCCAAATTAGAATCAGTATTGGTCTAAAAAGTAGGCAAAATCGTACTCGACAAAATTTCTAATCCATTTTGGGCTTCTGGCGAAGGAGCTAACATCATAGAAATGTCTATCGGGTCCTCAGTGCTACCATCATCCACAAATAGCCTTCCCACACAGGGTAAATCTTCCAAAACGTCACATCCTTCGCTAACCAAATCTTCCCACGAAGTAGGTACATTGTCTAAATCATGATGGAGGGTTGGGCAAATCGAATCCCGGGGAGAATCTAAATTAGTATGACCCTCAAGCAACGATGATAATATCAATGAACAATCTCCAGGATGTGCACCACTAAGATTATCCCAAGATAAACATCCATCCCAAGGTGACTCTTCCAACACCATTGAAACATCTACCAAACCTGGATAAATCATTATAATATTGTGATCCTCACTCGCACTTATCCGACTGGATTGATCTAACGGGGAAGCTAAATAAATTGGCACCTCAATATGTTCCGGGCTAGAAGGAACTAGCTCGTGTTCTAGCAGGTCATCATCTAAATCAGTAACAGGTAAGCTCTCAACATATGGTGACTCAGCCAGAATGTGTTCTGACTCAGGGTCATCAGAAGACTCCATAACTATCAAGGGAGATGCCTCAGAAACATCGCCGAAAGGAAGAGGAGACGATTCCTCAGAGGAGAAATCCTCGTCCAGGTCACTGGGGTAACCAATCTCCTCATCATCACTCAAATCGCCAGCGTATAAAGCCTCGTCCTTAGTGACGGGCACAATCCTAGACAACGCCTCAGACTCAACAGGAGAGTCAACGACTAATTCAGGCAACTCGGGGAGAGACTTAATAGGGCCTAAGGGAATAATCGGGGTAGGATGCTCAATAGAGCCAAGATCAAGAGCGCCACTTGACATATATGTCGTAATCATTTGCCTACCTTTACGGGTAGGACTACTCTCACCCCGCGGGCTCATGACAGTCCTTGTAGTCACATGTACAGAACTCGGGATAGGGGACCTCACTGTTTCACTTCCTCTATAGGTGGGTGCAGGTACGCTAGGGGTAGCTCTACCAACCCGGGGAAAGGACCTATCTTGGGATAATATATAACTCCTATGATCCGGCTTGATTCTAGTGCCATAACAATACTGCCTATGGGATGTCGGGTTAGTACTAAGGTGGTAGGGGGAATCAAATTTCGCTGAGAGAAATCTTCGTATGTGCGGCCAAGCATAAGGATAGCTACCAGTACCGTGCTCTTTCTCTTCGTTTAGCCAAAACTCGCGGGTTCGACCTCTTAACCGCTCTCGGACTACACTAACCTTTAGGTATTCGCCCAATTGGTTATATTTGAAATAGGTTTCTACCCCCTCAAGCCAGTATCTAAAATACTTGGGATCCCCATAACCATCATATGTAAAAATATTAGTGTGTAGATAAGTCAGGGGACGATTGGAAGCGTTAACGTCGAAAGCCATTTCAGTGTGAACCGAAGAGGACACTCGATCAGGATTTTGTGCGAATGCAAAAAAAGGGTACCTGAACAACTAATTCTAGGAAAGATAGAATTGTTCCCGCTTAGCCACTAAGATTATAATTATATAAAATAGATTTTCTTGCTCGAAAAAATATGAGGTTGATTAAATTTTTTTTTAAATTTGACTGAAAAATAAGATATTTACACCGCTATTGGCATACCAAAATTTTTTTTTGTTAAATTTTCAAATAAACAAACTAGAAACATACGTTCCGACGTGCAAATAAAAGGGGGAGGGTGCCAATTAAGAAATTGACGTGAACCTCCCTCTGATACCAAATTGATGCAGGCTAGTCCTTTTGGGCGTTATGGTGATCGACGTAACTAATGCAACGCTCTCTGATAACCCTCACGCCACGCTCAAGCCTTAAACGCAGCAACGATACAATTTGTGTTTTCAATATACAGAGATTACAGAGAGTTCGTAAAGCCCTTCAAGATAATATCAAGGCGATAGGCCAAGGTCCTCTCAAGCGAAAGGAACCCACACGGTTCGGTCGAGCGTTGTTGTACCAAAAGAGAATCCACCGAAAACAAAAGATTCGGACAAGGGTGGTTCTCTCCCAACAAAATAAAATGAGGGCCGCCACACCTCACTAACTTAAACGGAAAAAATAAAACACTAACAAGATCTATGAAGAAATCAACCACGAAAATTCAAGCGTTTCACAAGCCACACAACACGCATATGCCACAAGATCTATCAAGAGGGAAAATCACAGAGTAGAATATATATTCGTTACCCAACCGGAATGGATGATTCTGATTACTCTCTACTTGGTTCGACCTTTAATGGCTCCACCGGAGTCACGCCAGATGGAGAGGAACTTATCCTCCATCGTCGCTTCACGCCGGGGTTTAAGAATCCACAACAGCCAGCCTTTGGCCTTGGCCGAATTTCTTCAAGGAAGGGGTTGATCATTTTTTTTGGTGAGGGTGAAGGTGGTGGTCGGGTTTGTATTGAGGAGGATATCCGTCCTTGGTGTGGTTAATGAAGGTGCCAGTTTTGGGAGAGGTATTGAAGGCTTTGGTCGAATATTTGAAAGGAGGAGGTAGAGCGGGGGGGGGGGGGGGGGAGAAAGGGGGAGGCCGAAATTTTGGAGAGGAGGATAGGAGAGGAGGAGGAAATGAATTTTCCAAGAGGAGAAGAGTGAGGAGGAGGGGGGGGGGAATTCAAATTTTGAATCCTTGGTTTTCAATTTTTTCATTCTCTACTCAATCCTTCATGAAAAGGCCTATATATAGACTACACCATTCAATCCCAACCATACAATATTAAACCACTCATGATGGCTAATGACACCCATCATGTCATAACAAAACAATAATTAAAGACATTAAATAAAGATAGCAATTGATGGTTATAGGCACCCATCATACATGAAATTAAATAACATTGCAAAATAAAATAATAATAAAATAAAAGATAAAATGTGACTTAATAATTAATAATAATTATTAATTATTAATATATTGGTTTGCGCCGCAGGCGGATATTTTGGCGTCGCTCCATATGGTCGTCACGACGCCGCAAGTCTTTATCTGTAGGCGGAGAAATATCTTCCGTAAGCACGCCGTCATCGTCTTCAACATGTTGAGGGCCGTCGTCTCCATCCGGGGGGGGGGGGGGTCAGTACTGTTTGTGATGTGATCCGGCGATTTGACGGCATAGTTGACTTCGGGCTTCATACAAGGATGTCACGCACCAGGTCACAGGCTTGACTCTAGGCGTGTTGGGGAGGTAGATTCGGCGCGGGTTGGGTAAAAACATGCCGACAGCTTCTTGTCGGCCAGGTGGAGGAGTACACATGTCGGTCACGCCCGTGTCTCTGTCTACATGGGGCGTGTCGGTTTGGTCTCGACGAGTGTCGAGAGATTTGTATCGAGAGCCTTTATCGAGTCCGGAAGTTGTCGAGCTGAAAATGTCGAGAGCAAGTGACACGGGCATGTCGAGTTGGCTGACACGGGCGTGTCAGGTCGTGTCGACCAATGTCGAGAGCAAAACATCGAGTATGGAACACGGGCGTGTCGGGTTGGCTGACACGAGCGTGTTCGGTTGGTCGACGAACGTCGAGAGCATTTCGTCGAGCTGGATGTCTTGATCGTCAATCGGGCATGACACGGGCGTGTCAGGTCAATTTTTGAACATTTTCTGAAAAATTTCAGAAATCAAAATTAAGTTAAGTTACGTAAATATTTACAAAAAGAAACATATTTATAAACAAAAATAACTAAAAACTATGAATAAGAGCGAAAATGATATAAATAAAATACTAAAATATGCATATATTTACAACTCATCAACCACTGTAAAGGAGCAAACTAAGTTCACAGTTCAACTGACAGGACCCCAAGTCTCTACGAGACAGGACTCACAATCAATGCTCACTGGGGGCTACCACCAGTTGTAGTGCTACCGATGCGTCGTAGGGGACAAACTATCATTTCTTCCCCCAAAATATGTGCTTTCCTGAAGACCTACTCCAGTACTCTCACTGCAGCAACCCGCAATCCCCGCGAATCCGTAACTTACACGTTTACCACAGAGTCTTCTCTGACATACAAAATAATAATCTCCAATCCAGAACAACCTGTCCGGATAAGCTTCACACAGCGTGCCTATTCTGTACTTCGATTCTGGGTTCTAAATGCAAAGGTATCAGGAATACAACTGATCAACCCGTCGAAAGAACCGCTTCCACATGTTCGTGGAGCATCTACAATCTCATGCCAAAACAAAGGATTTCACATGTCCAAGGAGGAACCGTTCCTGCTCTATGTTGTTCGGTTTTTGAGGCCTACCGAGGGCATAGAGGTCGGGACTTTGGCTGTCGATGATTTTAAGTGTCATGACTTCTGCCTATATGCTGTTTATGATTTTAAGTGTCATAACGTCTGCATAAAAGACTCAAATGCTCATGAGTTGTGCCGTCCAAGTGGCGGTTACGGGACCGCGGTTTTGACCGAGTTCACCGAGAATGTGCCCTGAGAGCACGGGGTGTGTGGCCATGCGTGCCTATGCCTGTGATGTAATGTTATTACTATATAATGCTTGGTTATGCTAATAAACTGCAGGGAAGGAGCATCGCCGCCCCGAGCTTGGGGGAGGGATCGTTATAATTTGGTCAGCATAGCTGACCGTTGCCTTTGTTTGCCACCATTACGGTGGATTGTTGCTTGCAGGTGCTGCAGGACCGAGCGGTAAATAGCGGGCTAATGCCCAAGTTGCTTAGCCGGCCCTCGAAGGCCTGATTTTGAGTGTTTTCTTTTATTCATGTATGTCCGGCCTGCGTGCCGAGTTTTGAAAAACATGTAATTTTAGGAAAAGAATTGTAAGGCCTTAAGGCAAGTACTTGTGTATTTGTACTTCATTCCTTTTGGTTCTGTTTAGTGGACATTCATGCTAGTGTTGGGTTCTTATTATTGCAACTTATAAAATTGCTTCCGCTAGAATGAATCTGTGTAGGATGTTGGATTACTTGGATGGTTTCCATTGAGTAACCACCCGGTCTGTCTGTGGTATATGGCGTCGGGCCCCGGCCGGACCTACTGCTATATGCTATGTGACAGATAGGGGGTGTTACAATTTGGTATCAGACTACTGGTTTCGATCGGGCTTAACATGAATTCGTGGACGAATTCGTTTTAAGGGATGGTGAGCACATGTGTGCGCGTCATCGTTATAACATCAAAAGAACCCTTGAATGTCCACTTAGGAATGAAAATACACGTGTTTGATGAACCTGCATGTTCTTATAATTGCTTTTTGTAATTTTGTATGGTCGCTTAACGGTGTTTTGTACAACTATAGGTGACCATAAGCGGTGCTGGGCCATCAGAACGCCGAGTTTTTGAGGCTAGTAGTGCACAAAACGATGTTCCTACAACACCTTCATCTGCTGAAACCATACGATTGGTTGCCGAAGCAGTGTTTGCCATGATCAATGCGCAGCCTGCAAGGCAAATGCAGCAGCCCGCTCCAGCGATGGAGCAGGTACCTCTTCCAGAGGTTGATCCAAGAAGAGTGGAGCAGGTAGTAGTGGAGCCTTTTGTGCCGAGGAGAGCTACTGAAAGGCAACTCAAGCACGTTATGAGCTTTAATCCCCCTATGTTCTCGGGGTTTGGAACCCCATTGCAAGCTGAAGATTGCCTCTCTCGAGTGAAGAGAGTCCTGACAGCTACTGAAACAGAGGAGTGGTAGATGAGCACAACAGCTACGTTCCTTCTGGACGGTGATGCTAGGTTGTGGTGGGAAGGCTTGGAGCTACATCACTTGAGGGGTAGGCAAATTACGGACGTCTCGATGGAGGAGTTCTCGAGACTGTTCTTGGCAAGGTACCTCCATTCGGCGTAGAGGATTGCTTTGGAGAATGAGTTCCTGAAATTGGTGCAAGGAGAGAGTAGCGTGGATGAGTATCTCCACGAGTTTACTCGGTTGGGTCGGTATGCTAGCTCTACGTTCGCGGATGAGGAGCGTAAGACCAACCATTTCTATGAAGGTCTGAGAGATGACTTGAGGCTACTACTCTTGGGGCCGATGACGCAGGGCTTCTTGACCCTGGTCAACACGACCCGGTCATTGGAGAAGGATATGAAGAACGTGCAAGCTAAGAAAAACTCTGGTGATAAGAGGTCGGAGTTCAAAGTGCCGAACTCCTCAAAGTCTGTGTTCCGGAAGTGGAACAAGAAAGCTAGGACTTCGGGTCCAGTCCTCTCTGCTGGTGCTTCTAGGGCGACTACGGGTCGGACCCCGGGAGCATGTTACAACTGTGGGAAGCCGGGGCATTATGCCCGTGACTGCCGGGGTGGACGCCCAAAGTCTGAGTTGAAGTCGGGAGTAACATATGAAGAAAAGGGCAAGGCGGTGGAGTGAACTGCGTCCCATTATGCTCCGGCTCAACCGAGAGTTTATAATCTTGGCCAATAGGAGGCCATCAAACAAGCGGATGTGGTGATAGGTACGATTTAAATCTATAGCAAGTTAAATTTTAAATACTTGTTATGTGTGTATTACCTTACCACTACTTGTTTAAGATTTGTTTTGATTAGTGAGTATTCGGTGAGAGCACTCTTTGTTATGGGAGATTCGCACTCCTTTTTGTCTGAAAGCTTCATATCACGCATCGGGGTACCTTCTTCGATGACAAAGGACAAACTGGATGTGCTGTTGCCCAATGGGTGTTCGATGCGCGCAGAGAGAATCTGTGGCGTTCAGATTCGGATTGGGAGTCAGGAGTTCCATTTGCTAGCATTGCTACTGCCGCTGGTGGAGTTCGACGTAATATTTGACATGGAATGGCTCTCGGAGCAGCAAGCTTATATCGATTGTAGTCGCAGGGAAGTCAAGTTGGGAACAGGTCGTGAGACGACTTTCACGGGCTTGAAAGGGTCGAGCAAGATGTTGATGTCTGCTCTTCAGGTGGTGAAGGCGGTTCGTGCTGGTGCAGAGCTGTTCTTTACACTCGTGGAGGTTGCAAAGCCTAAGCCTACGTTGGATAGTATTTCAGTCGTAGCTGAGTACCCTGATGTGTTCCCCGCCGATCTTCCTGGAGCCCCGCCTCAACGGGAGATAGATTTCACGATTTAGCTAGTGCCAGGTGCGAAACCCGTGTCACGATCCCCGTATTGGCTAGCACATAAAGAAATGGCGGAGCTGAAGGTGCAACTTCAAGAGTTGTTGGAGCAAGGGTTTGTGCGTCCAAGTTCGTCGCCTTGTAGCGCACCGGTCCTCTTTGTAAAGATGTGGGACCGGAGCTTGAGACTTTGTATTGATTATTGGGAGTTAAACAAGCTAACGGAAAAGAACAAGTACCCGATCCCAAGGATTGATGATCTATTTGATTAGTTAGTCGGGTCGATGGTGTACTCGAAGTTGGATCTCAAGTCTAGTTACTATCACCTGAGGATAAGGGAGAGTGATATCCTTAAGACAGCGTTCAGTACAAGATACAGGCATTACGAATTTACGGTCATGCCGTTTGGGCTGACTAATGCGCCGTCGATGTTCATGGATTTGATGAACCAGACGTTCAGGGAGTACTTGGACCATTTTGTGATCGTCTTCATCTACGATATTTTGGTGCACTCGCAGAGTGAGGAAGATCACTTCAGGCATCTTCATTTGGTTTTGGAGACGCTACGGAGGAATCAATTGTACGCCAAGTTCTCGAAATGCGAGTTTTGGTTGTCCTAAGTGGCGTTCCTCAGTCATATAGTGAGTGGGGAAGGTATTGCAGTGGATCCGACGAAGATTGTTGTGATACAAGAGTGGCCTGAGCTTTCTACAGTAGCAGAAGTCCGAAGCTTTCTGGGGCTTGCCGGCTATTATAGGCGATTCATGGAGAACTTCTCGCGGATAGCGTTACCTCTCACTACTTTGACGAGGAAGGAGCAAAAGTTCGTTTGGACGCCGGAGTGCGCGTGAGCTTTTGAGGAGTTGAAGTGTCGGTTGACCACAGCGCCTGTGCTGAGTTCACCGAGTGGGAGCGAAGGTTTTGAAATCTACAGCGATGCTTCGGGTAGTGGTTTGGGTTGCGTGTTACTGCAACATGGAAGCGTTATAGCGTATGGCTCGAGAAAACTAAAAGTGCACAAGAGGAATTATCCGGTCCATGACTTGGAGTTAGCGACCGTGATTTTTGCCTTGAAGCTGTGGAGGCACTACTTGTATGGGGTAAGGGTCTATATCTATACCGACCATAAGAGCCTGAAATATTTGTTGGATCAAAAAGATCTGAACATGCGGCAACGCAGGTGGATGGAGTTTCTGGGGGACTATACATTCAAGATCGACTACGTGCCTGGTAAAGGCAATACGGTTGCAGACGCGTTGAGTCAGAGGGCCCCAGATCAAGCCAATTGGTTGTCGGTCCATGACAAGCGGTTGGTTCGGGAGTTGGAGGCGTTGGAGATCTCTTGCATAGACAAGCAGTCAAGTGCTGAAGCACTATTGAAATGGACTGATGTTCAATATGACCTGGCTGATCGGATTCAGTAGGCTTTGGATATGGATGGCCACATGAAGCAGATCATGGTTGAAGCTCTGGATGGGTCAAATTCCCAATTCGTTGTTGAGGACGGATTACTTTGGAAAGACGGTCGTCTGTGCGTCCCAAGCGTGGGCAATTTGTGAGTGGATTTATTGTACGAGGCGCATCATACCAAGTACTCGATTCACCCGGGGAGCACGAAGATGTACCGCGATGTTAAGAAATTGTTCTGGTGGCCAGTATTGAAGAAGGATGTGGCACTGTACGTGGAAAAGTGCCAAACTTGTGCCTTAGTGAAGGCGGAGTGCCAAAAGCCGGGAGGATTTTTGAAGTCCTTGCCTATTCCGGAGTGGAAATTGGACGACATTACTATGGACTTTGTGCACAGGCTGCCAAGGTCGCAAAAAGGTAACGACGCCATTTGGGTGGTCGTAGATCGTCTAACGAAGGTGTCACATTTCATTCCGCATAGGAAGGATGATCCGATTGAGAATTTGGCAAAGCTGTTTGTGGACAATATTGTGCGGCTTCATGGTGTGCCCCGCAGCATCGTGAGTGACCGTGATGGGCGGTTCACGTCCAATGATTAGAGGCTGGTGCAGCAGATGTTGTGAACAAAGCTGAGTTTCAGCACAGCCTTTCATCAGCAAACGGATGGACAGACCGAGAGGGTAAATAGGAGATGGAAGACATGCTTCGCATGTGCGTCCTAGATTTTGGAAAGCAGTGGGAGGACCACTTATACTTGGTGTAGTTCGCGTACAACAATAGCTACCAAGCAAGCATACAAATGGAGCCCTTCGGGGCCCTTTATGATAGAAGATGTCACATGCCGTTGTCATGGTTAAAAGCGGGCGAGTCGAAGTTGTACAAGCGACAAGAGGTGGAAGATGCTACTTCTTTTTTGCGAACCATTCGGGAGAGGTTGCTAATCACTCCGGACCGCCAGGCTAAGTACTATAATGCCAAGCACAAGAATGTGGAGTTCGCTATTGGTGACTGGGTGTACTTGAAGATCAAGCCGTTCAAGGGTGTCTCGCGGGTGCGGCGCTTAAAGAAGCTAAGCCTGAGGTACATTGGACCGTTTGAGGTTCTGGAGCGGATTGGAGAAGCAACTTATCGTTTGAAGCTATCAATGGAGCTTAGTGGTCTACATGATGTATTCCATATATCGGTACTATGGAAGGCAGTGCAAGAGCCTTCGCATGTGATCGTGGTGGATCAAGTGCCGGTGGATAATGAGTTGACGACGAAGGTCAAGATCGTACGTATTGAGGACTCGGAGGTCAAGCGGCTACGCAATAAAGTTATCAGGATAGTCAAGGTCCATTGGGACAATTGCGGTCGCGAGGAACTCTCTTGTGAGTCAGAGCAGACCATGCTTGAGGAGTACCCAGAGTTGTTTCACTCAGGTACCGTTTAAGTTTTTTTTTTATTTCTTTCCTTTATGTAATTTCGAGGACGAAATTCTTTTAAGAGGGAGAGAGTTGTAACGCCCCGAAACTCAGAAGAGCGACGGGAGGCGTTCTGGGCCAAATTTGGAATTTGGCAGGTGGCACACGGCCTGGGACACGGGCGTGTCCCAGGGCGTGTCATGCTTGGGTCGATGGTTTGGCCGAGAGGTCGACGAATTCTGGAGTCGACGATTGTCGAGAAGCGAACACGGCCTGAGACACGAGCGTGTCTCAAGGCGTGTCGAGCTCGTGTCGATGATTTGCCAGTGAAGTCGACGTTTTTCGCTCGACGAAATGTCGAGACACGGAACACGGCCTAGGACACGGGTGTGTACAAGGTCGTGTCGTGTGTTCGACGAATTGTCGTGACTATGAACACGGACTGGAGACCAAGCATGTTCGGGTATGACACGGGCGTTTCAAATAAGACACGGGCGTGTACAAAACCCATGTGAGTCTCGGGTTGGTGTTGGTCCTGTGTTGATGGAGGAACACGCCCGGGAACACGAGCGTGTACTGGCTGACACGGGCGTGTCAGGTCGAACATGGGCGTGTCGGCTGCCCATGTGTTTTTCGAGACGCGTCAATTTTGACGGCGAATGAGGGACACGGCCCTGGACACGGACGTGTCGCAGGCCGTGTCTGGCCCAGGTTTTGCTTTTTAGCTACAGATCGTGGCCATTCGTTTCCTTATTTTGGGATCCGACGGATGGGGGTTATTCCTACTGGGATATACCCGGGATTGGGCCTTTGAAACCCTCATTTTACTTGAGTGGTTCTCTTTCTAAGTTTAGAGAGAGGGGAGAGCAAAGGAGGAAGAAGAAGCTTAGATCCGGTCACCGACGGAGCTTCGGAGCTCCAAATCGCGAACCGACTTCAGATCTATGGAGGCAAGGAGAGTGCGGTGCTTTTCATCCGCATACATTTCCATGGCGCCAAGGAAAAATGCTAGGGTAACGATTCTTTACTTGAGCATGTGAAGCTCTCTTTTCCTTTGCATAGGAAGCCCGCTCTCGCGAGTTTGGGGTGAGTTGAGGCGTTCCTTCGGGTAGATATGAATAGTCCCCGTGGTGTACATGTAGAGTACATAATTGAGAATGGATATAGGCATGATGTGTGAAGCCTACCCGGACAATTTCGTCTGGATCGGTGATGTTGCATTACATAAATGGCCGGAGAAGACTCCGTGCAAATGTTTGTTTTTCGGGTTTTCTACGTGGTAGATTGCAGCAGGGAGCCTTGGGGGCTAACCTCGAGGTGCACCCGGAAAACTGGGCAGATGCGTGATTCTGCCGTCTTGGTGGCCTGGGAGCCAACTTGTACATAACTGGGTTATGTAATATTGTGCGTTCGATTCACGGGCTTCGGGGAAGCTTAACCCGTGTTGATGATTTTAAATGTCGTGGCAAGTGAGCAACGGGTGAGTGGAACCGTTCCTGCACTATGCTGTTTGATTTTTGAGGCCTACCGAGGGCATAGAGGTCGAGTCTTTAGATGTCGATGATTTTAAGCATCATGACTACTGCCTATAGGCTGTTGATGATTTTAAGTGTCATAACGTCTGCCTAAAAGACTCAAATGCTCACGAGTTGTGCCATCCAAGTGGCGGTGGTGGGACTGCAGTTTTGACCGGGTTCACTTAGAATGTGCCCTGAGAGTACGGGGTATGTGGTCATGCGTTCCAACACCTGTGATGTAATCTTATTACTATATATAATGCTTGGTTATGCTAATAAACTGTAGGGAAGGAGCATCGCCGCCCCGAGCTTGGGGGCAGGATCGTTATAATTTGGTAAGCATAGCTGACCGTTGCCTTTGTTTGCCACCATTACGGTGGATTGTTGCTTACATGTGCTGTAGGACCGAGCGGTAAATAGCGGGCTAAAGCCCAAGTTGCTGAGCCGGCCCTCGAAGGCCTGATTTTTAGTGTTTTATTTTATTCATGTATGGCCGACCTGCGTGACGAGATTTGAAAAACATGTAATTTGAGGAAAACAATTGTAAGGCCTTAAGGCCAGTACTTGTGTATTTGTACTTCATTCCTTTTGGTTCTGTTTAGTGGACATTCATGCTAGTGTTGGGTTCTTGTTATTGCAACTTATAAAATTGCTTCCGCTAGAATGACTCTGTGTAGGACGTTGGATTAGTTGGATGGTTCCATTGAGTAATCACCCGGTCTGTCTGTGGTATATGGCATCGGGCCCCGGCCGGACCTGCTATATGCTATGTGACGGATAGGGGGTGTTACAGCCTTAATCGAGAACTATACTTAACTTCTCAGCACTTTCAACGCCTTAAGACTAGCTACTCGAGAATTAAACATATCCTTCTCGAGAACTAAACATGGACTTCTCGAGAAAAAAGACTTAGAAAAATTTCAGTCTGGAAAAGAGAGTAACCTGAGAAGAGGTGTCATGAAGTACTCGAGGACATAAGGCCTTCTCAAAAACAACATTATGCTTTATCGAGAACTACTTTTGCAACTCAAAATTATGACAAGTTTAACTTGATAATTAACTTAGTCCTTCTCGTGTACATAAAATTGTACTCGAGAAAAATACTTAGATAATTTTCTTAAAATCTGAAAACATGAATTCTTCAATAGAATTAGCAATCAACTTTTCTCCCTTATCCTTAGTACTTGAAAAAGAAGTGTGTCCCAATAGAGAGGCTACACATGAGTCAACACCATGGATCACATGATGAGGGATTACATTGTATGGTCCTGTGTTTGGAGACTCATTATAGACTGACATTGTTCTACACCTGACAATTAAGTCCTGCAAATACTCAACTAAACAGAGCATCAAATAAAACTTAATTCATCTTAGTTCAAGAGTGACTTCATACAAATTTGGGATATTGTGCATGCAATACCCAACAATCTCCCCATATTTGTAGAAGTCAGAACCCTCTACACTAAGGTGAATTACATCAAGATAAAATAAGTAAAGAAACTAATAATCATGATAAATGAAATAAAAGCTATGATGAAAAAAAATCAGATCTGCAAAAATAAAAGTTCATATAAATAGAAATTTGTCCAAGGAAAATTAAATTCCACAATTTCAAAAAAAAAAAAAGAACTTTCAGCACATCTTCAACTTCTACTAATCTTGTTGTTATTGTTGCTGTCTTTCTAACTTTTTCTGTAGTCTCTTTTGATAGTTGTATGGTTTAGGGAAATACGTTGGAGGTCTGGGAGGAGCCTTGGGATTGTTCCTACCATATTCTTTGTCATAAATCCTTCTCTTGGTAAGGGAATTTTCATATAACTCTCATTCCTGAGGGCTGTAATGAAGGTTCCTGTCTGCATTGAAATCAACTACCAACTTCAGGGTTTGCAGAATAAGAGATTTGGTGGTTGGACTCCAAACTTCAGTAAACTCTTGAGGTCTTTTCCTTTTGTCAGCATCAGGATGTGGAGTTGTTCTGATGGCTGAGGCTCCATCCCCATATTTCCTTCTTTTTGCTTTTTGAATTTCAGGAGGTGATCCTTCAAAGTACTCTGTAGGTAGAGATAAGGTTGGCTTGTTTATATCCAGATGAGCAGGAGGGGGGGGGGGGGGGGCTGAAGGGTCTATTGCTAGTTCAGGAAATAGTTGATTGTGCATACATATAGTAGTGTCATATGTATACAGCTTAGTACTTTTGATTTCCTTCAGTACAGAAGTCTGGATGTCTTTCTTTTGATCTTCCCACTAATTTTTCATAGTCTGAGCTTGTTTTTCTAGTTGGTCTTTCACTTTATCCACCCCCTTTCTAACTTCTAGGGAGAGGGTGCTGCTCACAGCTTCTTTGAATTGTCCAACTTCTTTACAAGTTTTGAAATTCCTTTCTTCAGCTCTCTTGTCTAGTTGAATCTGATTATTAGCAAGGGTGACTGATTGTTCCATAACAGTACCAATGCTTGTGATTGTATGATCTATAGCTTTTCCACCTATTTGCAAGAGCCTTTTAAATTCATCTGTGTTGTTCTGGATTTCAGCAAATCCACAGCTCATTTCTTTCTCCAATGCAGTTACTTTCTCAGTGACAACTTTAAGAGAATTATCAAAATAATGTCTTTGGGCAGCTAGCATAGCTTCAATTTTGCTTAGTATAGAATTTTCAGGAAATATTGTAGGCTGAGTGGAGGGAGGAGGCACAACAGGGGCTGTCCATGGAGAAATTTCTTCAATTACAACTGTGGAGGTAGAGGCTTTCTTTTTGTTGACAGTGCTGTCATCATCTTCAGCATCTATGGGTAGAAGAGATGGAATCTTGAAATGTAAGCTTGGAAGAGGTGGTTCAGCAGCTTCTACTGGTATTTCATCATCTGAATCATGTACAGAAACAACTTCATCATTATGTATACTTTCAGGAGAGTTCTCTGGTTCATGTACATGAGACTTTGCAGCTTGAGGAGATGGTTCTGGATACTTGGGAGATGTTGCTGGATATGAAGGATGATCTTCAGGTATAAGGGATAGAGGCTCTTTGGAAGTGAGCTCCTCTACCATCTTGGTGATGTCTTCATCTGTAGACAGAAGTTGTTCTTGATTCTGAGCATCTGTCAGGTTTTCTGAGTCAGGAATATCTTCAGTAGCAGGAGAAACTATATTTTCTGTATGTTGCAGAGGGGAAAAGGCAGCAAATGAGGATGAGACTTAGGGTACAGCAGTAGCAGCAGGAGGAATAACTTGAGGTAGAGTGGCTGTAGCAGCAGGTGAATGAGTGTCATCTTCTTGAACTGTAATGATTGCAGCAGATGATTTCATTTGAGGAGAAAGTTCTGTAGCAGCAAGAGGAGTAAAGACTATGGCTAGAATTCCTGATGTAGCTGGAGTAGGAGCTGGTTAGGCTTGAACAGATATGGCAGGCTCCCCTCAATAACTGGGTCAGTTATCTGATGAGAAGGAGGAGATAGGGTCCTAACCATATCTTTAATGTCCTTTGGAGTTCTGTCAGACTTCTGCAATTTAACCTCCCACCTCTGGATGGTGGTAATAAAAACTTTCTTCATGTGGTTGAGGGCTATGCCCTTTTTCATGGAGAATTTTTCTGGATTCATCTGATTCAGGTATAGAGAAAGAATTATGTCATAGTTAGGACTCTTAAGACATGCCTTAATTTTGTCAAATAACATCATATCCCACTGGAACTTCTTTCTACAAATCACTGCAGTCATTAAGTTAAAGAATTCTGGGGTAATATAGCTGATAGAACTTGTTTTGCAGAGAAGAACTTTCCCCAGAATATCTGCCAGCAGTTTGCTTTCTGCATTCATGAATTGTCTTCTAATGGTGTGAGAGGATTGGGGAATCCCACAAAAACTGTATGCTCTCTCATAATCAGTCTCTTCCAGAGCATCTTCTATGTCTATAATAGGGAGTTGCAAAACTGTGAAACAGAGAGGGCATTCATTATTACCTTAATATCTTGAACCTTAGACTTGAGCACCTTGTCATTCCGTTTAACTTTGAAGTGTTGGAAGAACTCTTCGACATCAGAAGTTAGTATCTTACATGGATGTTCATGAACAAAAGACAGACCAGCGGTATCGAGAAGAATGAGGACATTCCTGAAGTCATCAGAAATCTCGGCAATCCCGGTAGTAATTAGTTCACTGTCGATCCCAAGCCTAGAAGACGACGCCATTGATGAGGAGAAATTGATCTTGGTTGGCCGGCAAATGGAGAAACTTGCTTGCAGCAAATAATGGAGACAGGGAAGAGGAAGAGAATTTTCTCGAGAGAAGGGTTTTTGAAATCAGGAATAAATTTCTTGGACCTAAGTCTATTTTTATTTACTTTTAATTTTGATGCTAAATGTTATAAATAATGTCAGAAGTACCTGGAATAAGGCGGTTAAGTGCCTGGGTGCTTATATGAAAATTTTGAACTTGAAGAGCAGTTGGACACCATATTTCTCGAGCGGATTATTTGTTCTCGAGAAGAGATATATTTGCACTCGAGTAGAATCCTTTTTATTCTCGAGTAGAGTAATCCATGTTCTCGAGTAGAACAATCCTTGTTATCGAGTAGAACTTTTATTCTTGTGAAGTAATTTATTGTTCTCGAGAAGTAAGTCGGCCGTTCTCGAGTACAAGTGTTGTACTCAAGAAATGATGTCCATTCTTTGAAATTTCTTGAATTTTGAAGTGTAGCCAGAACTTGAACTTATTGTCACCTTTTTCTTCATTCTTCAGCATCCTTATTGAGCATGTCAAGTTCTATTTTGAAGAACGAGAACTTGGCCTCGTCCAGCGGCTTCGTGAATATATCTGCAATTTGCTTGTCAGTTGGGACATATTGGAGATTTATGTCACCATGCTCCACATGCTCCTTGATGAAGTGGTATCGCAACTCTATGTGCTTTGTCCGCCTGTGAGTGACGGGATTGTTGGATATGGCAATTGCACTGGAGGAGTCACAAAACAAAGAGATGTCCTTGACCTTCAAGTTGTAGTCTTCAAGTTGGTTCTTTATGCAAAACAATTGTGCACAACAACTATCGACATAAATGTATTCTAACTCGGCCGTTGAGATAACGACACAATTTTACTTTTTGCTGCTCCATGAAATGAGCCTTCTTCTAAGGAATTGGCAAGTCCCAGAAGTGCTTTTTCTATCATCTTTGCTTCCTGCAAAATCTGCGTCTAAAAAACCAATTAGTTCGCTGTCATTACTTCTTGGGTATCATAAGCCAAGATTTGGTGTACCTTTAAGGTATCTCAAAATCCGCTTTGCAGCAGTGTAATGAGATTCCTTAGAATTCACTTGAAATCTAGCACACACGCATGATGAAAACATTATATCCGGTCTACTAGCAGTAAGATAGAGCAAGGATCCAATTATGCTTCTGTACTTAGTTTCATCAAAAGGTTTCCCTTTCTCATCCTTGTCTAGAGACATAGTTGAGCCCATTGGAGTCCTCATAGAGGTTGCGTTCTCCATTCCGAATTTCTTAATTAACTCCTTGGTGAACTTCGTCTGAGAGATGAAAATTCCATATTCAGATTGTTTCACCTGAAGTCCTAAAAAATACTTCAGCTCTCCCATACTGCTCATTTCAAACTTCCCTTGCATAAGTTTGGAAAACTTCTTACAGAGGTTATCGTCAGTAGAGCCAAATATGATATCATCGATATAGATTTGCACTAGCAAAATCTTGCCTTTTATTTCCCTAAGAAATAATGTCTTATCTATCTTTTCTCTTGTGAGCTTGTTCTCAAGAAGAAAGTTAGACAGCGTCCCGTACCATGCTCGAGGAGCTTGTTTCAAACCATATAAAGCTTTAAATAACAGATAGACATGATCAGGAAAGTTAGAATCAATGAAACCTGAAGGTTGTTCCACATACACCTCTTCCTTTATGTCACCATTAAGGAATGCCGACTTCACGTTCAGCTGATAGACAGTGAAGCCCTTAAGTGCTGCATATGCTAGGAACAGCCTGATTGCCTCCAGCCTTTCCACTGTGCATAAGTCTGATCGAAGTCGATTCCTTCTTCTTGTGTATCCTTTGGAGACGAGTCTGTTCTTGTTCTTTATGATTGTACCATCCTCGTCCATCTTGTTCCTGTAGACCACTTTGTTCCGATGAAGTTCTTGCCTTTGGGTCTTTGAACAAGCTTCCAAACTTGGCAACACTTGAATTGATTTAGCTCTTCTTCCATTGCCATTACCCATGATGCGTCTGAGTTTGCTTCCTCAAACTTCTTCGGTTCAACCTGTGAGAGAAAACTCAAATATAAATTTTCATTAGCTGTACCTCTACGAGTTCTGACACCATCCCGAGAATCTCCTATGATTTGGTCCATTGGGTGATCCTTCAAATGTTTGAGCTCTAGAGTCCTTGCATTTAGAACTTCTTTAACCACATGAGTGACTTCATCAACTTGAATGATTTCTCCATCATGGTCATCAACCTCTTCAATAGGGGTTGGAGTGGTGATCTTGATGAACTTTTCATCTTTTTCTTCAGTTGGCTCATCAAAGTTCAATTCTTTTATTTTTGAACCTGCATCTTCAATAAACACACTAGAAGAGTTGCCTTGTAGTAAGCTCGTCTCATCAAATACAACATGAATAGATTCTTCTATAACCAAAGTTTTCTTATTAAAAATCCTATATGCCTTACTATAGCTACTATATCCTACAAAAATACCTTTAAAGCTCTTTTCGCTAAATTTAGTAGTATGATACTTTCCATGTTAAGGACGAAGCAATTACAACCAAAGATTCTAAAATATGAAATAGTCGGTTTCCTGCCCTTTAGTAGTTCGTAAGGGGTCTTATCATGATTCTTGTTTATGAGTGCACAATTTTCCACATGGCATGCAGTATTGACGGCTTCAGCCCAGAAGTATTCCGGTAGTGAGGCATCACTCAACATGGTCCTGCAGGCCTCTATGAGTGTTCTATTCCTTCTCTCAACTAATCCCTTTTGCTGAGGAGTATGAGGAGAGGAAAACTCATGAAAGATACCTAGGCTTTCACAGACTTCTGTCATGGCCCTAGACTTGAACTCTATTCCATTGTCACTTCTGATTTTGATTACGGAACAGTTGTCTTCATTCTGGACCTGTCAGACAAAATTAGTAAAGATACCAAAAGTATCTGACTTGTGTTTTAGAAAGAACACCCACGCAAAACGTGAGTAATCATCAACAATAACCAATGTATAATCCTCACCTCCCAAACTTCTAACTTATAGTTGACCAAACAAGTTCATATGAAGTAGATGTAAACATCTATTAGAGTCTTTGCCAATAATGCTTTTAAAGGTAACCCTTATTTGCTTGCCTTTTACACATGCGTGACAAGGTATATCTTTAACGCACTTGACATTTGGCGCATCACGTACTAAATTAAGAGAAAATAATTTATTTATAGTTTTGAAATTAATATGTGCTAGTCTTTGTGCCATTGGTCAACAAGAGACGCACTATCTTTAGCCAAAAAGCACACTAGCGTAGAAGAGTCTATGCAAATAAAATTCAAACAAAATATATTTCTACTACAAGTGCCTGATAGAATCGGTTCCAGATTATCTACTGACTTTATCAAGCACTTGTCTGCATGAAATTCTACTATCTATCCTTTATCGCAGAGCTGGCTTATGCTTATAAAATTGTGTTCCAATCCTTCAACATAAGCCACATCTGAGAAGGACACACTACCGTTCGTAATCATATCGTAGACTTTAGTAATTCCTCTGTCAGAATCTTCAAAGATGACTTTTGGCCCATTCATGAATGAAGAATAATTTTGGAGAAGGCTTCTTGTCTCGGTCATATGCCGAGAGCATCCACTGTCCAAATACCAGATAGGAGTTTGGTGGCCTTTAGACGTACCTGCAATCATAAATCAGTTTGACTTAGGAACCCAAACTCGTTTGGGTCCTTGGTCTCTTGTTAGAACACTCCCCTTACATGTATTAACATTATGAGTGCTGTTTCTCACATTATTAACTTGAGGAGTTGCATAATTTTTGGAATTAAACCAGCAATCAGTAGCAAAGTGACCAACTTTACCATAGCACCAATAGTTAAATCTGTTGTATCTTTGCCTAAATTTCTCCTGCTTGACCTTTTGAGAGTATGGTCTAGTAGGGGCAGCAGTCTTGGAGGTAGAAGCTTCATGGGAATGACAATCACATGAATTCTTATCCTTGAGAGGCTTTTCCACAACGAGTTTTACTTTTGGTGCCTTCTTGATGTTATGACCATGATTATAAGGGTCATAGCTCTGAAGAGTAATCTCTTCAAAAGGTGCCTTGAAGACACTTTTGCCAAAGTTATGGGGACGGGTCCATCCTCGGTAATGAGACTTGGGCTCTACATAAGTAGGCCTAGAAAAGTGACCGTAGGATGAATCAAGATCAAACTCGTTCGTTGGAAATATAACCTTCTTAAATGAAGTATGGTCTTGAGGAGCTTTCCCCTTCTCCTTGGACAAAGCCTTCTTGGCCTCCTTATTCTTCCTTTGAGCCTTATTTCTCTTAGAGCATTTACTAGGAGCATTAACATGGCCTAGGCCAGCACCTTTGGCCTGAGCTGAGAATTCAACAACAAAAGGAAGGACAGTCTTGGGCTTGGAGAAGCTTTCAACAAGTTTCTTCTCCGCAACAAGTTGTTCTTCCAATTCTTTGATGATCTTCTCCTTCAGATCTAGGTGATTGAGAGCCTTATTATACTCTTCCATAGCAGCATTGAATTTCTCTATGAGTGAGTCCGTCTTGGCGACTTCCTCTCTTAGAGTGCTCTTTTCAGCCTTGAGAGACTTTATCTCTTTGGCTTCAGTTTTCACGACTCTTTGACATTTGTCGTAAGCCTTGATAACTCTTTATACTGGGCCACGGGTTCAGACTCATCGTTAGAAGAGCTGTCCTCCTGATCATGATCAGAAGCAGCTGATTCAGAAAGAGGGGTGTGAGAATTTACCTTCCCAGTGAACTAGGGTTCTTTTTCTTCATCAGTTTATGCCATTAGCCCAAAGTAGGCTTCCTTTTCTTCACTTGACTCAGATGAGTCAGTCGCTGAGAGTCTTGCCCTTCTTGTCTACTAGGCTTCTTTCAGTTCTCTTCTTATTATATGAAGATTTCCTCTCCTCTCTCTTTCCACCCTCCTTCTTGTGAGGAAAATCAACGATGACGTGACCTGACTTATTACAACAATAGCAAATGATGTCAGAAGAAATATGTTTGTTCTGTTTAGTATGATACCTGTCTTGGATACTTGAGCCTTTATTGTGTCAATCACCATCACGACGTGATCTTCTGTGCCAGGCATTTTTGCCTCTCCATTGTTTCTTCTTGTTTAAGAATTTCTTGAACTGTCTTGAAAGAAGAGAAAACTCTCCTTCAGATAACTCTGAGTTTGAGGTGCTTGGCTCTGAAGTTTCTTCTTTACTATCTTCCTATACAGGAGAAGGTAATGCAGCTTTGACTTTCCTTGAGCTGTCTATATTCAGTGCGACAAACTTATCCTTGGATGAAAACTGACTCTTCTCTTCTTCAGCTTTTCTGGAATTGATTTGCAGCTCATATGACAAAAGCTTTCCGAAGAGATTCTGAGGGTTAGTCTCTGCCAACTTGCCAAACTCTTGAATAGCACAGACTTTGTTGTCCCATTCCTTAGTCAGGGACCTCAGAAACTTATCATTCAACTCTCCATTAGTGAAGACCATGCCATATACTCTTAGGTCGTTAACAATCTTGAAGAAACTTTCAAAGGTATCTGAAATTGAATCCTTGTCGGAAAGCTTCATATTTCTAATTTAGAAGGGATCTTTTGTCATCCCTAACTTCTTCAGTACCTTCCATCAAGATGATAAGAGACTGCCACATTTCCTTAGTGGATTGGCAATGAATCAAATTTTGCAACATAAAATCATCGACTGCACTTGCGATGATTTTTTTAGCTTTCTTATCTAATGAGACAAGTGCAATCTCATCTTTATCAAGATCCATCAACTTCTTAGGAACTTTCTTGGTAGGATCAATAGTGGAGACAGTCATGGGAACATAAGGAACTTCTTCAACAATCATGAAGATCCTTGGATCCACAGTTTCCATGAAAAACTTAATCCTTTCTATCCACATGAGAAAGTTGGTCTTTGTACACAGAGGAAGCTTTGTAAAATCCTTGGCTTTTTCCATGCTTGGATTACTCAAAAGACAACTTGGGCAGATCTATTCAAGGTGTTAACCTTTTTATGAACAACCTCGCTCTGATACCATTTGAAAATATTTTAAGTTGTCTACCTAAATCACCTAGAGGGGGGTGAATAGGTGAGTTGTGTATCTTTTTGAGGAATAAAAAATTTATCTAGCGATGCAAAAAAAAATAACCAAGCATTCACAGACGACACTAAGAGTTATAGTGGTTCCCTAACCTTGGGTACATCCACTTTCCACCTCACCGATCTAGCAAAGCACTAGACTCGGCTACTCCACTAATCTCGGATTGAAAACAATCCTACACCTCAGAACAAAGGTTCCTACAACTCGATCCCAAAAACTGGATCTACACTCGGAAGAGAAAAGTTCCTACAAAAACAACTCAGAGAACAAAGCTCCTATACTCGGAGAAGGTTCTACTACAAGAATAAATTGAAATATAACAAATACAAACAGTGTTTTATCTCTCAGATCTGAAAACTTCTGCCTTTCTTCTTTCTTGAACTTTGTGGCTTTATCAGAAATGTTTGAAGAAGACTCGGCAAGATCTCTGGGTTTGAAATTCTAGACTCAGCAAGATCAAGTATTGGATCTGTAGATCGTAGAATGTCTTGATCTCTGAATCACTTGCTCTGAATCGATCTGGATCGAAAGCGCTTTTGGCAATGAAGGCGATGAGCAGCGGCGCTTTCGATTATGGAAAGAAAATTAGGGATTCATAATTCTTAGAATATCTTACTAGGGTTGGTCGAAAATGACAAGACCTTTTATAGGACTTGCCTAACAGTCATAATCATAATTACTAATAGCCACGTGGACCGATCACATGGTAATGATATTTGAAATTACGTCTATCTGGACTTGGAAGAAAATTTCTGAAAACAGTACAGCTGTTCTCAAGAGAAAAGATAGTACTCGAGAAAAAGGCTTACTGGTTCTCGAGAACAACAATGAAGATCTCGAGAAAAAGACTTAGAAAAAAAAACGTGGAGGTGGAATTCAGCATTCTCGGGAATGAAGGAAAGTACTCGAGAAAAATAAGTTATTGTTCTCGAGAAGAAGTACTTTGTACTCGAGAACAAAAGACTGTTTCGAGAAAATTTCCAGATGGAGCTGAGTCAAGTCTTGCTCTCAACATTTTTAGACAGACTGTACTCGAGAGCAAAAGACAACTTCTACTTGAGTACAACAAGCCTTACTCGAGAAGTAGACTTGACTTCTGAGCGCTTTCGACTCCTTAAGACTAGCTACTTGAGAATTAAACATATCCTTCTCGAGAACTAAACATGGTCTTCTTGAGAAAAAGACAGAAAAAATTCTGTCTGGAAAAGAGAGTAACATGAGAAGAGGTGTCATGAAGTACTCGAGTACATAAGGCCTTCTCGAGAATATCATTATGCTTTCTCGAGAACTACTTTTGCAATTCGAAATTATGACAAGTTTAACTCGAGAATTAACTTAGTCCTAGAGTACAGAACATTGTATTTGAGAAAAATACTTAGAGAATTTTCTTAAAATATGAAAACATCAATTCTTTAATAGAATCAACAACCAAATTTTCTCCCTTGTCCTTAGTGCTTGAAAAAGAAGTGTGTCACAATAGAGAGGATACACATGAGTCAACACCATGGATCACACAATGAGGGATTACATTGTATGGTCTTGTGATTTGGAGACTCATTGTAGACTGACATTGGTCTACACCTAGCAATTAAGTCTTGCAAACACTCAACTAAACAGAGCATCAAATACAAACTTAATTCATCTTAGTTCAAGGGTGACTTCATACAAATCTGAGCTATTGGAACCAGCTTTCTGGTTCCTCCTACAGTTCGAAACAGGATGCTGCCCTCACGTACTCTTCCTGAGCTATCATCCTGACGTGAGTCGGAGACCAGAAAACAAACCGTGGGGTCTCAGCTCGGAGGTCCCACCTCTTTCCCGGAATAACTGAAGATCATCCCCTCCCTAGCCAATGCTGAGCTAGGCGCCTGTGAGGAAGACAGTGGAAAGGTTCAACCCACTCTCAAACACCTTATCGGTCTATTTATAGGCCTCTGAATCTGATCTGCAAATATCGCTTCTGAATTAATCTGAAATGACCAAAACACCCTGGGCTGGGTCTGCCAACAGCCAAACTCCGCTGTTCTGGAGAGCTATACGCAGACCTCCAGGGGTAGAAATGTAAAATTTCCTGGGGCATAAAGGTAAAATCCCCCTTGGGGGTAAAAGGGTAAAGACATCTCTTCTCCCATGTGGCGAGTGGGGAAGGTACTGACGGACGAGACGACCGCCCTGTCCATCTCGCCGGCCTCTCGCCCTGTAGGTCGTCTCGCCTCCTAGAATAATCCCGCCATCTACGAGGTCTCGCCTACTTTAGAGAATCCCACATCCCTCCTCCTGCAGGTGGGCCTCCTGGTCTCACTCACCTATCATCTCTCCAGCCTCCCCTTCTCGCTCGTTGAGCCACCTCTCGCGAGCCCAAGGTTGTACACAATCCCCGCTATTTTCGAGGTTGCCCTAACCTCGAAAAGATAAGTTCAACCGAGGCTCGCGATGCTGGGATTCGCTTATGAGGAACTTTGGTGGGCCCCCCATGGGGCCTATAAATATGAGATCCTAGCTTTCATTAGGGTCCCCCTTTTTATCTTCCTTCATTTCCTCGATCTTCAGCATGTCTCATAGCCAGAGTTTTCGTGAGCGCCTCGCGATGGTGCGAAGGCGAAATAAAGCCAACATGGCCGCCCTGTTCCCAGATCTGTGGCGTACTCCTCCCTCAGCCCCTCCATCCTCTCGTCTGAAGAAGATGAAGGCCGCCTGCCCTACCCTCTTGGCTGGCGCGACCTCCTCTGCTCCTTTGACAACAGATAATCTTCCCGCATCTCCCGAGGAGAGACGGGTAATTTCTCATTCTTCTCTCTCTTCTTTCGTCCCGCTTACTGATCACGCTTTTATAGGGAAACTTTGCTGATTCCCCTATGCCCCCAAATCCTCCTGACGCTATCAACCAAACTCATCAGCGTGCCGACTCGCCCGAGGCGCCCTCCCCACCCCTCACGCGGAAAGAAGACATCTCGCGGGTTGTAGGGAACCCTCGCATCCCAAGTAAGAAAACGTATCCTTCTCGGTTTTGCTCCAATTCGCATTCTTCTACCCAACCCACGCGAGATCGTCCTTCTTTACGATTTCTCGCTCTCTGTGCAGACATCCAATTCAAATCTGATACTGAGGACGCTCCCGCGTCTCCTCCCCTCTCGCCTCTTCCACGTCCTGACGAGATCGAGGACTACTTGGGTGATCCCATGGATACCCTGGAGCTGAAGCGGAGGATGGCTAGGATGTTCCGCAAATATATGCATATAATTTGCGAGATGGAGCTGGAGAAGCAGGCCTCTGACCGGTGCATGGACTGGCTAGAAACAGAGTGCCACTGCCTTTCTGCCGAGATGGAAGCCGACGGCGTAATGGATGGGACAGATCCCCAAGACATCCTAAATGATATGGACTCACACCTCCGCCTCGCGTGCCGTGGCGTGGTCGCCGCCCGCGCTTTTCATCTTCTTGGCCGCCCTCCATTCGCGGGAGGTCAAGATGGTCGCTGGAAATGGGTCAGGAACTAAGCGGTCGTGGTACCGTCTTGCCTTCTCAAGGATCTCTTGTATTTTTAATTTCATTACTTATTAATTTGCATAAAATTTTCTGGACGAGAAGTTTCCCCCGCGCGGGGTGAGATAATTTGTCATTATGATATTTTGTCTACATGTCATGTCGTGCCGTGTTTTTGATTATTGCTGTGATTATTCTTTAATTAATCAGTCTCATGATTGCTTTGACTCTTCGAAAAAGCCGCTACGACGTATTTGCCCCTTGGGTTCTAGAGAGAGAGAGAGAGGGAGAGACGAAGCGTCGGGCTGCCTCTTCATTTCCCGCCGCTTGATTTTCCTGCTCGATCTCCTCTCTCTTCTTCATCCGTTATAAATACCTCTTAAATCCAGATATTCCCATACTTCCGTTATTCTTGGATGTCTTTTCGGTCGGAGCTTCCGCCTGCCCCTCTTCCTCTACATGCTTCTCGCGTCCCGCTCTCCCTCTAAATCGTTCTTTTCCCCTATTTCTGCCTTCTCGCCTGCTATGGGAAAGAAGAGGGTGGAAGAAGGTGAGGGCCGCAGCCACTGCAGAAAGCGATTTGTGGATCACGATTTTCCTCTCGGCAGACTACCAGAGGAAGAATATACTCGCTTCGCCAGCGAGTTTCTTGCTGACGAATACTTGTCTCGCCCACCCAAAGTTGGCGAGTGCATCAATACTTTTTACCCCAACGAACTGGCCTTCCCCGTCTCGCACTTCGAGGTGGGGCTGCGACTTCCCCTTTGGCCACAGGTCAAATTAGTCTTTAAGTACTTCGGGGCTATTCCCGCCCAATTCAACCCCAACGCTATCTCTATGCTGGTTGCTTTCGCCTGCTACCAGCGGCGAGAGCGCATCGAATTCAGCTTGACCGCCTTTCACAAGCTGTTCATCTATCACGCAAAAGACGATGGCGTTTCCTACTTCACGGGCCAAGGCCTAAAGGTGTGCGAGACACCGAACAAAAATTATCACTGGCTGACTCGCTTCGTCTTCATTCGCGGGGATTTGGGAGGCATCCCTCTCGCCCCGGTGTCACCTGCTGAGTGCTACTATGAAACCCCAAAGGTTGGGGGTGCCGAGAAGGCTCTCTGCGACTTCTTTGCAGGGAAAAAATTCGAGGTCAATTACCTCAGGCGAGACCTCGACTCGCTTCCTGCAGTATTCCCCGGTGAAGGTATACTCCCGCCCCATCCTTAGCATTGTAAATTTTTGTTTTATGCTGACTGTCAACCTATCTAGGAGAGAGAACCATCCCTGTTCATCCTCCTTACCAGAGTAACAAGGGTCTCGCCTTAGCGAGTATGGAAGTGGAGGCCACGAAGGATACGCTGACCCCCACCCTAAAGAAAAGGCCTGAGGACGAGATCACTTCTCGGCACAGCCCAAAGAAGAAGGTGAAGAAATCGATGTCCTTTAAAAAGGAGAAAAAGTCTGCCAAAGAAAGGAAAGAGTTATCGGGATCCCTGTCCCCCATCTCTTTAGGGTCTCCCTCACCTCCCCAACTATCTGTCTCGCCTACCCGCGAGACGGTCTTGTTAGAGCCAGCTGCCACCACCACTGTTCAGCCTGGTGAGTTCCTTTCCGGCGAGGCTGGCTCCGCCAGCTGCCCGGCTCCTGCCTCGCACCCCAATTATAACATGGGGCCTGTGACGGATGATGCTGCCGGCGAGCCGGTACTCTTATGGGACAAGGACGCTAACCGCGTGTCGGTGTCCACTCTCCTTCCTTCCTGGAAAGAGCAGGACCCCCCCACCAGTCACGCCTTCTCCCTAGGGTTCGGGCTATATGGTGGCCTTGGATCTGAGCCCGCGGATAATGAGACGTCGCGAGACCTCATTTTGAAGAGCGCCCACTCTCAATTTCGCTCCCTGGTGCTCGCGCACCGGGTCTCGCGCCGCCTGGTCTTCAACAATAGGAAGTGGAAGGAAGCGGGGCCGGTCTCGCCGCGGAACGTGAGAAGTCCATCGATCTTGAGAAGCGGCTGGTCGTCGCTGACAACCTCCTTGCGCAGAGTTAGGGCAGTGTGGTAAGTTTTCTGATCGCCGCTTTGCTAGCCCTACTCGCCGCTCATTGTGGTCCTTCATTCATTAAATCTTCTTGCAGGATGCCGAGACTGCCGACTGGATGCGCTCGCGCATTGAGGCATTGGAGGGAGGGAACAAGAAATTAAAGGCTGAAAATATCCGCCTTCGGAACAGCGCGACACCCCCTTCAGACCAATTTCCCATTCCTTCTCGCTAATCTGGGGATGAGGTGGATGCCCTCTGCCGAGATTCCAATATCAAGACAGCGGAGCTTGTTCTCAAAATGATGAAGGAGCTGGGGGTGGTGCGCAATGATGCCGAGACGGTTACTGTCCGCGACCTGGTCCCCCGCTTATTCGGCGAGACGGACGACAGCTCATCTTCCTGCAGCGAGGAGTAAGGAGACACCAGCGCCTTGGACTTCTCTCCCACCCTCTTTTCTTCTTTTTTTCTGTCTTGTCTGGTACTTGTAATCATGATAGACATTTCCTCAGGAATAGCGAGGTGTTCTCTTTTGTGATGATCCAATGGAATATTATTATTAACTTTTTACACGTTACTTTATTGTACTTTTACCTTCCACTGTTTCGCTTGATAGTTAGCCCAAAAATGCGAGACCTTGGGTCTCTCTTTGCCTTTACCCCCCGGGAGATCTTCTGACCCTTATTGCTCATCTCGCCGTAAAATAAACATGCGCTAAAGACCTTGGAGAACATCCGCCCCACATGACATGCCCCACCTTTTGACGCCAGGCTTCCACCTTGAACAAGGAAGTCCCATTTGCTATGGGCGATACCTCCCATGCCGAGTGTCAGCCAGACGTCTTCCTTCCTGGCCTAATCCCCAATCCTTCCTTTTTCTAGGGATTTTCCACCAATCCCCTAATAAATATGAACATTTCTCCCCGTGAACTCTCACCACTTGACTTGCCCTCGAGTGATCCTACAACCCTGCCAGCTAGATGAGAGCCTGGTCAGTGGGTTTGCTCGGGGTCTCCTCCCCAAACCATCTCCAACCACCGTGTGAGCCTACAACCCTGCCTGCTAGATGAGAGCCTGGTCAGCGGGTCTGCTCGGGATCTCCTCTCCAAACCATCTCCAACCACCGAGTGAGCCTACAACCCTGCCAGTTAGATGAGATCCTGGTCAGCAGGTCTGCTCGGTGTCTCCTCTCCAAACCATCTCTAACCACCGAGTGAGCATACAGCCCTGCCAGCTAGATGAGAGCCTGATCAGCGGGTCTGCTCGGGGTCTCCTCTCCAAACTATCTCCAACCACCGAGTGAGCCTATAGCCCTGCCAGCTAGATGAGAGCCTGGTCTGCGGGTCTGCTCGGGGTCTCCTATCCAAACCATCTCCAACCACCGAGTGAGCCTACAGCCCTGCCAGCTAGATGAGAGTCTGGTCAGCGGGTCTGCTCGGGGTATCCTCTCCAAAACTCCAACCACCGAGTGAGCCTACAGCCCTACCAGCTAGATGATAGCCTGGTTAGCGAGTCTGCTCGGGGTCTCCTCTCCAAACCATCTCTAACCATCGAGTGAGCCTACAGCCCCACCAGCTAGATGAGAGCCTGGTCAGTGGGTCTGCTCGGGGTCTCCTCTCCAAACCATCTCCAACCACCGAGTGAGCCTACAACCCTGCCAGCTAGATGGGAGCCTGGTCAGCGGGTCTGCTCGGGGTCTCCTCTCTTCCATCCCACCCTTGGTGCCATAAAAAGGTCACACACACTCCCATCACATCAAAAGAGCACATCAAAATTGCAAGCATAGTACAACAATAAAAAGTGCAATGAACAGAAAGTGTTACGGGTAAAATCTCTTTAAATCATCACCACTTCGAGCTCGATCGAGGGATACCCCGTCCACATCCTAGAGGTGGTACCCTCCTGACTTCAAGACCTCTTTTACTACAAAAGGACCCTCCCAATTGGGATTGAGCTTCCCTACGGAGGCCCCTCTACCTGCTGCATCTACCTTTTTTAGGACCAAATCTCCCTTCTCGAACTGCCTGACCCTTATATGCTTGTCGAAGTACCTTGCCATCCGGCACTTGACCTCCTCCTTCCGGACCATCGCCAAATCCCTGAGCTCCTCTACGAGATCCAGTGAGAGTCTCTGCTCTTCCTCGTTATCCGCTCTCCATGCTTCTCCTCCTTCCCTTGCAACAGCTACTCTTGGTGATGTGACTTCAAACTCGATAGGTATGACAGCCTCCGAGCCATGAGAGAGCTTGAACGGGGTATCTCCCGTGGCGGTGTTTGGTGTGGTTCTCAAGGCCCAAAGGACTGAAGGTAGCTGCTCAACCCAGCTTCCCCTCAAATTCTCCACTTTCTTCTTCAACAGATTGACAATGACTTTATTGGCTGCTTCCACCTACCCATTACTTTGTGGATGATGAACAGAGGCAAAGCAGAGATCTATTCCCAAATGGATGTAGAAGTCAACGAACTTTCTACTTGCAAATTGTGGTCCATTATCTGTTACAATGGCTAGAGGTAACCCATGCCGGCAGATGATCTCTCCTCATACGAAATTCTTGACCACCTGCGATGTTACCTTAGCCAGCGCATTCACCTCTAGCCATTTTGAAAAGTAGTCCACCATGACTAGCAGGAATTTCCTCTGCCACTAGCTTGGGGAAAAGGACCCACCAGATTTAGCCCCATATAGCGAAAGGCCAAGGAGCTGTGATTGTCCGCAACCTCTGGGCCGGAAGGAGCTGGAGGGGGCGAACTCCTGGCATTTTTGACACCTTTTCGCGAACTCCTCCATGTCTTTCCTGAGGGTAGGCCAGAAGTACCCCTGACTTAGCACCCTCCCCTCTAACGTCCGGCTCCCCGAGTGACTCCCGCATTCTCCTGAGTGAATCTCTTGCAAAACCTTTGGAACCTCCTCCTCTGACGCACATCGGGCCAGCAAACCCGACAGCGTCTTGCGATATAAAACTCCATCTTTCAGCAGGTAGTACGCTGATTTGTATTTGGTATGCTTCTTGTCGAGTTCTTTCGAGGGTAGCTGCCCTGAAGCCAAAAAGGCGTTGAAGGGGTCCATCCAAGACCCCTGCTGGCATATCTCCATGAGCTCCCATTATTCTATAGACGGCCTGAAGAGCTCCGTCAATGTTCCTCCAGCTCGAGGGCCATACTTGGCGAGTTGGTCAGCCTGAGTGCTCTCCCCCCTCGGTACGTGTTGAATTGAAAAGCTTCGGAACTGCCCGATGATGCCCTTAACCTTTCCCAGGTACAACTGAAGGGCGGGCTCCCTTGCGTCGAACTCCCCTTTGATCTGACCCGCGACCACCGGGGAGTCTGTCGAGACTCAATGTCTTGTATGCCCAACTCTCGGGCTAACTTGAGCCCTGCGATAACCGCCTCATATTCCGCCTGGTTGTTGGTGATCGTGAAATGGATCTTCAAGGCCTGTTCAATCCTGGTCCCCTCCGGACTTATCAAGACCATTCCCCCTCCGAAGGAATTTCTTCCCGACGCTCCATCTACCAACATCTTCCAGGTTGCTCGAGGGGACACTTTAGTCTCCTGGACCTCAACTACGCAGTCCACCAAGAAATCGGCCACCGCCTCTGCCTTAATGGCGAGCCGAGGAATGAAAGCGAGGTCGAATTCACTGAGCTATATTGACCACTTGGCCAGCATCCCAGAGTGTTCTACCCCTTCCAAGATGTGACGGAGGGGGTTATCCGTTACCACTTGAATAGAATGAGCCTGAAAATACGGTCTGAGCTTTCGGGCCGAGATGATGAGGGCAAACACTAACTTCTCAAGAATGGGGTACCCGAGCTCCGCTTTCTTTAGGACCCTGCTCACATAGTAGATCGAAAATTGCTTCTTCCCTTCTTCTCACACAAGAACCGAGCTCAAAGCCCCAGTCCCTACCCCTAAGTATAAGAACAAGACCTCTCCTTCCCTTTGCCCCTGGAGTAAAGGCGTCTGGGTGAGCTGTTGCTTTAGAGCCTGGAAAGCCTTCTCACATTCTGGGGTCCATTCAAACTTCTTACCTCCCAGCAGTGTCCGAAAGAAAGGCGAGCATCTCTCTCTGGCTCGAGAGAGAAACCTGCTTAGCCCGGCCAACTTGCCGGTGAGACGCTGAATCTCCTTAGAATTTCTAGGGGACTCCAACTCCAGGATTGCTTTTACTTTTTCGGGGTTGGGCTCCACTCCCGATGGGCTGAGAAGATGTCCGAGGAACTTTCCCCTATTCGCTCCAAAAACATATTTCAGGGGGTTGAGTCTCATTTTATATTTCCTCAGGGTCTCAAAGGTCTCCTCAAGATCTAGGATATGAGCTTCTAGGTCCTTGCTTTTGACCATCATGTCATCCACGTACACCTCGAGGTTCCTCCCTCTCTGTTTGCGGATGATCTGATCCATCATTCTTTGGTAGGTTGCTCCCGCATTTTTCAAATCGAAAGGCATCATATTAAAACAGAAGCATCCATCCTCCGTGACAAAGGTGACATCCTTAACGTCTGGAGGATGCATGCGTATTTGGTGATATCCATAAAACGCATCCAAGAAACTCATAAAAGGAAAACCGACGACTGAGTCAACCAGCGCGTCGATTCGGGGCAGCGGGTAATAATCCTTAGGGCACGCTTTATTTAAAAGAGAGAAATCCACACACATTCTCCATCTACCCTCCCCCTTTTAAACCATTATAACATTACTTACCCACCCCAGATACTTGCAGGCAGACACAAACCCCGCCTTAAGTAACTTCTCTACCTCCTCTCTAATAGGCCCGACCATCTTGGAGGCGATGGCCCTCTTCTTCTGCTGTATGGGGAGAGTGTTGGGATTGAGGTTGAGGCGGTGACAAGCTACGTCCGCATCGACCCCGGGCATGTCTGCGGCGCTCCACGCGAAGACATCAATATTTTTTTGCACGCAGGGCTTGATCTTCTCCCAGTCTTCTGGGCTGAGCTCGCCGCTGATCTTTATCTTCTCCTCTCTTCCTTCCTTGGTACGGATATCTACCTCGAGTAACTCCATGGCCGCCTTCAGCCTTGATGGCTCTTCCTCTCCTTCCTGCTCTTCCCGCGCGTCCTGCTCTCTGGCTTCGTCTTCCACGACAGCCATCACCATTTCTTCCTCAAGCTTTTTTATCTCCCACTTGCTTGCACCCTCTCCTTCATGCAGTAAGGCTCTTCTTTTTTCCAGCTGGGCCCCCTTCCCGGGTGACCCTCCCGCTTCCTCCCTCTTCCTCTTCTCTTTCCTCCTTTTACCTTCTTTTGGCTCGCCTTCCTATTCCGCCTCCATCTCTCCCTCCTCCTTTCCAGCCATTTCTAGCTCCCCCGCAATACCTCCAACCATTACCACTTCTCCCTCTCCACCAACATCTTCTTCCTCCCTCTCTTCTACTATCCCCATATCTCCATGCTTCTCTCCCGCCATCTCTGGCTCCCCCGCAATGCCACCATCCATCACCACTTCTCCCTCTCCACCAACATCTTCTTCCTCCCTCTCTTCTACTTTGTCCCCAAGCTCCTGTTGGCATCGTTCCATCCTCTTCTCCATCTCTTCAGCATCTCCTTGCCAAGAGACTGTGCTTACTGCCGTCACATAGCACTCCCTTGCAGCATGTCCATAATCCCCTTGATTGAGGCCATAAACTCTTCCCTTCCGACAAATCCTCCCGGGTTATCTGACCCCTCTCCTTCTCCTTATCCGTGACCTCCCGCCATGTGGTTGCTCAAGGTTCTTCTCTAAGGGCTGCGTTCCACACTCACCGCACGAAAAATGTTGTAACAAGCTTTCTGGTTCCTCCTAAAGTTCGAAACAGGATGCTACCCTCACGTACTCTTCCTGAGCTATCCTCCTGACGTGAGTCGGAGACCTAAAAACAGACCGAGGGTCTCAGCTCGGAGGTCCCACCTCTTTCCCAGAAGAATTGAAGATCTTCCCCTCCCTAGCCAATACTGAGCTAGGCGCTTGTGAGAAAGACAGTGGAAAGGTTCAAACCACTCTTAGGCACCTTATCGGTCTATTTATAGGCCTCTGAATCTGATATGCAAATATCACTTATGAATTAATCTGAAATGACCAAAACACCCTGGGCTGGGTCTGCCAACAGCCAAACTCCGCTGTTCTGGAGAGCTATACGCAGACCTCCAGGTGTAGAAATGTAAAATTACCTGGGGCACAAAAGGTAAAATCTCCCTTGGGGGTAAAAATGTAAAGACATCTCTTCTCCCATATGGCGAGTGGGGAAGGTACTGACGGGCGAGACGACCGCCCTGTCCATCTCGCCGACCTATCACCTTGTAGGTCGTATCACCTCCTAGAATAATCCCGCCCTCTAGGAGGTCTCGCCTACTTCAGAGAATCCCACATCCCGCCTCCTGCAGGTGGGCCTCCTGGTCTCACTCACCTATCATCTCGCCAGCCTCCCCTTCTCGTTCATTGAGCCACCTCTCGCGAGCCCAAGGTTGTACATGAGATATTGTGGATGTAATACCCAACAATAGGCAGCTTCACCAATGTGCTCCAATATCTCAAACGGACCAAGGTACTTCGGACATAGCTTTTTCAAGCGTCGAATCCTTGATATGCCCTTGAACGGTTTGATCTTTAGATAAACCCAGTCGCCCATGACAAACTCGACATTCCTGTGCCTTACATTATAATATTTGGTCTGCCTATCCCGAGCGATCAACAATCTCTCTTGGATTGTACGTATAGTCGAAGTAGAATCTTCAACTTCCTTTTACTTAAAAAACTTCGTTTTACCTATCTCCATCCATGCTAAGGGAGTGCAGAATTTCTACCACAGAGTTCATCGAAGGGCACCATCTTAATGCTTGCTTAGTAGCTATTGTTGTAGGCGAACTTGATCATATAGGGGTGATCCTCCCACCTCTTTCTGAAATCTAGGGCGCACATGCAGTGCATATCTTCCATCGTCCTGTTTACCCTCTCAGTTTGACCATCCGTGTGAGGATGAATGGTCGTACTAAACTTTAGTTTGGTACCCAACAGTTGATGAATAAGCCTCTAATCATTAGACGTGAAGCACCCATCTCGGACACTAATGATGCTACGGGGTACACCATGCAATCGTACAATATTATCAACGTAAAGCTTCGCCAGCTTTTCCATTGAATCATCCTTCCTATTCGAAATGAAGTGTGACACCTTCGTTAAGAGATCAACGATCACCCAGATGACATCGTTCCTCTTCTGCGATCTCGGCAAGACGGGCACGAATACATAGATATGTCGACAAACTTCCACTATGGTATAGGTAATGACTTTAGAAATCCACCGGGCTTCTGACATTTGACCTTTTCTAGGGCACAGGTCTAACACTTTTCCATATAAAGGGATATATCCGTCTTCAATTCTGTCCACCAAAACAACTTTTTCATGCCTTCGAACATCTTTGTGCTCCCCCGGTGGATTGAGTACTTTGTGAATTGTGCCTCGTACATCAACTCCTACCGTAATTTGCCCACATTTGGGACGCACAATCGACCGTTCTTCCACAAAAGGCCTTCCATAATAAAAAACTAGGAGGCATTTGATCGATCCAAAGACTCTGCCAAGTAGCTTTTCAAGCTATCATCCAGCACCAGTGCTTGTCGAATCCGGTCTGTGAGGTCATACTGCACCTTTGTCTAGTTCAAACATACATTTGAACTAGATCTCCAATCAACACATGAGATCTCCAAGGCCTCTAAATCTCGAATAAGACGCTCATTATACATCTGTAACCAGTTGGCCTGAGCAGGGGTCCTATGACTTAGTGCATCTGTAACAACATTTCCCTTGCCAAGAATGTAATGTATCTTGAAGGTGTAGTCCCCAATGAATTTCATCCACCTCTGCTGGCGCATGTTCAAGTGTTTCTGATCTATCAGATATTTCAGGCTCTTAAGGTCTGTAAATATATCGACCTTTAAGCCGTACATGCAGTGCCTCCAAAGCTTAAGAGCGAATATCATGGCCGCTAACTTTAAATCGTTGAACAGATAATTCCTCCTGTGCACTTTCAATTTTTGCGAGCCATACGCTATCGCCTTTCAATGTTGAAGTAAAACGCAGCCTAAGTCGCTCCCTGAGGCGTCACTATAGATTTCAGAGCCCTCTAAGCCACATGATGAGCATAAAATAGGCGTCGTGGTCAGATGACTTTTCAATTCTTCAAAAGCTTGTGCTCAAGTCGGCGACCAAATAAACTTCTGATCCTTCCTAGTTAAGGTAGTGTGGGGAAACGCTATTCACGAGAAGTTCTCTACGAAGCTCTTGTAGTAGCTTGCAAGCCACAGAAAGCTTTGCACTTTCGCCACAGTAGACAACACATGCCACTCCTGTATTGTAACTATCATCGCTGGATCCACCGTAATTCCCTCTCCACTAACTACATGACCAAGGAATACTATTAAAGATAGCCAAAACTCACACTTAGAGAACTTGACGTACAACTGACTCCTCATCAGAGTCTCCAGAACAGTGTGTGAATGATCTGCATGTTCTTCCTCAGACTGAGAGTATACCAGGATATCATCAATGAAGACTATAACAAACTGGTCCAAATACTCTTTGAATGTATGATTCATCAATCCATAAACACGAATGACGCATTTGTCATCCCAAATGACATGACTATGAACTCATAATGCCTATAATGCCCCCTATCCGTCGCATAGCATATAGCAGTAGGTCCGGCCGGGGCCCGACGCCATATACTACAGACAGACCGGGTGGTTACTTATGGAAACCATCCAACCAATCTCAACGTCCTACACAGAGCATTCTAGCGGAAGCAGTTTATAAAAGTTATAACAAAGAACCTAGCATTAAAGCACGAATGCCCACTAATACAAAATAGGAATGTTATACAAAATACCCAAAATAAGCCTTAAGGCCTTACAAAATGTTCCACTTCAAATAACATGTTTTACAAACCACGGCATGCAGGCCGGTCACACATGAATAAAGCAGTGAACACTTGCAATTAGGCCTTCAAGGGCCGGCTTCACATTCGGGCTTTAGCCCGCTATTGACCGCTTGGTCCAGCTGCACCTGCAAGCAACAAACCACCGCACGGTGGCAAAACAAGGCAACGGTCAGCAATGCTGACCAAATTATAACGATCCCGCCCCAACTCGGGGCGGCGGTGCTCCTTCCCTGCATTTCATTAGCATAAGCGAGCAATAAATACATATAGCCATTTCATCACAGACGTTGGCTCGCACGGCCACACGCCCCGTGCTCTCAGGGCACATTCTTGGTGAACCGGTTGATGTCACGTCAATTAAAGCCATAGACATTCCGGACTCACCACCGCCACTAAAACGGCCAAACCTATGAGCAATTCGTCTTCCTGGCCTGGGTCACGACAATTTAAGCCATTGACCGCCGAAGACCCTAATTTATGCCAACGGCAAGTGCCACGTGCCTTTAGGTCTCTTTAATCGAACGACATAGAACGGGTACGGTTCCATCTAACCCGTGCTCACATCGCAACGATAATTTAAGCCATTTGCGCGGGTCAAATTTCCACCGAGTCCCATCTATCACAATACACATAACTCGGTTATGTTCAAGTTGGCTCTCAGGCCACCAAGTTGGCAAGATCTCGCATCCGCCCAGTTTTCCGGGTGCACCTTTGGGTTAATCCCCAAGGCTCCCTGCTGTAATCTACCGCGTAGAAAACCCGAAAAACAACCAATAGCACAGAGTCTTCTCCGACATTTTTGCAATGCAACATCACCGATCCAGACCAACATGTCCGGGTAGGCTTCACACATCATGCCTATGTCCGTTCTCGCTTACAGACTCTAAACAACGGGGACTTCACATATCTACCCGAAGGAACGCCTCCAACTCTCCGCAAACTCGCGAGAGCGGGCTTCCTATGCAAAGAAAGAGAGCTACTCATGCACAAGATGAGGATCGTTACCCTAGCGTTCCTCTTTGGCGCCATTGAAAAGTAAGCGGATGAAAATCACCGCACTAGCTTTGCCTCGGTGGATCCGGAGTCGGCTCGCGATTCGGAGCTCCGAAGCTCCTCCAATGGCCGGATCTAGCTCCTTCTTCCTTCATTGGCTCTCTACTTTCTCTAAGGTTTTAGAAAGCTAACCACTCATGTTGGGTACATTGGTCAAATGTACCTGATTTGAAGAAGCCTCACCCAACTCAATAATATACATCATAGTGTATTTGATGTATGTTTGAGTTACTTGTGCAGGTTAGGTATTCACTGGACTGAAGCTAAAACTTTCTAAGTCCAAGTGTCGACACCCAGAGGGAAAGTGTCGACACTTGAGAAAGCTTGTGTCGACACCCAGACAAGCAGTGTCGACACTTGGAGTCATTGTGTCGACACCTGGGATGCAGAGTCAACACCAGACATAAAGTGTCGACACAAGGAGCTGTGTCGACACTCAGTGAAGAAGAATGCAGAGAAGCAGTGTCGACACTTAGCGGAAGTGTCGACACCTAGAGGAGCAGTGTCTACACCAGAAAGTGTCGACACTTGGAGCTGTGTCGACACTCAGCAAAAGTCTGCATAGTCTAAGTACAAGTGTCGACACTCAACACAATGTGTCGACACTATGCAGAAGAGTCAGCATTTGATTTAAGTGTCGACACTCGGCACAATGTGTCGACACTCAACAGAAGAGTCAACATATGAAGTATGTGTCGACACTCAGAATAATGTGTCGACACACAGCTAAAGACTCAACACTTGAAGAAAGTGTCGACACAAGGAGCTGTGTCGACACTTAGCCAAGAACATAAAGAACAGCAAATTATTCTAAGTACAAGTGTCGACACTAAGGGAATGTGTCGACACTCAACTGAAGTCTCAACAAGAAGAAGATGTGTCGACACAAGGAGCTGTGTCGAAACTCAGCAAGAATCAACATAAAAGACAATGTGTCGACACCTAGAAGCAGTGTCGACACTTGACAGATTCAACACAAGAAGTTGTGTCGACACAAAGGAGATGTGTCGACACTTAGAAGAATACAGTTGAAGATAGAAGATCAAGTACTTATGTCGACACTCAATTTTAGTGTCGACACATGCAGAAGAATCTGTGTCGAGACATACAAGGAAATGTGTCGACATCTTATAGACTTGTGTCGACACTTACACAACATGTGTCGACACTTGGACTATAAGTGTCGACACTTAAGAACAGAAAGTCTCGACACTATCTGACAGTTAGAGAATTTCAAGAATTGACTGGATGACGTGACAGCTGCCGTTTCAGCCGGTCTACAGCACTTGTCAGAGATGTCAGAAGTCAGTTATGAACCGGACCAGCCGGTTACCATGAAGAAGGCCTATAAATAGGCACAAACTGTTTACAGAAACTAAGGTTGTTAATATTGTTAAAAGTTAACAGAAGAAGATTAAGTTCTGATTGAGTTCAGATTAATCTAAGAGATTTGTTCAAGTGGTTGCTGATCAAGTTATCCAAGTGATACAAATCAAGAAGATCTTGCTGTCCAACGGCAGATCTAAGAAGTTGGAGAGAGAGAGCTCCAATCAAGAATTCAGTCTTTGGAACTAGGCTGAGAAGAAGGATTCAGATTCAGTTCTG
This sequence comes from Platanthera guangdongensis, assembly GCA_039583875.1. Lineage (NCBI taxonomy): Eukaryota > Viridiplantae > Streptophyta > Magnoliopsida > Asparagales > Orchidaceae > Platanthera > Platanthera guangdongensis. Next base: position 17,691,458 of record CM077159.1, read on the forward strand.
GGTCTTAAGAAGCAGAGGTCAAGGAACAACTGCAGAGGATTCAGACTTATTCAATTCTACTCAAGAAGCTTTGAAGGAAGCTAAGTCAGTTTGGATCTATCTGAGTTCTTCCAAGAACTCAACAAGAAACTCTCAACTCCTCTCTTATTTTCTGAGTTGTTGAGGTATTTGTTGTAATACTATTTTAACTTGTAGGATCCATTGGATCTGAGTGATTGTAAGCCTATATTTATAAAGGCTGATGGTAGGGCTTGTTAGCCTGAGTGTAGGAGATATAGATCTCTGAGTGTAGGCCTTGGTTGGCTGAGTGTAGGCCTTGATTGGCTGAGTGTAGGCTTTGGGATAAAGCTGAGTGTAAGGCTTTGGGCCTGAGGTAAGAACCAATTTGGGTTCTGAGACAGTGGAGAAGTTTGGCTGAATCTAGTACACTGCTAGATAGGAGAAGGGGGAAAGTGGATGTACCCAGATCTTGGGGAACCACTATAAATCACTGTGTGCTGTGCTGTGTTTGTGCTGTGGATGATCTGTGTTTGTTTGATTATTGTTGATTGCTGAAATTGACTTGTTAGAAATCTGTGATATAACTGTTTGACTGCCAACAAAGTTAGAAAAAGGATTAGGTCACCTATTCACCCCCCCTCTAGGTGTTTAGGTACCATATCTTACAAGTGGTATCAGAGCCAGGTTCCTCAAAACAAGGACTAACAGTCTGAGGAGATCCTGTCTGGCAGATTCAGTGTTAGGCAATTCACAGATTCAAGAACTTCAAGAACATCAAGAAACATGGGTTCTTATGAGAATCACAAGGAGTTGGGTTCCATGAAATTACCCATATGTAGGAAGGAGATCTTTGGGATCTGGAAAGAGAGGGTAAGGCTATTTATGGAAGCCTCTGACCCTAGAATCTACATTACAGTTAAGGAAGGGCCTTATGTGCCAATGAAGATTTCAGTATTGGATGCAAATCAGAGGACTCCAAAGGATTTCTCTGAGATGACCAAGGATGAGATTGTCCTAGCAACCATGGACAAGAGGACACAAAACATAATAGTGAGTGCCATTGATGATGCCACTTTTCAGAACTTAATTCACTGTAAGACAACAAAAGAAATGTGGGATACTCTCATTGTCTATATGGAAGGTTCTGAAGAAGTTAGGCAAGATAGGAAGTCCTTGCTTAATCAAGAGTATGAGAGCTTTAGGCAAGGAAAGGGAGATAGCATCACTGAATGCTACAAGAAGTTCTATAGAATAGTTAATGAACTCATGTCTTATGGAAGAGAGTTCAGCAACTATGAACTAAATGACAAATTCCTGAGGTCCCTAACCAAAGATTGGGACACCAAGATCTGTGCCATAAGAGAAATGGCAAAGTTGGGAGAAATTCCTCCTCCTACACTGTTTGGCATGTTATTGTCATATGAGATGCAGCTGACAGTGAGGAAAGAGGAGGAGAAATCTACTATGACTGAGCACAAGGAAAGGACTGTTACTTTCAAGACAGAAGTTCCCAGAAAATGCAGGACTAAGTCATCAACTCCACCTCCAGAGGTAGTTGAATCTGAGTCAGAGGAGTCTGTCAGTACAAAGTCTACAACTAGTGAAAGTGATGAAGACTTTGCTGCCTTCACTAGACACTTTCAGAAATTCCTGAAGAAGAAACAGTGGAGGTCCAGACCATCTACTTACAAGGGAAAAGAAGTCTTGAATCAGGAGAAAAAGCCTTCAAAGAAGGACAGGAAAAAGATAAAGACAAGCAAGGCAACTGGATCAAAGATTGTGTGCTACTGCTGCAATAGACAGGGTCATGTCATTGCTGATTGTCCTGAGAAAAGAAAAGAATCCAGTGATAGGAAAAAGACTCACCTCAAAGGGAAGAAAGAGAAGTCTTTTGTTGCCAAGAATGAGAAGACTCTTTCAGATATTTATTCTTCAGACACTGATACTGATGCTGAAGCCTACATAGGGCTATTTGCTGAAGAAGAAGAAGAAGAATTTATGCAGATCTTGGAGTCAATTTATGAACAAGAAGACTGCCAGTGCCAAGGACTGATGGCATTGACTGAGAGTACCAAAATCCTGGAGCAGCCAGGACCTATTCAGGTACAAAGTCCAACTCTAAGTTCAGTTTCTTGTTCTAGTTCAGAATCAGAATCATCTTCATCAAATGATGGAAGTGGTTCTGAGTCTGAGGATGATATTCATCAGCTCATAGATGAATATAAGGTGCTGTTACAGGCTTATAAGAAAAGCAAGTCCCTTGCCAAAAGTCAGGCAAAGGAGATTGCTGATCTCAAGGCTGCTGCAACAGAATTTGAGAAGCAATTTGATCAAAAACTGAATGAGGTAGCTAGGCTGAAACACATTACAGTGATTCAGATGGGTACTATCACATTTAAGAATGATCAAATTAAGAAACTGGAGACAAATCTTCAGAAAGAGAGAGAACTGGTTGCAAAGTTTTCAAAGCCTAAATCAGTTCTACCTTTGATTGATGATTTTACTCATCACAAAGGTAAGGCTGGACTGGGTTTTGTTAAACCTGCCAGGACTGTTCAGGATCAGTCCAAGCCCAAGGGCAAGGCCCCAACATTCAATAAGTCAGCTGCAGTTAAGACAGCAAAGTCTGTACCTAAGCAAAGGTACAACAAGTTTGAATGCTGGTGCTGTGGCAAGATTGGCCATTTTGCAATGGATTGTTGGCACAATGCCAGTGCCAAGTTGAGTAGCAAGTTACCTGGTGGAAAGCCAGTAGGTAGCTGTGTCATGTTGCAAACTAACAATCACCAAGGACCCAAGTTTACTTTGGGTTCTAAGGTTCATTAATTTGTTTTGCAGGTGAATCCAAGTGGCCATACCCCAACATGGTACTTGGATAGTGGATGTTCCAGACATATGACTGGAACAAGGGGACTACTGAAGGACTATATTCCAATCAAAAATGGTCCTAAAGTGACCTTTGGTGGTTCTGAAAAAGGAATCATCAAAGGGTTTGGTAACATTTCTTCAAACCTTGTTACCATTACTCAAGTGGCTTATGTTAAAGGGTTGAAACACAACCTTATAAGTATAAGTCAGTTAAGTGATGTAGGGTATGACATCTCATTTGTTAAAAATGGTTGTCATATCAAGAGGTCAAGTGATCAAGAGATCATTTTGACAGGATATAGAAAGAGGAATGTCTACTGTCTAGACATTATGATTGAGAACAATGATTCTCCTGTTTGTCTTGTAGCTGATGAGACAGTCTCTCATTGTGTCAAGTGGCACAAGAGGCTAGCTCATCTTAACTACAAGACTATTAGCAAACTCTTTAGCAAAGAGTTAGTGAGCAATGATCCTCAAGTTAAGTGTGTTAAAGATGACATTTGCTCAGCTTGTCAAAAGGGCAAGCAGACTAAATCCACCTTTAGAAGCATAGATAACAAAGATGCTATGAGATGTTTATACCTCTTGCATATGGATCTCTTTGGTCCAATGCCAGTTCACAGCTTAGGTAGGAAGGTCTATACCTTTGTAGTTGTTGATGACTACTCAAGGTTTTCCTGGGTGTTCTTCTTAAGGCAGAAATCTGAAACACCTAGTGTCTTCTACAGCTTTGTCAAGCAAATTCAGAATGAACTAAATAGTACTGTGGTCAAAATTAGAAGTGACCATGGTACTGAGTTTCAATCTGAAAGCATGACAAAACTATGTGAAGACTTTGGGATATTTCAAGAATTCTCTTCACCTAGAACACCTCAGCAAAATGACATTGCTGAGAGGAAGAATAGAACCTTGATAGAGGCCGGTAGAACCCTACTTAGTGATACATCACTGCCTGAGTATTTCTGGGCTGAAGCAGTTAACACTGCATGCCATGTGATAAATAGGGCTACCATCACTAAAAGACTAAACAAGACCCCCTATGAAGTAGTGAAAGGCAGGAAACCAAACCTATCCTATTTTAGGATCTTTGGTTGTAAATGCTTCATACTTAACAATGGAAAGTCTTACATAACTAAGTTTGCTGCCAAGTCCCAAGACGGAATTTTTATTGGGTACAGCAACAATAGTAAGGCTTATAGAGTATACAACTTGACTACACAAGTTGTAGAGGAGACTGTGCATGTAGTTTTTGATGAGACAAAACTTATTAATAATGAGTTGTCTAGCAATGTATGCAGCCCCACATGTTTGACAAAGAAATTGGACAAGCTTACTATAGAAGAGATGCCTGCTGCAAGACAGCAAGTAGAAGGCAATAGCAGTTGTCCAGGGGGAGAACTACATGTGCCAATAGCTGAAGAAATACAAGAAGTACAACATGATGCAGATGCTGAAGAAGTTCAACCTGAAGTTAGGATGCCACCAGCCAACAGGCATCTAAGAGATCATCCAGTAGAGCTGATTATTGGAGATCCAAGACAAGGAGTTCAGACAAGGAGCAGAAATCAGAATGCTGCAGTATATTCTAGTTTTCTGTCTCAAATAGAACCTAAGAAATTTGAAGAAGCTATACAAGATCCACAGTGGACTGAAGCTATGCAAGAAGAACTTAATCAGTTCAAAAGGTGCAAGGTTTGGGAACTGGTTCCTAAACCTAAAGACCACAATGTTATAGGAACTAAGTGGATCTATAGAAATAAGTTAGACGAACAAGGGGTCATCATTAAGAATAAAGCAAGACTGGTTGCAAAAGGATATAGACAAGAAGAAGGTATTGATTTTGATCAAACCTTTGCCCCAGTAGCCAGACTGGAGGCCATAAGGATGTTCTTGGCCTATGCAACCTATCAAGGATTCAAGGTTTACCAGATGGACGTCAAGTCAGCATTCCTAAATGGTAATTTGAAAGAAGAAGTCTATGTGGAGCAGCCATCAGGTTTTGTTGATCCAACTCAACCTCATTATGTCTATAGACTTAGGAAAGCATTGTATGGGTTAAAACAAGCTCCTAGAGCTTGGTATGAAACCCTATCTAGTTTCCTCATTGAGAACAAGTTCACAAGGGGGAAAATAGATAAGACTCTATTCCTTAGGGAATCTAGAGGCAAAGTCATACTTGTCCAAATATATGTAGATGACATTATATTTGGGTCTACTGAAAGTAGCCTTTGCAAAAAGTTTGCAAAGCTTATGCAAAGTCAATTTGAGATGAGTAGTATGTGAGAGCTAAAGTTTTTCTTGGGTCTCCAAGTTAAACAGACTGAAAGTGGCTTGTCCATATGTCAGTCCAAGTTCACCCTAGAACTCATAAGAAAATATGGTATGGATTCATCCAGCACCATGAAGACTCCTATGGGGTCAAGTATGTCTCTTAGCAAGGATGATGCAGGGAAACCTGTAGATGAAACCTTGTATAGAGGGATAGTTGGCTCCCTACTATACTTGACTGCTAGTAGACCAGACATCATGTATGCTACATGTGTTTGTGCAAGGTATCAAGCCTGCCCTAAAGAGTCTCACTTGACTGCAGTCAAAAGAATATTGAGATATCTAAAGGGCACTCCCTATCTAGGCCTCTGGTACCCTAGGAATGGAGATTTTGATCTAACAGGTTATACAGATGCAGACTTTGCAGGATGCAAAGAGGATAAAAAGAGCACAACTGGAACCTGTCAATTCCTAGGTGGAAGAATAATTTCATGGAGCAGCAAAAAGCAGACTAGTGTGGCTATCTCCACAGCTGAGTCAGAATATGTAGCTGCAGGAAGTTGCTGTGCTCAACTTCTATGGATTCAACATCAGCTAGTGGACTATGGATTTCAGGTAAGTAGAACTCCACTCTTCTGTGATTCTACAAGTGCTATTTCAATAGCTAACAACCCTGTATCTCATAGTAGAACAAAACATATTGAGATTAAGTATCACTTTCTTAGAGAACATGTAGAAAGAAATGATATTGCACTTGAATATGTTAAAACTGATAATCAGATAGCTGACATGTTCACTAAGCCCCTAGAAGAAGCTAAGTTCAATAGATTCAAAATTGAACTAGGAATGATAAACTTAGACTAAGTTTACAGAATAGAAAATTGGCTAAGTCAAAAGGTGTCGACACATAGACAAGTCTATGTCGACACAGAATAAAAGTGTCGACACTTCAGGAAAAAGGTGTCGACACATCTAGGATGATTGTTGTCGACACTTCAGAATGTTAGTGTCGACACATGTCGAGTAGGTGTTGACACATCCAATGTGGTGTCGACACTTAAGTTTTACTCAGAATTTTCTAAAGTAAAGTCTCGACGATTAGTCGAGTAGAGTGGTGTCGACACATAAACATGTGTCGACACATATTATCTGTTGACTAACACTTGTGTCGACACATATGTGTCGAGACATTATAAGTCAGTGTCGACACTTATTGCCAGTGTCGACACATGTTAAGGTAGCTGTCCCGCCTGTTCATCTTCAAAAATCAGAAAGGTATAAATTGGGCTTTGTCTTTGTTTGTCGACACGCTTTCAGAGTTTCGAGACCAAAACTGCTGTGTCGACATTTCTCTTTTCTAAAGACAAATTCTCAAACCCTAATGGCTCCCAAGCTCGAGGAAAACGTCAACGAAGGCTACGAACTTGTGCGCGGCGCATTCGACGATGGCGATCAAGATATCAAGTCAGTGGTTACCCTAGTCAGCGATTCAGGACTAGAATACTTGGTTTCAGAACCAACCAAGATATGGAAGAAGGAAGTGCTTGAATTCCTTACTGGAGCAACTGTGGATGACTCTGGATACAGAATCAAATCCAGAGTGCATGGAACCAAGGTCAAGGTATCACCCAAAAGTCTGAGAAAGGTACTTCAGCTACCTAAGACTCAAGAAGAAGAAGAAGTTTCTACATCCAAGACCAGGGAAGCTTTGGTCTGGTGTGTTCTTGATTCTAAGATGAAGATAGGTTCTGTCTTTAACAGAAAAGGCATGAACAGTCAAGGAAAATTTCTGTCAGAGATAGTGGGCAAGGTCATTCTCAGTAAGACTGGAGGGCATGACAGGGTGTCAGCCTCCATGTTCAATGTCATGACCAGAATTATCTTCAACCTAAAAACAGATTGGTCAATGGTTATCTATGAGAAGATAAAGGAAAGTCTGAAGAAGCCCAATCTGGGCAGAATACTTAGTCTCTACCTGGCTGGTATAATACCAGAGGTAATGAGCACTGCTGCAGGTAGCAAAATCAACCACATGAGAAAGATGGATATGAGGATCTTTTCAAGGTGGGAAAGAGTGTTGTCCAAGGAAGTGGCAACCCCAGAAAAGCCAGTATCTGCAAAAGAAATTCCTCCTAAGAAGAAGAGAAAGACTGTGCAAGTGGCACAAGAGTCCTCAAGCAGTTCTGAGAGTGAAGAACAGGTGGTGTTCACACCTGATGATCAGGAGGAAGAGACAGTAGTCAAGTCTCCTGCTCCTCAAGAGACTGCTGAGATCCAGGGGGAGCTGCCTCATGCTAGCCCCATCCATAGGGATCACAGCCAGGGGGAGCTTCCAGTAGTAGAAGAACCATCTACTCTGGACAGTGAGCAAGCCACTACCATCATCCAAGAGGTACTCATTGATCTAAATACATTGAAATTTTCTATAGTAGATTCTGATTTGTCTGATGTATATCAGCAAACTCAGCAACACAGTCAAGAACCAGATGTTGTTATCCAAGACACATCTGCTGTACTGGAAGTAGTTCCTGATCAAGTAATTGAAGAACCAAGAACTTCTCCTGCACAGTCTCCACCTGAATATACAATGGAAGATTTGTTTCTGAATCTAGACCAAGATGATTTTGATATGGCCAAGGATGCTGCTGCTGAAGATAAGAGTGCTGCTGCTGAGGGGGAGCACATGACAATTCTGGAAGAATCTGAAAGGCCAGAAACTGAGAAAGCACTTGATGTGCAAGCTGAAAAACCAGAGAGCCCTAAGAATAGAGTTGATATTGCAAGCACCTCTGCCTCTGAAGATGAGGAGAGTGCTAGGGCTAAAAAGAAGAAACTCTTTGTATTCAAGAGAAGAAGTCAGAGCTACAAGAAAGCCCTACAATCCATTGCCCCACAGCCTATAGTTCAGCAAGCTCCAACTGCTGACTATAGTGCTTTACTGATTGCACTACAGATCAAAATGGATGAACAAAGGAAAGCCATAGAGGCTTATGTTGATGCAGGGCACAGATCATTAAAGTTTGATCTTGCTCAAGATATAAAATCTATAAGGTTTGAGATGAATCTCAACAAGAAAGAAATGACTGACTGCTTCCACAAGGGTGGGAATGCAGTAGTCTATTTGGCTACTCACCAGGAGAAGTTCAAGACTCAGGTAGATGATATAGCATTAAAACAAGGATATGTGCTGGAGAATCAATTAAGAATGAATGATAATTTGACTGCCTCCCACAATGCTATAGTCACTGAATTAAAGAATAAGTCTGCTGAACCATCTACATCTGCTGATGCTGCAAAGGCTGATTTTGATAAAATCTTTCAAGCTGAGATTACTGCTGTCAAAACTGCTATACAAGATTCCCAGAAAGTAATCTCTAAACAACTTACCAAGCTTAGACCTTACTTTAAAGATGGAATTAGGTACTTGGATGGTCAAATCCGATTCCAGAAGGATGATGTAAGAGATCATGTTGCTCAAGAAGTCATAAAGGGGGAGAGAGTGTTAGTCAAGGCAAGTTCTGAGCATGCAAAATGGATATCAAATTCAATCAGGGCTACACTTGGATATCCTCCCCTGTGTGATGATAATGAAGTTGCTGAATCTGGACTGAACCCTGCATATTTTGGAGGTGAGCCACAAGAAGTAGCTCAAGTTATTTATCCACCTCCAAATTTTGAAATGATTCATGCAGAAGTGCAAACAATGTACATCCCAACTGAGGGCAAGTCTAATGTTGTTCTGGAAAAGGTTGTTCAACCTATTACTGCAGCTATGCAAGAGGCTTTGGACAAAGAAGAAGAGGCAAGGTTGTCAAAGAAGAGGTTTAGGGAACAAGCTGAACTAAAGCCAGATTTTGAACAATGGAGCCCTACCTCTAGGAATATAATTCTAACTGCCTGGAAAGCTGCCAAAGACAACATGAATGACATGAACAAGTGGTTCTCAGAAGCAGAATGGAGGAAGCATGAGATCAGGCAGGAAGCCATTGTCCAGTACAGAAGAAAGGCTAAGTTAGGAAAGCTACCTCCTACTGCAGTGGAGCCTAGCAAGTACTTTCCTAAGCCCTATCATTATTTTGAGAGGCAGAAAATCAAGGCTGAAGAACAAAAGAAGAAGGACTCAAAAGGCAAGAAGCCTGCTGATGTTGAGCCTACTGCTGCTGCTGTCAAGGCTAAAGTCAAATCTGGCAAAGGAATTGTTATTAAAGAACCTGATCAGAAATAGATTAGGAATTAAACTTGATGCTTATTGTAATCTTTTAAGTGAAAAACATGGTTGTACACCATTGAAAATGTATAAGGAACAATATTGGAACAATATATGATAAATATAGTATGATTGTTCTGAAATGTGTCTGTTTCTTATTTGTTCTGCAAATGTGTATATGTGTGAAGTTTTACATATTCATGTTAACCCTGCTGATTATAATCTGCTTTATATAATTTTGTAATTTTTAAATTATGAATGGTTTATATCATTGACTAAGGGTTATGACTTCTCCAAATAGGGGGAGATTGTTGGGTACATTGGTCAAATGTACCTGATTTGAAGAAGCCTCACCCAACTCAATAATATACATCATAATGTATTTGATGTATGTTTGAGTTACTTGTGTAGGTTAGGTATTCACTGGACTGAAGCTAAAACTTTCTAAGTCCATGTGTCGACACCCAGAGGGAAAGTGTCGACACTTGAGAAAGCTTGTGTCGACACCCAGACAAGCAGTGTCGACACTTGGAGTCATTGTGTCGACACCTGGGATGCAGAGTCGACACCAAACATAAAGTGTCGACACAAGGAGCTGTGTCGACACTCAGTGAAGAAGAATGCAGAGAAGCAGTGTCGACACTTAGCAGAAGTGTCGACACCTAGAGGAGCAGTGTCTACACCAGAAAGTGTCGACACTTGGAGCTGTGTCGACACTCAGCAAAAGTCTGCATAGTCTAAGTACAAGTGTCGACACTCAACACAATGTGTCGACACTATGCAAAAGAGTCATCATTTGATGTAAGTGTCGACACTCGGCACAATGTGTCGACACTCAACAGAAGAGTCAACATATGAAGTATGTGTCGACACTCAGAACAATGTGTCGACACACAGCTAAAGACTCAACACTTGAAGAAAGTGTCGACACAAGGAGCTGTGTCGACACTTAGCCAAGAACAGAAAGAACAGCAAATTATTCTAAGTACAAGTGTCGACACTAAGGGAATGTGTCGACACTCAACTGAAGTCTCAACAAGAAGAAGATGTGTCGACACAAGGAGCTGTGTCGACACTCAGCAAGAATCAACATAAAAGACTATGTGTCGACACCTAGAAGCAGTGTCGACACTTGACAGATTCAACACAAGAAGTTGTGTCGACACAAAGGAGATGTGTCGACACTTAGAAGAATGCAGTTGAAGATAGAAGATCAAGTACTTGTGTCGACACTCAATTTCAGTGTCGACACATGCAGAAGAATCTGTGTCGAGACATACATGGAAATGTGTCGACATCTTGTAGACTTGTGTCGACGCTTACACAACATGTGTCGACACTTGGACTATAAGTGTCGACACTTAAGAACAGAAAGTCTCGACACTATCTGACAGTTAGAGAATTTCAAGAATTGAATGGATGACGTGACAGCTGCCGTTTCAGCCGGTCTACAACACTTGTCAGAGATGTCAGAAGTCAGTTATGAACCGGACCAGCCGGTTACCATGAAGAAGGCCTATAAATAGGCACAGACTGTTTACAAAAACTAAGGTTGTTAATATTGTTAAGAGTTAACAGAAGAAGATTAAGTTCTGATTGAGTTCAGATTAATCTAAGAGATTTGTTCAAGTGGTTGCTGATCAAGTTATCCAAGTGATACAAATCAAGAAGATCTTGCTGTCCAACGGCAGATCTAAGAAGTTGGAGAGAGAGAGCTCCAATCAAGAATTCAGTCTTTGGAACTAGGCTGAGAAGAAGGATTCAGATTCAGTTCTGGGTCTTAAGAAGCAGAGGTCAAGGAACAACTGCAGAGGATTCAGACTTATTCAGTTCTACTCAAGAAGCTTTGAAGGAAGCTAAGTCAGTTTGGATCTATCTGAGTTCTTCCAAGAACTCAACAAGAAACTCTCAACTCCTCTCTTATTTTCTGAGTTGTTGAGTTATTTATTGTAATACTATTTTAACTTGTAGGATCCATTGGATCTGAGTGATTGTAAGCCTATATTTATAAAGGCTGAGGGTAGGGCTTGTTAGCATGAGTGTAGGAGATATAGATCTCTGAGTGTAGGCCTTGGTTGGCTGAGTGTAGGCCTTGATTGGCTGAGTGTAGGCTTTGGGATAAAGCTGAGTGTAAGGCTTTGGGCCTGAGGTAAGAACCAATTTGGGTTCTGAGACAGTGGAGAAGTTTGGCTGAATCTAGTACACTGCTAGATAGGCGAAGGGGGAAAGTGGATGTACCCAGATCTTCGGGAACCACTATAAATCACTGTGTGTTGTGCTGTGTTTGTGCTGTGGATGATCTGTGTTTGTTTGATTATTGTTGATTGCTGAAATTGACTTGTTAGAAATCTGTGATATAACTGTTTGACTGCCAACAAAGTTAGAAAAAGGATTAGGTCACCTATTCACCCCCCCCTCTAGGTGTTTAGGTACCATATCTTACAACTCATGAAAAGAGAGGGTTTCTAAGTCCAATCCTGGGTATATCACTTCAGGAACAACCCCCAGCCGTTGGATCTCAAAATAAGGAAATGAACGGCTTTGATTCGGGACTGAAATGCCCAATCTGGACCGAACACGGCCTGGCACACGCCCGTGTCCAGGGCCGTGTGCCTCATTCGCCGTCAAAATCGAATCAACTGGAACAACACACGGGTATTGAACATGCCCGTGTTCGAGCTGACATGCCCGTGTTCCACCTGACACGGCCGTGTGGCCGGCCGTGTACCCCCATCATTTTTCCCCGAAATCAACCCGAGCACTGCACGGGTTCTAGGACACGCTCGTGTCCTTACCCGTGTCACCTCAACACGCCTGGACCCCAGGCCATGTACACGGTCTCGACACTCGACACTTCGTCGAGCGGAGATCGTCGACCTGTTGACACGGCCTTGGACACGCCCGTGTCCTAGGCCGTGTGCCTTGTCTCGACACAATGTCGAGACCAAAGTGTCGACTTCCCGGGACGAGTGTTGACATGGGTTGACACGCCCTACGACACGCCCGTGTCGCAGGCCGTGTGTCATGTCTCGACACTTCGTCGAACGCAGAGTGTCGACTTCGTGGCTAAGTGTCGACACGCCCTGCGACACGCCCGTGTCGCAGGCCGTGTGCCCAGTCTCGACACAATGTCGAGACCCAAGTGTCGACTTCCCGTCTCAGTATCGACACATGCTTGACACGCCCTGGGACACGCCCATGTCCCAGGCCGTGTGCCTGCAGCCAGAAGCCAAACTGGCCCAAAACGTCCCCCGTCGCTCCTTTGAGTTTCGGGGCGTTACAACTTTCCCCCTCTTAAAAGAATTTCGTCCATGAAATTACATAAAGGAAAGACATGTACAAAACCAAAATTTGTACCTGAGCGGAACAACTCCGAATATTCGTCAAGCATAGTCTTATCTCGCTCCCAAGAGAGCTCCTCACGACCGCAATTGTCCCACCGGACCTTGACCATCCTGATCTCTTTATTGCGTAGCCGCTTGACCTCCGAGTCCTCGATCCGCATGGGCTTGACCTTTGTCGTTAGCCCACTATCCACCGGCACTTGATCAACCGCGATCACTTGCGTAGGCTCTAGAACCGCCTTTCGAAGTACCGAAATATGGAATACATCATGTAAACCACTAAGCTCCACTGAAAGCTTCAACCGATAGACCGCTTCACCAACTCGCTCCAGAACCTCAAACGGTCTAAGGTATCTCGGGCTTAGCTTTTTCAATCGCCGCACCCGCGAGACACCCTTGAACGGCTTGATGTTCAAGTATACATAATCGCCCACAGCGAACTCCACGTTCCTGTGCTTGGCATTATAGTACTTTGCTTGCCGGTCCTGAGCGGTAAGCAACCTCTCCCGAATGGTTCTCACCAAAGAAGTATCATCCTCCACTTCCGATCGCTTATATAACTTTGACTCACCCATTTCTAACCAAGACAATGACGTGCGACATTTTCTACCATATAGGGCCTCGAAGAGCGCCATTTGAATACTCACTTGGTAGCTGTTGTTGTATGCGAACTCCAACAAATAAAGGTGGTCTTCCCATTGCTTTCCAAAATCCAAGACACACATGCGAAGCATGTCTTCCATGGTTCTATTGACCCTTTCGGTCTGCCCATCCATTTGCGGATGGAAGGCTGTGCTGAATTTCAGCTTTGTTCCCAACATTTGCTGCACTAGCCTCCAATCATTGGACGTGAACTACCCATCTCGGTCACTCACGATGCTGCGGGGCACACCATGAAGTCTTACTATGTTATCCACATAAAGCTTTGCCAACTTCTCCATCGGATCATCCTTCCTATGCGGAATAAAATGCGACACCTTCGTTAATCGATCAACAACCACCCAAATGACGTCATTCCCCTTTTGCGACCTTGGCAAACCGTGCACAAAGTCCATAGAGATGTCGTCAAATTTCCACTCCGGAATAGGCAAGGACTTAAGAAATCCTCCCGGCTTTTGGCACTCCGCCTTTACCAAGGCACAAGTTTGGCACTTTGCTACGTATAGTGCCACATCCTTCTTCAAACCCGACCACCAAAACAGTTTCTTCACATCATGGTACATCTTTGTGCTCCCCGGGTGAATCGAAATCTTGGTATGGTGTGCCTCGTACAATAACTCCACCCGTAAATTGCCCACACTTGGGACGCACAGACGACCATCTCTCCAAAGTAATCCGTCCTCCATGACGAATTGGGAATTTGACCCATCCAGAGCCTCTACCATGAACTGCTTCATATGAGCATCCATATCCAAAGCCTGCCGAATACGATCAGTTAGGTCATATTGGACTTCAGTCCAATTCAGAACTGCTTCAGTTCTTGATTGTCTATCCACACAAACAATCTCCAACGCCTCTAACTCTCGCACCAACCGCTCATCATGCACCGATAGCCAATTCGCTTGAGCTGGGGCTCGGCGACTCAGCGCGTCCGCAACCGTATTCCCTTTGCCAGACACGTAGTGGATCTTGAATGTATAGTCCCCCAGGAACTCCATCCATCTACGCTGCCGCATATTCAGATCCTTCTGATCAATAAGATACTTCAGGCTCTTGTGATCGGTGTAGATATCAATCTTCACACCGTACAAATAGTGTCTCCACAACTTCAAGGCAAAAATCACGGCTGCTAACTCCAAGTCATGGACCAGGTAATTCCTCTCATGCACTTTTAGCTGTCTCGAGCCATAAGCTATTACACTTCCATGTTGCAGTAGCACGCAACCCAAACCGCTGCCCGAAGCATCACTGTAAATCTCATAGCCTTCGTTCCCACATGGCGAACTCAGCACAGGCGCCGTGGTCAACCGACCCTTCAACTCCTCAAAAGCTCGTGCGCACTCCGGCGTCCAAACGAACTTATGCTCCTTCCTCGTCAAAGTAGTGAGAGGTAACGCTATCTGCGAGAAGTTCTCTACGAAGCGCCTATAATAGCCGACAAGCCCCAGAAAACTCCGGACTTCCGCTACCGTAACAAGCTCAGACCACTCCCGTATCGCAACGATCTTCGCCGGATCCACAGCAATACCCTCTCCACTCACTATATGCCCGAGAAACGCCACTGAGGATAGCCAAAACTCGCACTTCGAGAACTTGGCATACAACTGATTTCTCCTTAGCATCTCCAACACTAAATGAAGATGCTTGAAGTGATCTTCCTCACTTTGCGAGTACACCAAAGTATCGTCGATGAATACGATCACGAAATGATTCAAGTACTCCCTGAAAGTCCTGTTCATCAAATCCATGAACACTGACGGCTCATTAGTCAGCCCAAACGGCATGACCGTAAACTGATAATGCCCGTATCTCGTAGTAAACGCTGTCTTCGGGATATCACTCTCCCTTATTCGCAGCTGATAGTACCCAACCTTGAGATCCAACTTCGAGTACACCGTCGACCCGACTAACTGATCAAAAAGATCATCAATCCGGGGGATCGGGTACTTGTTTTTCTCCGCCAGCTTGTTGAGCTCCCTATAATCAATACATAGCCTCAAGCTTCCGTCCTTCTTCTTAACAAAGAGGACCGGTGCGCTCCAAGGCGAAGAACTCGGGCGCACATACCCTTGATCCAACAACTCTTGCAGTTGAACTTTTAGCTCCTCCATTTCCTTAGGAGCTAGCCGATAAGGAGATCGTGACACAGGCTTTGCACCTGACACTAGCTCAATCGTAAAATCTATCTCCCGCTGAGGCGGGGCTCCAGGAAGATCTGCGGGGAACACATCAGGGTATTCCGATACCACTGAAATACAATCCAATGCGGGCTTCGGCTTTGCAACCTCCACTAGTGTAAAGAACAGTTCTGCTCCGGCACGAACCGCCTTCACCACCTGAAGAGCAGACATCAACGTCTTGCTCGACCCCTTTAAGCCCGTAAAAGTCGTCTCACGACTTGCTCCCAGCTTGACTTCCTTGCTACCGCAATCTATATGGGCCTGCTGCTCCGAGAGCCAGTCCATGCCAAATATGACGCCAAACTCCACCAACGGAAGTAAAGACGCCTGCAGATCGAACTCCTGATTCCCTATACGAAGCTTAACATCGCAGATCCTATCCGCTCGCATCGAACACCCATTGAGCAACAACACATCCAACTTATCCTTCGCCATCGAAGAAGGGACTCCGATGCTTGATATAAATCCTTTGGACAAGAAGGAGTGTGAAGCTCCCGTATCGAAGAGTGCTCGTGCCGGATTTTCACAAATCAATACAAATTCTAAACAAGCAGTGGTAAGGTAACATGTGCATAACAAGTATTTAAAGAAATTGACTTGCTATAAATTAAACCGTACCTGTCACCACATCAGCTTGTTTGATGGCCTCCTGTTGGCCAAGATTGTAGACCCTTGGTTGGGCCGGAGCATAATGGGATGCGGTCGACTCCACCGCCTTTCCCTTCTCTTCATAAGTAGCTCCCGGCCTTCTCTCGGACTTAGAACGTCCGCTCCAACAATCACGGGCGAAATGCCCCGTCTTTCCACATGTAAAACACGCGCCCGGGGTCCGACCCGTAGTCGCCTCAAAAGCACCAGAAGGAGCTGGACCCGAAGTCCTATGCTTCTTGAAAGACCTCCGATAGCCGGACTTTGAAGTAGTCGGCACTTTGAATTCAGATTTCTTCTCACCCAAGCTTTTCTTTGCTTGTACATTCTTCATGTCCTTCTCCAAGGACCGGGCAGTATTGACCAAGGTTAAGAAACCCTGCGTCATCGGCCCCGAAAGTAGTAGTCTCAACTCATCTCTCAAGCCTTCGTAGAATCGATTAGTCTTGCGTTCCTCATCCACGATGGTGGAGCTAGTGTTGGAACCTTAGGTTCTGATTTGGGTTAGGATCACTATTAGGCTGATTAGTTTGACCCAAAATGTATAGTCTAAGGGTCATAGGGCTCTCCAAGTATTCCTCAGAAAGAATCCCAGAAGAAGTGCAGAAGAATTCCAGAGAAAATCAATTTTAAAGTTCAGAAATTTTAGCTCTCAGAAATAGTCGAACGGAGTTCAACTATTGCAGTCCAGAGATAGTCGAACGGAGTTCAACTATTGCAGTCCAGAGATAGTCAAACAGAGTTCAACTATTGCAGTTCAGAGATAGTCGAACAGAGTTCAACTATTACAGTCCAGAGATAGTCGAACGGAGTTCAACTATTGCAGTCCAGAGATAGTCGAACGGAGTTCAACTATTGCAGTCCAGAAATAGTCGAACTGAGTTCAACTATAGTCGAACGGAGTTCAACTATAGTCGAACGGAGTTCAACTATTTCTGTGTTCAGCTCTAAGAGAACAGATAACTCAGATGCAGGTCAACTATAGTCGAACGGAGTTCAACGATAGTCGAACGGAGTTCAACTATAGTCGAACGCAGATTGGAGAAGCTTTTTAGATTAAATTTTGGTGATTTCCTGTGCAGTTATTGGAGACAGCTGGCTAGAGTTATTCAAGGCTTAATTAAAGGAATTTACAACTAATATATTTAATGCTAAATATTATTATGAATATAGCCGTTGGGAGGCTGCATTAAATATGAATCAATTCAGAGGTTTATTGTCAGTTACCTTTCCAAGACAGTTTCCTTTCTTGAAAATGTCTCTGCCGCATCAGACAAGAATTCAAATGACTTTCCTCAGCCCAGGGGATACATATATATATTTTATACAGAAGATAAAAGTTATATAAAAAGATAGAAAAGATATATAGCAGAGAGGCTCAGAAATAATAACAAGAGACAGAGAGAGAAAAAGCTTTCAAGAGACAACATATTCAGATTTGTCTACAGAGCTTGCTGGAGATTTTCATCTAGTTGAAGGCCTACACCCTGAAGCAAAGCTTCCACTCCTGAACTATTCTACATCTCAGGGGGAGCTTTGACAACATCACTGAATCCACATAGTCTTCTCAGTTGCTTGAGAAAGAGAAGACTTCCATCACTCTCTCATCCCCACCTCTGTAAAGGGTTTTTCAAACTCCCTTCAAAAGTTTGTGTTTGGTTTCTGAGACCTTATCAAAACTCAGTGGTGGCAAGACACCTGATCAAAAAATCTGGTTTGGTTTTTGAGCACCTTATCAAAAGCTCATTGGTGCCCAGGACACCTGATCAACTCATCCTGCAGTGGATTCCTACCAGGGTGGTAGAAGAGTGGATGTACCCAAGTTTAGGGGAACCACTATAAACTTCCTTGTTTCTTCTGTGTTGCTTGATTTCTTTCTGAATTTCTTATTTTATTTTGTGCTGTGATTCAACTCTAGTGTTTTGTTAAGATCTATCACTTTCAATTGGTATCAAAGCGAGGTTGATAGGGAGCCTGGCTTTCCCTTTGATATGTTCCTCCATAGTAGGACAAAACACATAGAGATTAGGCATCACTTCTTAAGGGACAATGTTGAAAAGAATAAAATTGAACTGCATTATATCCCAACTGATTTACAAAGGGGAGATATTTTCACCAAGCCCTTGGATGAAAAGAAACACACCTTCTTCCTAAATCAGTTAGGAATGTTAGATGGAGGAAGTCTTAAATAATATCCAAGATTTTGAAAGCTAAAAATTGACCAAGGCTAGGCAAAAATTCTGATTTTCCTTAGTGTCTAGAATTTTCTGATCTCTGAACTGCGCTCGACGATTTCCCCAAAGATCGTCGAACGGAGTTCGACGATTTCCTGAATCGTCGAACGGAGTTCAGCGCTCCTCAGATAGTATGAACTATCTCTTCTGGTCAACGATCGTTGAACGGCGCTCGACGATCTTGTTCCCTGAACGATCGTCGAACGGAGCTCGATGCCTTTCCAGATCGTCGAACGGAGATCGACGATGTTGGAGTCTCTTCAGATTCCTTTAGAAGCCTAGATCGTCGAACTGAGTTCAACGATCTTTCCATTTCTGCGTCGAACCCTAATATAAAACTCATTTTTCACCGTCGTTCTCTCTTGCGCTTTCAATTTCTCTGCAAGAATTTTCTTCCCTCCAAACAGTTCTACGCTTGTTCGGTTTGTTTGTTAAGTTTTTGCAGGTACAATGGCCGTCTCAGTTGTTGTCCTCGCCGCAATGAAATTTGATGCAGGTTTTGACATTGATTTGGACTCCTTCAACACCACTGATCAAGTCTTCCAGGACATCCTGAGTTTATTCAAAGATCAGCAGTTATCTGCCCTCATGACCACAAGAATCAAACTTGCCTCAGATGAAATAAAGGAATGGGTATATACTGCACACAACCTTGACAACAACACCATTGTTGGATCTATTGCTGGCACCCAGGTACCTCTGACCCCAACAGTCTTAACAGAGGTTTTTGGTTTAAGAAATGGTGAAGACTCTGCTGAACTTTCTGGAGAAGAGTTTTCTGATATACTTGCCAGGATGGGTCATCCTGAGGGAAACCCTAGCAAGTTATTTAAGAGGAACCTGTCAGTTGAATACAGGTTCCTGGCAGATGTTGTAGGCAAGGTCCTGTTGGCCAAATATTCTGCACATGACACCATCTCCAGACATCAGCTCTGCCTCATGGGAGCTCTGGTAGATAGGAAAAGCCTGAACTGGGGAGAGGTCTTCTTTGACCTGATAAAGAAAAAGATAAACAAAACCTTTGTGAATTTTGAAAGAATTCTGGGAGTCTTCCTTCAGGCAAAGTGCCCTACTCTGCTGGTCTCCTCTGGAGTGCACATCAATGTCTACAAGAGACTCACCTGTGCCCTATTTGGGAAATGGGACAGGCAGATTAGCAAGCCCAGCAGGCCCTCTTCAACTGCCCCTTCAGGCACCAGGACTCCAAGAGTCACTCCCCCCCAGGTCTCTGCACCTGCAGAAGACCTGCCTGCTGCTAGTGCTGCTTCTCCTCCTCCTCCAAGTTCAATCCTACCTCCAGCTACATCTACCATTCCAGCCTCATCTCCCATTACAATCTCCAGCCCATCTCCAACCTCTATTCCATCTCCAGCAACCACTTCATCACCTCCAGTTGACCACTTCCACCCATTATTCTCATATCCACCTCCAGATGTCACCTCATCTTCATCCATACCATCATTCACCCTTCTGGATGAATCCTACATGGATGATTCCCCCTCTTCTCCTCCAGACTTCCCCTCCTCCTCAACATCTTTCCAAGATCTCCTCCACCACATCCTTGACCAACCATCATTCACTCCATCCATATCTATACCCTTGTCCTCCATCTCCACAATTCCCACACCTCAGCCCTCTATCCCTTCACCATCCAGCACTCTACTTCCAGCATCCTCAGCCATCCCAATACCCTCTACCTCTGCTCCTGCCATTGAGCATGTAGATCTACCAGCCCTAGCTGACAAGTTGTATGAGCTACTGGCCCCCAGGCTCTCTCTTCTCATGGAGGCCTCCTTAGCTCCTCTACAACAGTCAGTGGCAGCCCTGTCTGCCAGGATTTCCTCCCTCATTCCTCAAGCAGCCCCACCAGCAGTGTGCCTTGATACAGAGGTATCTGCATCCAGGCAGGGGGAGATGCCTTATGAAGCCAGCCTTCATGCTGCTGTTGCTGCTGCTTCTGCTTCTGCTGCTACTGCTGCTGCTGCTGTGCTTGTATCTTCTGCTCCAGTTGCTGTGCCTACTCCAGTCTTAGCAATAGACCTAAGGTCTTTGCTCTTAGCCTTTGATCCTGCATTCTACAGCTGTCTGCCAGAAGTTCTTGCTGTCCAGCCCCCAGAGGATTTGTCCAAGGCACTGGTGCCTCTCTCTGGCTGTGACCCCAACATTCTTTCATCCTTTGTACTCTCAGTGATGACTGCTGCTGCTGCTGATAAAGAAAAGGCTGAATCTGTTTCTGAAATTGTTCTTGCTGCTGCTGAAGACAATGTTCCAACTGCTACTGCCATTCAAATTGTTTCTGATGAGCTCACACCCCAGGATTTTCTGATGACAGAGGCTGTTGTTTTTGAGCCTGCTGTAGATGTTGTTGTTGGTTCTGAACCTGTTGCTGCCATAATTCCTGAAATAACCAGTGTTGCTTCCATTGCTGCTCCAGTATCTGTTGTTATATCTGCTGCTGTATCTGTCTCTGTTGCTCCTTCTGCTTCTGCCTCTGCCCCATCTGCTGCAATGCAACTGAAGAAAGATCTTATGAAGAAGATAGATGCTATATATGATGCCCAGAGCTCTGACTCTGATGAGTTTAAGACAGATTCTGATGACTCTGCTGCCACCATTACAAGGAAAAGGAAGGCAAGAAGTAAGGCAATGAAGAGGGTTCCACCTGCCAAAGTTAGAGATGATAATGATGTTCCTTACTATATTCTGCACAACTGCCCAATTACTGAGCATTGGATGCAGTTCTCTAAGAATCAGCTAAAGGCTATGAAGAAGAAAAGGAAGTATGAGAAAGGTTCCACCCAGTCCAAGCACCCTCATCCTCCTCCACCACCTCCACCTGATGCAGGTGCAGGTGGCAGCTCTGCAAGTTCAGGCCCAGCTAGAAGCCAGGCTCCTTACCAACCTCGCTTTGATACCAATTGAAAGTGATAGATCTTAACAAAACACTAGAGTTGAATCACAGCACAAAATAAAATAAGAAATTCAGAAAGAAATCAAATGACTTTCCTCAGCCCAGGGGATACATATATATATATTTTATACAGAAGATAAAAGTTATATAAAAAGATAGAAAAGATATATAGCAGAGAGGCTCAGAAATAACAACAAGAGACAGAGAGAGAAAAAGCTTTCAAGAGACAACATATTCAGATTTGTCTACAGAGCTTGCTGGAGATTTTCATCTAGTTGAAGGCCTACACCCTGAAGCAAAGCTTCCACTCCTGAACTATTCTACATCTCAGGAGTGGAAGCTTTGCTTCAGGGTGTAGGCCTTCAACTAGATGAAAATCTCCAGCAAGCTCTGTAGACAAATCTGAATATGTTGTCTCTTGAAAGCTTTTTCTCTCTCTGTCTCTTGTTGTTATTTCTGAGCCTCTCTGCTATATATCTTTTCTATCTTTTTATATAACTTTTATCTTCTGTATAAAATATATATATGTATCCCCTGGGCTGAGGAAAGTCATTTGATTTCTTTCTGAATTTCTTATTTTATTTTGTATTGTGATTCAACTCTAGTGTTTTGTTAAGATCTATCACTTTCAATTGGTATCAGAGCCAGGTTGGTTAAAAATACCACATCTTCCAGGTTGGTTAAAAATACCACATCTTCCAGGTTGGTTAATATACCAGACCTTAAGTGGTTGTACAGGCTAACACCTGAACCAAAAGATCCTTTGGTAGATCTTAATAATCTTTTGAGTTTTCTCATGGCACAAATTGCAGATTTTTCAAGCACAAGACTGCCCATGTGCAATCTAGACAAACTTACACTATGGAAGACAAGGATTAGATTTTATATGAACTCTATTGATGAAGCCATTTTCAATTCTATTTTGACAGGTCCTTATCAACCATTGGAAACAACAAGCATGAATGTTGCTCCATCACCTCAATGGACAGAAGCTCAAAAATTGCTAAAGATTGCTAATGCAAGAGCAATGGACATCCTTGCTCAATCAATGTCTGATGACATTTTTGAAGGAGTTATTGAATGTACTTCAGCAAAAGACATCTGGGACTCCCTCACAGCAATGACTGCTGGATTAACAAAAGAAAAAACATTAAATACTGAATCTTGGAGTGACTCTGAAGCTTCATCCTGTACAATTGAAGATGAAGAAGAGTCAAGAGCAAGAGAGTTTTGCCTAATGACAATAAATGCTTCATGCAGCAGACATGATGAAGAATCAGTCTCTGATGAAGAATCAGAATGTGAATCAGAAGAGGATCAGGTTATCTCTTCCCTTGAATTTGACAACATAACTGAATTTTTACCAAAACAAATTAAAAAATTTCAGAAAATTTATGTTCAACATAGTTCGTCGAACGGAGCTCGACGAAAACTACACTATTCGTCGAACTCAGGTCGACGATCTCTGAACAGAGAGTTCTGGTCAGAAAATCTTGATCGATGAAATAAATACCCTTTGTCGAACCGAGAACGACGAACGTCGAACTCAGATCGACGAAAATATTTTTCGTTGAACTCAGCATTTCAAAACAGAAATTTTTATTCTTCTATTTCAAATTATTATTGTGAAAGAAAAATAAGACCCAAGGCAAATCTGGGTCCAGAATTCCTAACATCTCCTTTCAGGAAAATTGTTCAGAAGGCTACAACTATAGGGGGAGATTATCAGAATCTCAGAATAAAAATGAACAAAAGTGCAGCTGTCACTTCATTAGATTCTATGCAGCTGCCCCTTAGTTTCTGTTTGTATTTCTTTTATTTTGAATCCCTTTTTAACAAAGCACTCATGTACATCTGCTATTATATTATAATTCAGGCAGATATTTTTGCTTTGTATTTTGTTTTTATGTAAATAGTATCCTCACCCAAATAGGGGGAGATTGTTGGAACCTTAGGTTCTGATTTGGGTTAGGATCACTATTAGGCTGATTAGTTTGACCCAAAATGTATAGTCTAAGGGTCATAGGGCTCTCTAAGTATTCCTCAGAAAGAATCCCAGAAGAAGTGCAGAAGAATTCCAGAGAAAATCAATTTTAAAGTTCAGAAATTTTAGCTCTCAGAAATAGTCGAACGGAGTTCAACTATTACAGTCCAGAGATAGTCGAACGGAGTTCAACTATTGCAGTCCAGAGATAGTCGAACGGAGTTCAACTATTGCAGTCCAGAGATAGTCGAACGGAGTTCAACTATTACAGTCCAGAGATAGTCGAACGGAGTTCAACTATTGCAGTCTAGAGATAGTCGAACGGAGTTCAACTATTGCAGTCCAGAAATAGTCGAACTGAGTTCAACTATAGTCGAACGGAGTTCAACTATAGTCGAACGGAGTTCAACTATAGTCGAACGGAGTTCAACTATTTCTGTGTTCAGCTCTAAGAGAACAGATAACTCAGATGCAGGTCAACTATAGTCGAACGGAGTTCAACGATAGTCGAACGGAGTTCAACTATAGTTGAACGCAGATTGGAGAAGCTTTTTAGATTAAATTTTGGTGATTTCCTGTGCAGTTATTGGAGACAGCTGACTAAGGGTATTCAAGGCTTAATTAAAGGAATTTTCAACTAATATATTTAATGCTAAATATTCTTATGAATATAGCCGTTGGGAGGCTGCATTAAATATGAATCAATTCAGAGGTTTATTGTCAGTTACCTTTCCAAGACAGTTTCCTTTCTTGAAAATGTCTCTGCCGCATCAGACAAGAATTCAAATGACTTTCCTCAGCCCAGGGGATACATATATATATTTTATACAGAAGATAAAAGTTATATAAAAAGATAGAAAAGATATATAGCAGAGAGGCTCAGAAATAACAACAAGAGACAGAGAGAGAAAAAGCTTTCAAGAGACAACATATTCAGATTTGTCTACAGAGCTTGCTGGAGATTTTCATCTAGTTGAAGGCCTACACCCTGAAGCAAAGCTTCCACTCCTGAACTATTCTACATCTCAGGGGGAGCTTTGACAACATCACTGAATCCACATAGTCTTCTCAGTTGCTTGAGAAAGAGAAGACTTCCATCACTCTCTCATCCCCACCTCTGTAAAGGGTTTTTCAAACTCCCTTCAAAAGTTTGTGTTTGGTTTCTGAGACCTTATCAAAACTCAGTGGTGGCAAGACACCTGATCAAAAAATCTGGTTTGGTTTTTGAGCACCTTATCAAAAGCTCATTGGTACCCAGGACACCTGATCAACTCATCCTGCAGTGGATTCCTACCAGGGTGATAGAAGAGTGGATGTACCCAAGTTTAGGGGAACCACTATAAACTTCCTTGTTTCTTCTATGTTGCTTGATTTCTTTCTGAATTTCTTATTTTATTTTGTGCTGTGATTCAACTCTAGTGTTTTGTTAAGATCTATCACTTTCAGCTAGCATATCGACTCAAACGAGTGAACTCATGGAGATATTCATCCACGCTCTTCTCACCCTGAACCAACTTCAGAAATTCATTCTCCATCGAAATCTTCTGAGTAGAAGGGAGGTATCTTGCTAAGAACAATCCCGAGAACTCTTCCATCGGAATGTCTATAAGTTGTCTACCTCTCAAATGATGCAGCTCCAATCCTTCCCACCATATCCTCGCTTCACCGTCCAGAAGGAACGTAGTGATGGTGGTCATTTGCCACTCCTCCGTCTCCGTTGCTGTCATGACTCTCTTCACCCTGGAGAGCCAGTCTTCAGCCTGAGATGGGGTTCCCAACCCCGAGAATAACGGAGGGTTAAAGCTCATTACATGCTTAAGCTGCCTCTCAGTTGCCCTCCTTGGCACTACCGGTTCTACAACCACTTGCTCCACTCTCCTCAGCTCAGCCTCTTGAAGAGGTTCTTGCTCCATCGTAGGAGTGGGCTGCTGCGTCTGCCTTGCAGGCTGCGCATTTATCACGGCCAACACCGCTTCAGCCACCAATCGTATGTTCTCAGCCGATAGAGGTGTTGCGGGAGCAACATCCGGTGCACTACTAGCCTCAGAAACTCGGCATTCTGACGGCCCAACACTACTTCTGGTCACCTATATTGGTACAAAACACTGTTAAGCGACCAAATAAAATTGCAAACATCAATTATAGGAACACGCAGGTTCCTCAAACACGAGTATTTTCATTCCTAAGTGGACATTCATGGGTTCTTTTACCATTATAATGATGACGCACACAATGTGCTCACCACCCCTTAAAAAGAATTCACCCACGAATTCAGTTTAAGCCCGACCAAAACCAGTAGTCTGATACCAAATTGTAACACCCCCCATCCGTCGCATAGCATATAGCAGTAGGTCCGGCCAGGGCCCGACGCCATATACTACAGACAGACCGTGTGGTTACTTATGGAAACCATCCAACCAATCTCAACGTCCTACACAGAGCATTCTAGCGGAAGCAGTTTATAAAAGTTGTAACAAAGAACCCAGCATTAAAGCACGAATGTCCACTAATACAAAATAGGAATGTTATACAAAATACCCAAAATAAGCCTTAAGGCCTTACAAAATGTTTCACTTCAAATTACATGTTTTACAAACCACGACACGCAGGCCGGTCACACATGAATAAAGCAGTAAACACTTCCAATTAGGCCTTCAAGGGCCGGCTTCGCATTCGGGCTTTAGCCCGCTATTGACCGCTTGGTCCAGCTGCACCTGCAAGCAACAAACCACCGGACGGTGGCAAAACAAGGCAACGGTCAGCAATGCTGACCAAATTATAACGATCCCGCCCCCAACTCGGGGCGGCGATGCTCCTTCCCTGCATTTCATTAGCATAAGCGAGCAATAAATACATATAGCCATTTCATCACAGACGTTGGCTCGCACGGCCACACGCCCCGTGCTCTCAGGGCACATTCTGGGTGAACCGGTCGATGTCACGTCAATTAAAGCCATAGACATTCCGGACTCACCACCGCCACTAAGACGGCCAAACCTATGAGCAATTCGTCTTCCTGGCCTGGGTCACGACAATTTAAGCCATTGACCGCCGAAGACGCTAATCTATGCCAACAACAAGTGCCACGTGCCTTTAGGTCTCTTTAACCGAACGACATAGAATGGGTACGGTTCCATCTAACCCGTGCTCACATCGCAACGACAATTTAAGCCATTTGCGCGGGTCAAACTTCCACCGAGTCCCATCTATCACAATACACATAACTCGGTTATGTTCAAGTTGGCTCTCAGGCCACCAAGTTGGCAAGATCTCGCATCCGCCCAGTTTTCCGGGTGCACCTTTGGGTTAATCCCCAAGGCTCCCTGCTGCAATCTACCGCGTAGAAAACCTGAAAAACAACCAATAGCACGGAGTCTTCTCCGGTATTTATGCAATGCAACATCACCGATCCAGGCCAACATGTCCGAGTAGGCTTCACACATCATGCCTATGTCCATTCTCGCTTACGGACTCTAAACAATGGGGACTTCACATATCTACCCGAAGGAACGCCTCCAACTCTCCGCAAACTCGCGAGAGAGGGCTTCCTATGCAAAGAAAGAGAGCTACTCATGCTCAAGATGAGGATCGTTACCCTAGCGTTCCTCTTTGGCTCCATTGAAAAGTAAGCGGATGAAAAGCACCGCACTAGCTTTGCCTCCGTGGATCCGGAGTCGGCTCGCGATTCGGAGCTCCGAAGCTCCTCCAATGGCCGGATCTAGCTCCTTCTTCCTTCCTTGGCTCTCTACTTTCTCTAAGGTTTTAGAAAGCTAACCACTCATGAAAAGTGAGGGTTTCTAAGTCCAATCCTGGGTATATCCCTTCAGGAACAACCCCCAGCCGTTGGATCTCAAAATAAGGAAACGAACGGCTTTGATTCGTGACTGAAATGCCCAATCTGGACCGAACACGGCCTGGCACACGCCCGTGTCCAGGGCCGTATGCCTCATTCGCCGTCAAAATCGAATCACTTGGAACAACACACAGGTATTGAACACGCCCTTGTTCGAGCTGACACGCCCGTGTTCCACCTAACACGGCCGGGTGGCCGGCCGTGCACCCCCATCGTTTTTCCCCGAAATCAACCCGAGCACTGCACGGGTTCTAGGACACGCCCGTGTCCTTACCCGTGTCACCTCAACACGCCTGGACCCCAGGCCATGTACACGGTCTCGACACTCGACACTTCGTCGAGCGAAGATCGTCGACCTGTTGACACGGCCTTGGACACGCCCGTGTCCTAGGCCGTGTGCCTTGTCTCGACACAATGTCGAGACCAAAGTGTCGACTTCCCGGGACGAGTGTCGACACGAGTTGACACGCCCTGCGACACGCCCGTGTCGCAGGCCGTGTGCCATGTCTCGACACTTCGTCGAATGCAGAGTGTCGACTTCGCGGCTAAGTGTCGACACGGGTCGACACGCCCTGCGACACGCCCGTGTCGCAGGCCGTGTGCCCAGTCTCGACACAATGTCGAGACCCAAGTGTCGACTTCCCGTCTCAGTGTCGACACAGGCTTGACACGCCATGGGACACGCCCGTGTCCCAGGCCGTGTGCCTGCAGCCAGAACCCAAACTGGCCCAAAACGTCCCCCGTCGCTCCTTTGAGTTTCGGGGCGTTACAATGTGTACCAAATGATATCTTGGGAATATCACTTTCTTGAATTCTGAACTGCCAGTAGACGGACTTAAATTCCAACTTTGAATAGACAGTCAATCCAACTAACTGATCAAACAAATCAACAATTCGCGGAATCAGATACTTGTTCTTCTCTCTCAGCTTAATCAATTCACAATAATCAATGCCTAGACGCAAGCCTCCGTCCTTCTTCTTCACAAAAAGAAACGGTGCACTCCAAGGTGACATACTCGAACGTATATAGCCATGCTCTAGCAATTCTTATAACCGAACCTTTAGTTCCACCATTTCCTTTGGCGCCACTTGGTACGGTAATCGTGACATAGGTTTTGCACCTGACACCAGCTCAATAGCGAAGTCGATCTCTCGCTGAGGTGGAATCCCAGGGATATCATGAGGAAAAACATCCGCAAATTCCAACACAACATGAACGTCACTCAAACCGGGCTTTGGCTCTATAGCCTCTAATAACGTGAAAAATAATTTTGCGCCCTTCCGAACCACCTTGACTACTTGGAGAGCAGACATCAATATATTGCTCGATCCTCACATACCCACGAACTTAGTCTCACGTTTGGTATTTTGCCCCAGTATGACTTCCTTAGAGTTGCAATCAAATCAACCACTCTGTCTGAGAGCCAGTCCATACCCAAGATCACATCAAACTCAGATATCAGCAGCACAGATGTAACACCCTAAAAATGAGAAGTGGTCATTGGAAGTTAACGCGCGGCAATAGGCTTATCGCCGGCGATAGCACAGTGAATTAAAAGACCCAGGGCTCGGGTTGTTACCGCGTGATGGTAAGATGTTAGCGCTCTACGGTAGTACTCAACGTTTTCAACGCTCTCGGCGAATCATTGTGTTCTCGAGAAAAATGTTACCACGCAATGCTATAGAGTTATCGCAGGGCGATAGCTGTGGATAGCGACGCCGGCTAGTCAAGGCAGTCACCGCCTTTGATACCACGCGGCGGTAGGAGTTATCACACGACGATTGCTTTCATATAAAGGATGTACTTGAGATTTCATTCTCATTTTCTCTCACACACTCTCTTCTTTAGTTCTGGAGAGGGAAGATGATGAATAGTCCCGGATCGCAAGATGGAGATTGATCTGAGGTGAGCTTGTGATTGGAATCGCTAGTCAACGCTAGTTCCGCGGAGAGGAAGCTGTGACAATCAATTACATCCCTGTAGAAAAGCATCTACATGGCTCTGAAGAAAAATACAAGGGTAACACTTTTCTCCCGGACAAGTAAAGTCATCAATATGCATACTTGCATGGAAACCCTCACCAAAAGGTGAAAAAGGGTGGATTCCTATGGGTAGATCGGTATGATCCCCGTTTATTCCTACATATTGATCCAGAAATGTAGAGTACGAAATAGGCATGCTGTGAGAAGCCCATCTGGATAGGCTGGTCTAGATTGGTGATGTTTATGCTTTAGATGCCGGAGAAGACTCTGTGGATATGCATGCGAAATTTGGGGTCTAGGGGTGTCCAGGATGCTGCATCAAAGTATTGGAAGCATTTCCAGGAAAATACCCAAAAGAACTGTTGATGTCGCTGGGCGACAGTTAATGTCGCAGGAGATAGCTCCCAGTGAGCTAAAATTTTGTGAGGCTTGTCTCTAAGAGACCCGGGGGCCATTGTATGCGACGTTGTGAGCTTAAATTGCCCAGCATTGGTGGGTGCCAGCTTGAAATGGTACATAGCCATGTGGCTTATAATGAGTTGAGCCGTGAAGGCCAACTACTATGCCATCAAGTTAAGTACCTCTGAACGACTGGGTCGTCAAGTTAAGTAACTCTGAATGGGCAGTCGATCGTTAAGTTAAGTACATCTGAACAACATGGTCATCAAGTTAAGTACTTCTGAATGACAAAGTTACCATTAAGTTAAGTATCTCTGAACGACATAGTCGTCAAGTTAAGTACCTCTGAACGGTGGTGATACATGGGAAGTCCAGTACACCGGAAATATGCCCTGAGTGCACGGGTCATGTGGCCGTTGAGCCTACGTCTGTTGTGAATGGTGTTTATATGCTGCTATTTGCAGGGAAGGAGAACCGCCGCCCCGAGTAAGGGGTGAGGTTGTTATAAATTGGTCAGCAAAATGTTGACCATTGCTTTGTTTGCCACATTTGTGTGGGCTGTTTGTGCAGGTGTTGGAGAGCCAAATGGAAAATAGCAGCCTAAAGCCCTTGTGCTGTAATTGGCGGGCCGTTGAAGGCCCAAAGACAAACTTTTTACTGTTTTCATGTGTGGTCAGCTTGCGTGCCGATGTATGAAGATACTTGATGTAAATGAAATAGTTGTAAGACTGAAAGGCCAAAACATGTGTTGTGTATTATATATATATCATTCCTGGTCAATCTGTTGTAGTGGACATTCCTACTATTATGGGTTCTTAACCTAAATGCTTCCGCTAGAATGCTCTGATTTAGGACGCGTTCATAAATGAAGATGGACCCTGGCCGGACCTTCTGTCATATGCTATACGACGGATGGGGGCGTTAAAAAATTGGTATCAGATTCCGTTCACGGTTTTCCTTCTTCGAATTCGTGGTCGAATTATTTTGTGGTGGTGAGCACGTGCATGTGCGCTACCTTGATAACATAACTGAACCCATGAATGTCCACTTAGGAATGCAAATACACTTGTCGGAGGAATTGGTATGTTCCTGTAATTACTTTTGGCAATATTCGTAGTTGTTTAATTGTGTGTTTCACATTGTAGGTGACTAGAAGTGGCGCGAGATATCAAGAACCCAGCACTCGGTGGAGAGTAGTGCACCAAATGAAGTGCCAACACCTCCTCCTTCTGCGGAAACTATACGGTTGGTTTCTAAAGCCGAGTTCGCAATGATCAATGCACAACTAGGAGGTCAGAGACAATCTCCTATTCCTGCGATAGTCCAGGAAACAGTTGGCATAGTGGAGCGCGTAGCGGTGAGACAGCTGGTCGTTGGGCCAGTGGCTACAAGACGAGCAACATAGAAGCAATTGAAACACGTTATGAGTTTTAATCCCCCTGTGTTTATGGGTACTAGAACTTTTACATAAGACGAAGATTGGCTCTCAAGAATAAAGAGGGTCCTGACGGCAACTGAAACGGAAGAGTGGCAAAAAGTCACTGTGACTACCTTCTTGTTAGATGGTGAGGTAAGACTTTGGTGGGATGAGCTGGAGCTGCACCAGTTTGCTGGTCGGCCGTTGATTGAGATCTCAATTGAGGAGTTCTCAAGGTATTTTCTGACGAGATACATTCCATCCGCACTCGGATTGCGTTGGAGAACCAATTTCAAAGGTTAACTCAAGGCGATAGGTCGGTGGATGACTACTTGCACGAGTTTACGAGATTGGGAAGATATGCAGGCTTTACATTTGCAGATGTGGAACGGAAGACAAATCGGTTCTATGAAGGGATGAGAGATGACCTGCGGTTGCTTCTCTCAGAACCGATGACATAAGGTTTTCTTACCTTGGTCAATACGGCCCGTTCCCTCGAGCTGGACATAAAGCACGTGCAGTGTAAGAATGATTTGGTAGGGAAGAAGATAGAGTTCAAGGTACCTAGTTCTTCAAAGTCTGGGTTTCGACGGTGGAAAAAGAAGTCTAAATCTTCTGCATGCGTCAGCTCCTTCTTCTCCTCCTACGACTGGAGCAACTTCGGGGAGAGGTCCGCTCACATGTTATACATGTGGCAAGGTGGGGCATATGGCACGAAATTGCTAGAGTGGCCTTCAAAAAGGGGAGAAAAAGACAAGTGCGTCTTATGTTGAAAAGGGAAAGGCAGTAGTGGAATCGACTGCATCTTAAGCGCAACCACGAGTCTATAATCTTGGCCAACATGAGGCCATAAAACAAAGCGATGTCGTCACATGTATGAGTTAAGATATAGTTTTTACTGCTTTCCATACTTAGTACCTTATGCATTGCTTGTGCATGATTGGTTTGAATTAGGATTTGTCCTGATTTTGGAGTGTCCGGTGAGAGCACTGTTTGATACAAGATCTTCTCATTCCTTTCTGTCGGAAGACTTCATGGGGCGTATTGGAGTGCCTTCGTTTATGCTGACAGATCGAGTGAATGTGTTGCTACCTAACGGGTGCTTGAT
The DNA here is from genome assembly GCA_039583875.1 of Platanthera guangdongensis. Lineage (NCBI taxonomy): Eukaryota > Viridiplantae > Streptophyta > Magnoliopsida > Asparagales > Orchidaceae > Platanthera > Platanthera guangdongensis. The sequence goes on from CM077159.1 coordinate 17,723,522, forward strand.
GTGTGCAGATCGAGACTACTATGTTGAAGAGCAAATAGGAAGTCGGGAGTTTGGATTGGAAGCATCTGTGCTATCGATATCGGAGTTTGATGTAATCTTTGGTATGAACTGGCTCTCATAGCAGCGTGCCTATATAGATTGCAACTCTAAGGAAGTCACACTGGGACAGAACACCAAATGAGAGACTAAATTCGCTGGTATGTGAGGATCAAGCAAGATAATGATGTCTGCTATCCAAGTAGTCGAGGCAGTTCGGAAGGGCGTTGAGCTGTTCTTCACGCTGTTGGAGGCTATTGAGCTGAGGTCCATTTTGAGTGATGTTCCTATCATATCGGAGTACACTGATGTGTTTCCTAAAGATCTCTCGGGGTTACCGCCCCAGAGGGATATTGACTTTGGTATTATGTTGGTGCCAGGTGCAAAACCTGTGGCCCATTCGCCATATCATGTTGCACCAAAGGAGAAGGCATAACTAAAGTTTCAATTGCAAGAACTTCTGGAGCAAGGCTTTATACGCTCAAGTATGTCACCTTGGAGTGCTCCGGTCCTATTTGTGAAAAAGAAGGATGGAAGCTTGCGGCTATGCATTGACTATTGAGAGTTGAACAAGCTGATGAAAAAGAACAAGTATCTGATTCCAAGGATTGATGACTTGTTCGATCAGCTAGTGGGATCAACTGTCTACTCGAAGCTGGATTTAAAGTCTGACTATTATCAGTTGATGATTCGGGAATGTGATATTCCCAAGACAGTGTTTGGTAAAAACTATGGTCATTACGAGTTCACTGTAATGCCGTTTGGACTAACAAACGCGCCATCAGTATTCATGGACCTAATGCACCGAACGTTTTGAGAGTACTTGGACTTGTTTGTAATCGTCTTTATTGACGACATATTAGTGTACTCTCAATTTGAATAAGACCATGCCAACAATTTACGAATGGTGTTGCACACACTAAGAAGGATCCAACTATATGTCAAATTCTCAAAGTGTGAGTTCTGGCTGACGTCAGTGGCTTTTCTTGGTCACATGATAAGTGGAGATGACATTGCGGTGGATCCGGTGATGATAGTTGCGATGCGGGAGTGGCCGATTTTGTCTTTTATGACTGAAGTCCGGAGTTTTCTTGGACTTGTGGGCTACTATAGGTGCTTTGTAGAGAAATTCTCGTGGATAGACTTACCTCTCAACACACTGATGAGAAAAAAAATCAGAAGTTCGTTTGGAAATTGGAGTGCGCGCGAGCTTTTCAGGAGCTGAATGGTCGTCTGACTACGACGCCAATTCTGACGTCGCCATGTGGTTCAGACGGCTATGAAATTTATAGTGATGTATCAGGGAGAGGCTTAGGCTGCGTTCTTCTTCAGTTTGGTAAAGTGATAGCTTATGGCTCATGCCAGTTGAAAGTGCATGAGCGGAACTATCCTGTCCACGACTTGGAGTTGGCGGCGGTGATATTTGCACTTAAGCTATGACGTCATTACTTTTATGGCGTGAAAGTTGACATCTTCACGGATCATAAGAGCCTTAAGTATCTTCTAGATCAGGAGGATCTAAATATGCGACAGCGGAGGTGGATGGAGTTCTTCGAGGACTACACCTTCCAAATTCATTATACTCCCGAGAAGGGAAATGTGGTCGCAGATGCCTTGAGTCGTAGGACTCCGACAAGAGCAAATTGGTTGCGGATGGATGATGGGCATCTAATCCAGGAGTTTGAGGCCGTATACATCTCTTGTATGGACAATAATACTACTGCAAGTGCATGCCTGAACTGGACAGAGGTACCGTATGACCTTGCGGACATGGTTCAGTGAGCAATGGAACTTGATGAAAGTCTACAACGCTATGCAGTGGATGAGTCAAATGCCCAATTCTCCTGGGATGACGGTTTTTTGCGAAAAGATGGTCGTTTGTGCATCCCAAATATGGGTAAACTACGGGAGGAATTGATGTATGAAGCGTATTTTACAAAGTACTCAATCCACTCGGGGAGCACTAAGATGTACAAGGACATGAAAAAACTATTCTGGTGGCCAGGGTTGAAGAAAGACATAGCACATTATGTGGCAAAATGTTAGACCTGTGCGTTAGTGAAAGCTGAATGCCAGAAACTTGGAGGCTTCCTGAAGTCGTTCTCGATTCCGGTATGGAAGTTTGACGACATTTCTATCGATTTCGTGCATGGACTGTCGAGATCGCAGAGTGAAAACGATACCGTGTGGGTGATCGTTGACCGATTAACTAAAGTGTCACACTTCATACCAAATAGTAAGGATGATTCAGTTGATAAACTGGCTAAGATGTACGTGGATAATATTATACGATTGCACGGTGTGCCTCGTAGCATCGTAAGTGATCGAGATGGATGATTTACTTCAAATGATTGGAGACCAATCCATCAGTTGTTGGGGACTAAACTAAAGTTCAGTACGGCCTTTCATCCGCAAACGGATGGCCAGACTGAGAGGATCTGTAAGACCCCCCTCCCATATCCCAAAACATGGCACGAAGGGGGGTCTTATGCCCAGAATAGCCGCCTTGCGGTAGCATTAGCACACGGGCTAACCTATACCACAAGACGCCTATTCTGCCGGCTACAACAAATATCAATTTATACATGCCAACCCAACCAAAATATAAACAATAAGTCAAATCCACACCAAGCATATATGTCCAAAGTACATCAAAATAGAGAAGCTAAAACATGCTTCTACAATATCAGAGTACAACAAATAAATGCCCAACAGGGTGATGCTATAGATCACGGCAGTGAACCGGTCGCACAAGTAATATAAAATGGGGGTTTTCCCAAGTATCGATCTCACAAGGAACATAGTAAGGTGGAGTTAATTTCGAGGAGGACTTGAGATTGAAGTCCTCAGGTCGGAGCTATCTAAGGGGAGGTTTTGATATTGCGGAAACAGAAAATAAAAAGCTATCAACTACTCCTATGCAACGCTGCTATGCGATGTTTCGCAAGGCGGGATGGAAGACTAGTCAGGCCGCTATGCACCGAATCGCTAGGCAGATGGACGAGGAGGCTAGCGGATGAGGTGGTTAGAACGGCGGAATGAGGGTCGTGAGCACCTCTTCGCAACGCACGCCACTAGCAATTGCTAGTGCGGCAAGGGTGGATGGATGGTGAATGGAATATGGCGCAACTCAAGTAAATAACGAAAACATACAATCACATAGACATAATTGTATAAGAACGTTTACAAACAAAGCATACTTCATCAATAAAAATGGAGTTAAACACCAATATTCAACAATAAAGCAAGAACAAGTCAAGAGATCGACCGAATCCGAAGCCTTGCTGAGGATTCACGGTTGGAATTGTCGAGTTGTCATTCCGCGTCCAAGCTCGGTCCTCAACTACGTCCGGGATAGAGAAGGGATGTCACCACCTTCCAATGGCCCGTCTTCTTCGTCTCACGATAGCGGACGAAGTTTGCTAGCTTTACTTTGCTTGATGGATATGACGTCAAACCCTACTTGAAGCTCATGGATGAAGGAGAAGGACGAGAGGAAGCTCCGGCTCGAATTTGGCGGTGAAAGCTTACCCGGAGAACCTCCCTAGGGTGGAAGATGAAGGAGGACGGTGGAATCCCTCCTCGGAGATGAAAACGGCGGAGGAAATGAGCGATCTCCAGATCTTTTTGGATTAGGGCGAGACCTGCACTATTTATACAAAAGCAGAAATGAATAATGTGCACGATCACAGGCGCACGACCAGTGGTCGTGCGCGCTATGTCCTATGCTCGTGCGCACTGGTAGGGAATATCAGGAAGAAGAACTGGGATAATGCGCACGAGTAGTGGCGCACGACCAGTTGTCGTGCGCACTAAGTCCAATGATCGTGCGATTACCCAGACAGGACTCCAGAAATGAGGAATCAATGCACACGATCAGTGGCGCATGACCGGTGGTCGTGCGCAATATGTCCAGTGGTCGTGCGCTTACCCCAGGCTGATTCTGGAAAACGAAGAGTAGTGCGCACGATCAGGGGCGCACGACCAGTGGTCGTGCGCATTAGATCCCATGATCGTGCGCAGTATTCCTGTTTCACCACCATCCCGGAACACGCACACGACCCCTGTACCGAAAGGAAAAACCAACCACTAATCTGTGCAGACATTCCAGACAATCACAAAAGGGAGTACAAACTATAAAAACAACAAAATACACAACCATGGGCTTAAATGTGCACTTCCTATGGAAATATAGGCAAGATGAAATATATATGATAATGAACTAAAAGTGAAGTGCAACCGAGTGAAAACTAGCCCAGATGAGTCCGAAAATAGGTATAAAACATGGACTCATCACACCCCTAGACTTAACTGTTTGCGCGTCCCGAGCAAACAAAATTTAAGCAGAAAGGGAAAAATACTAGTTAACAAAGAAATTGCGATACGAAGTACCATGCGAAGTCGCATGCTCGCGTGCGTAAAAATATAATAGAAGATATTTCTAAGTATACAAAATAATTTATACTTTTCACATGGCGCATAAAAATTTTATGACTACTCAAAAATAGAATCACGGTAAATCAGCCGGTCATGCATAGGGAGAAAGTAGACTAATCGCTAGGCGAGCATTGCCGAAGATTGGGGCTCCGGATAACCTCCAAAGGAATCCACCAATGTCGGTGACCATATACTTGCCCTTTCGCATTCTCTCCACGGCACTGGTTTGGTTCACACACGAATCAGTAGGACTTTAGGTGAAGAAATGAGGCTTGGGTTTCGGTGAGGTAAACAAGGATAAACAAGAAGGCTATGCACCTAACCCAAATGAGCTAGTATGAAAGGAATCCCTCTACTAAGCAAAATAAATACGGGTACACCACACCCCCAGACTTAACTTTTAACAAATGGGTGTGTGCACCGCCTACTCCAAATATAATCATATTTTCAAAATGATTTTCAATTAAAACTTTTTCTTTTCATCCATTTTTTTTTCTTTTTCATTTTCTTTACAAATATTTTTTTTTCTTTTTCTTTTTCTTCATTTTATTTTCACAATTCAGCACAAATAACATTGGAGCACATCCACATAATCATAAGTAAAATCACCACATCACATCCCAACATTAAAATGTAAACACTAAAGCTCAACTTGGGAGTGCGACTAGGATTGGCTTTGAGGCTTTGGTGAAATAAAGGTGGAGCTGAATCAAAAGAATGGGTAGGCACAACGGGGCTAGCGAGGATAAGACGTTAGGAATGGTACAAAGCTCAATCGGGCCAAAATGACTAGAAACACAACAAGGCCAACATTTTACTCCGTCTCACAATCCTATGTCAACACCATAATTTTCCCAAATCTAACGAAGAAATGAGTTTAACTCGCGGCACACTAACAGCTAAGCACGCGCTCATGTGGGTGCAGTGGTGTGCAGTGCAATGAACTAATCAAAATAAAATTATAAAAGCTTCTAGTATGCACATGAGATGTGTACGTGCAATAGGTAACAGATCTCTCCCCCAGACTTAAACTAAGCAATACAGCAGATGATAGAGAAATTAAAATCATAAAGAGCTAAGGGAAGAGGTTACCCAATGCTCAGCTAGTGAGCATACCAGAAGGCGCGTGGAAACTTGAAGCAGGCCCGCCATACGAAGAATCAGAACCCTGCCAATGTAATTTTCCAAGAATACCTGCAGGGGTGAGCTCCGCAAAAACAAAACAAAATATACAAAAAGGAAATGCTAAAACTAAAAATAGACAAGAAAAATAAAATGCAGAAAATGAAAGATAAGTACTGGGGTTATTTTCATCCCAGCACGACTTATTAAATTCTAAACAGTTCTAGCTTATAGGCCTATGGAATAAAAAGTGCACAGGTAACTGGCCTGATATTCGTTTCGGTAACGGGTACCGATACGGTGATAGAGCAGTTACCCCTCTACCTAAATAGTAATACCTGCCCAACACAGGTAGAGGAAATAGGAAGTAGGATGAGGAGGAGGCCTGGTCCTCACTCATCTCACCACAAAACAAATCCTTGCCTAGCAAGGTATCGTCTATCACAGGCCCGCAGGAGGCGATGGCAACGGCATGAGCACAAAGCTCATCATCATCCCAACGTACCTGTGGAGACTCATCCTGCACAGGCTCAGATAAAGAAGGGGGATCAAGTAATAAAAGAGAAGAAGAACTAAAATAATCAGAAATAGGGAGAGTGATCCCGGTATCACTCTCAGCAGGATCCAAGCAGAGATCATCGTCGGTATCATACGAGTCGTACCGAGGGGAATCCGAGAACTCAAGGTCCGCGGTGGTAATAAGAACGACCTCATCCAATTAGGAGGTGCAAACCTCCGCATCGAAAATAGGGTATTCCTCATCCCACCGGGGTGCGTAAAAGTGTTCCGAAGATCCACCTTCTCCGTCGGAGATAGAGGAATCATCATCCCACTTCGGCGCAACCTCGGGCACCGAATCATCCACAATCACGGCATCATCAACCGACTCACAAGAAAGAGGAATAGCACAATCCGGCAAAAATTGCGGAGGGGAAAGGCTGCTCTAAAAATCAAGCACTGAATGAGCAGGCCCCATCGCAAAATCATTCGCTGACGCCACCCCGTCGACGACCGGAACAATCTCATCGTCCCATACAGGAGTGTCCATGAGTTCCTGCTCCTCTTTTTGTTGGCTAACACCAGAGTGATCATCATCACTCAAGGAAAGCTCGTAAAAAGGGATCGAGGGACCCATGAAAGAGCTATATGCGGCCAGAGATTCTTCAGTAATCTCAACGGGTAAAGAATGAGCAAAGTGCGTTATATCAGTGTATGGGCCAGGCAACACCCTGGTAGGCCTGTCCACAACAGTCTTCCGCGAACGGAAGGTTGTTGTGCACACGCCCTCAGAGGGATAAGGGTGGCACAAACGAGGGCAATCCTTCAACATGTGGCCCACACCTTGACATAACAAACACCGAATGCAATGCTCGGCATTCATAACAGCAATGGCATCGATGGATCGGCGCAAAGTGTCAAGGACACGACACTCAGCGTCAGGATCCATCACAAACAAAAATAATTGCTGAAAAAGTGCTACACAACTAAAATAAAAATAGCACGGATCTGCTATCTAAATCAAAAATCAGAAAAGGGCAAAAAGAAATAAGCAAAATAAAAATTCTAAAAACCAAAGCAAAAAAAAAAATGATATGCACAAATGGAAAAGGGGCTTCAATCTATTATCTCCCTCTCCAAAAACTCACACGACTGTGTTCCCCGGCAACGGCGCCAAAAACTTGATGCTATAGATCACGGCAGTGAACCGGTCGCACAAGTAATATAAAATGGGGGGTTTTCCCAAGTATCGATCTCACAAGGAACACTGTAAGGTGGAGTTAATTTCGAGGAGGACTTGAGATTGAAGTCCTCAGGTCGGAGCTATCTAAGGGGAGGTTTTGATATTGCGAAAACAGAAAATAAAAAGCTATCAACTACTCCTATGCAACGCCGCTATGCGATGCTTCGCCAGGCGGGATGGAAGACTAGTCGGGCCGCTATGCACCGAATCGCTAGGCGGATGGACGAGAAGGCTAGCGGATGAGGTGGTTAGAACGGCGGAATGAGGGTCGTGAGCACCTCTTCGCAACGCACGCCACTAGCAATTGCTAGTGCGGCAAGGGTGGATGGATGGTGGATGGAATATGGCGCAACTCAAGTAAATAATGAAAACATACAATCACATAGACATAATTGTATAAGAACGTTTACAAACTAAGCATACTTCATCAATATAAATGGAGTTAAACACCAATATTCAACAATAAAGCAAGAACAAGTCAAGAGATCGACCGAATCCGAAGCCTTGCTGAGGATTCACGGTTGGAATCGTCGGGTTGTCATTCCGCGTCCAAGCTCGGTCCTCAACTGCGTCCGGGATAGAAAAGGGCTGTCACAACCTTCCAATGGCCCGTCTTCTTCGTCTCACGATAGCGGACGAAGTTTGCTAGCTTTCCTTTGCTTGATGGATATGGCGTCAAACCCTACTTGAAGCTCATGGATGAAGGAGAAGGCCGAGAGGAAGCTCCGGCTCGGATTTGGCGGTGAAAGCTTGCCCGGAGCACCTCCCTAGGGTGGAAGATGAAGGAGGACGACGGAATCCCTCCTCGGAGATGAAAACGGCGGAGGAAATGAGCGATCTCCGGATCTTTTTGGATTAGGGCGAGACCTACACTATTTATACAAAAGCAGAAATGAACAATGCGCACGATCACAGGCGCACGACTAGTGGTCGTGCGCGCTATGTCCTATGCTCGTGCGTACTGGTAGGGAATATCAGGAAGAAGAACTGGGATAATGGGCACGAGTAGTGGCGCACGACCAGTGGTCGTGCGCACTAAGTCCAATGATCGTGCGATTACCCAGACAGGACTCCAGAAATGAGGAATCAATGCACACGATCAGTGGCGCACGACCGGTGGTCGTGCGCAATATGTCCAGTGGTTGTGCGCTTACCCCAGGTTGATTCTGGAAAACGAAGAGTAATGCGCACGATCAGGGGCGCACGACCAGTGGTCGTGCACATTAGATCCCATGATCGTGCGCAGTATTCCTGTTTCACCACCATCCCGGAACACGTACACGACCCCTGTACCGAAAGGAAAAACCAACCACTAATATGTGCAGACATTCCAGACAATCACAAAAGGGAGTACAAACTATAAAAACAACAAAATACACAACCATGGGCTTAAATGTGCACTTCCTATGGAAATATAGGCAAGATGAAATATATATGATAATGAACTAAAAGTGAAGTGCAACCGAGTGAAAACTAGCCCAGATGAGTCCGAAAATAGGTATAAAACATGGACTCATCACGGGGCTACATTAGAGTCACTCAACACTCACATCAGTAACAGACGGTAGTGACGGCACCGTCACTTCAGGCCCTGTCGTCCTGGCCTAGCTGTCCTGCTGCGTAGTCTGCTGCTGCTCTACCTGCGGGGTGACATCCTAAAAAAGAAGACGTAGCAACCGTTAGTCAAAAAGACTAAGTGGCTTCACATCCGCTCCCCCGGCGACTCCTGGGCACCGGGCGGAGAAAAGAACAAGGGTACAAGGTATAATGTTGAAGCCAAAATTGACCTCAACGGGAGTTCAAAAATAGGGGTGCAGCCAACACCTACTTCTCTCGAGCCCCGACCATCGACTAGTTGCAAAGGACCTAAGACTGACCTAAAGCCTCAACAGGGAGGTCCCACCTCACACTCGGAAGATCGCTGAGAGCTTCCCCTCCAAAGCCAAAAGCTGGGCTAGGAGCTCCTCAGAAAGCACTAGAGATTTGGAGGATAATGAGAGCCCTCTTTCTAAGGAGCCCTTATGGGTCTATTTATAGTTTTCTGAGTTGGATCTGCAAATAAGCACACTGGGTTGACTTGAAAATACCAGAATACTCCTAGTTGGGTCTGCCAACAGCCAAACTCTGCTGTTCTGAGGAGCTATACATAGACCACCAAGGGCAAAAGTTTAAAATTACCCGGGGTAGAAGAGTAAAGACCCCCTTGGGTATAGATTTGTCAAAATGGCCTTTCCTCTGTATGGCGAGTGGGGTAGAAACTATCGGCGAGATGAACCTTCCTACCATCTCGCCTACTTTAGATGCCGTGAGTCCTTCTCGCGGCCAAAGGCCTTCTCGTGCCCTTAGGAGGGGCGTCTCGCCTATTGTAGGGACCTCTTATCTCGCCAACTGCGAGTGGACCACATGGTCCCACTCGCCCATCAATTCCACTCGCCCTGCCTCATCTATCTCGCGCTTTCGAGGTCCTCTCGCGAGCCCGAGGTTGTACACAATCCCCGCTCTTTTCGAGATTAACATAAGCTTAGAAAGAACATCCAATCGAGCCTCGCTCTTAATACGTATTTATTGACGTATTTATGAGAAAATCTTCCGAGTCCCCTAATCAAAACCTATAAATATGGGATTCCTATCTCGAATGGAGGTTGCCACTTTGAATATCCCCTCCTTCCTTGCAGCACTGTTCATCATGTCTCACAACCAGAGCTTTTGCGAGCGCCTTGCCAAAGTGCGCCGACAGAACAAGGCCGCCGTGGCTGCTTATACCTCAACCCTAGTTCGCCCCCTTCCTTCTGTTCCGTCCTCTCCCTCTCGCCTAAAGGGGGTAAAAACTGGTGGCCCCTCTTCCCATATAGAGGGGCCTTCTCGCGTGGTGCTGGAGACCTGCCCCACCCCTCCTCCCGCATCTCCCAAAGAGAAAGGGGTGAGCTCTCGCTTCTATCATTATTACTCCTTCAATATTTGTATCTGCTTTCTTAAAGGTTCGTCTACAGGGAGCTCCCATGGCTATACATCTACCGGAAAGCCCGCGAGATTACTTTGCCAGCCACTGCGAAGATTCTGACTCGCAGTTACATTTCACTCCTCTATCTACTCCTCCCTGCGAGAGGAGAGACGATCCCTCCCAGGCCGCCGGGACCTCCTGTCCCCCTGGTAAGGAATCCATCCTCTCGCTTCTTTGTCCCACTTGCTACTCCCACACACTCCTGTGGGAGCCGCTCTCACCCTGCTCCTTTACTTCTTCCGCAGGCGCCCAGACTGACTCGCCTGCTGAGGAGCATCCTGGGCAATCTGTCGTCCCGCCACTACCTCCTCTTGACGAGATTGAAGATTTTCTTGGCGACCCTGCGAATCCGGTGGAAATGAGGCGCAAGACTGCTGAGCTGTTTAGGAAGCACACACGCATTATCCACTCGCTGGCGCTGGATAAGCAGGCGGCGGATCGATGCATTGAGTGGCTGGAGAATGAATGCACTCGTCTATCCTCCAAGGCTAATGTTGAGTTAGATGTTGATGGCACCAACCCTGACGCCATCGTCAATGAGACCGACATGCAGCTCTATCTCGCGCGCCGTAGGCTTAAGTCCGTTCGCGCCTTCCACTAATGCATTAGACCTCCCTACGCGGGAGCTCGTGGTGGTCGTTGGCAATGGCACCCGTACCGAAGTCCATCCGTCTCGCCCCTTCTCTTCTATTTTCTCTGAATGATGTAATAATCAAATAATGTTGTGTGTTGCTTGCTGTCTCGCGGGGATTGTCAGAACTTGATATCCGCTGATTGCGGGATGGTATAATATATGTTTTTTTATTGCTGGTTTAAATACTCTTTAATTTCTTTTAATCACTGTCCCATGATTGTGACTAACCACGCTAATCGAGGTTTTTTAGGAGAGAGAGTGTAAAACGCCGGCCGACCCTCCCTCTCCCTCTATACCTTTTCCCGCGCATTAATCATTTCACCATATTTGCTATAAATATCCCGGCCCTGGATAAGATGGATATCTGCGTCTATTACTCTTGCTGCCCAAGTTCTTGCTTCTTTGCTTTAGCCGTCTCGCCGATTCTTCTCGCGTTTCTCTCCCGACCCTTTCGCTGGTCTTCTTTCTTGTTACTCAATTTTCTCCCCTTCTCGCCTAAAGCCATCTCGCCAACACCGTCTCGCCAAGGATGGGAAAGAAGAGAGTTGAGGAAGGCGAGGGGCGCAGCCACTGCGGGAAGCGGTTCACTGACCACGACTTCCCGCTCGGCAGGCTTCCTGAAGAAGACTACCGCAGGTTTGTCCGCGAGTACCTGGCGGAAGGGATCGACTCGCGGCCTCCCAAAGTTGGCGAGTCCATCAACACTTACTACCCGGGAGAGCTCGCTTTCCCCGTCTCGCATTTTGAGGCGGGGTTGAGGCTGCCTCTATAGCCTGAGGTAAAACAAGTTTTCAAATACTTTGGTGTCATCCCAGCGTAGTTCAACCCGAATGCTATTTCGGTGTTGGTCGCCTTTGCCTGCTATATGCGCCGGGAGCGCATCGAGTTCAGCTTGAAGGTCTTCCGCAAGCTCTTTATCTACCACACCAATGCTGATGGCGTCTCATACTTCACCGTCCAAGGGCTCAAGGTGTGCGAGACGCCCAACAAAAATCACCACTGTCTCACGCGGTTCATCTTCATCCGCGGCGACCGTGGTTACTTCGGGGGCATCCTGCTCGCGCTGGTGTCTCCCCCAGAAAGCTTCTATGCCACCCCGTAGGTCAGCGGCCCAGAGAAGCTGTTGTATGAATATTTTGTCGGCAAGAACTTCGAGGTCAACTACCTGCGGCGAGGCATCGACTCGTTGCCTCCGGTACTCCCTGGTGAAGGTACTCTCTCTTTTCTGTCTCGCTGTGTCTGATTGCTTCTCCGTCTCACCTTATTACCGAATTTGTTTGTCTTTCAGGGGAGCGAGTAGTGCCTGGCCATCCTCCATACAAAAGTAACATCCACCCCTCCAAGGGCCTCGATCTCGCCAACGCGGCAGTTGAGGCGGCGAGAGAGCCCTTGACTCCCGCCCCTCTCAAAAGGCCTTCAGGCGACACGACCCCCTCTCGCTCCAGCCCTCCAAAGAGAATGAAGAAGGCTGTGGTGGTCTCCAAGGGGAATAAGAAGGTGACCCCAAAGGAGAAGGAGACAGCGGGGTCTCTGAGCCCCATCTCTGTGGATGGGTCTCCGTCGCCCCGCTCCCCTCGCCAATAGGCCGTCATGCCTACTCGCGAGACAGCACCCCCCAATCAACCTACGACCGCCTCCAATCAACCAGCTGTTGGAGTTACCATGGTGATCTGGAAGTGGTCAAACATGTAATCTCACTGCAAACGCGATATGAGCCTGCATGGTCGCACATAAGAGATGTGGAGAAGTTGGATGATTGACTGTGTTGGTAAAGGTTACCAATCACCGACCTGAATGGAGTTTTGAGCAAATGTCGCCTTAAAGAGTTCGACGAAAATCGTCGAGAGTGTCGTCGACCGCGGCTCGACAATCGACGAGAATCGTCGAGAGTCGTCGACCGCGGCTCGACAATCGACGAGAATCGTCGAGAGTCGTCGACCGCAGCTCGACAATCGACGAGAATCGTCGAGAGTCGTCGACCGCAGCTCGACAATCGACGAGAATCGTCGAGAGTCGTCGACCGCGGCTCGATGATCGACGAGAATCGTCGAGAGTCGTCGACCGCGGCTCGACGATCGACGAGAATCGTCGACCGCGGCTCGACGATCGACGAGAATCGTCGAGAGTCGTCGACAGCGGCTCGACGATCGACGAGAATCGTCGAGAGTCGTCGACAGCGGCTCGACGATCGACGAGAATCGTCGAGTTTTGTACTCCGATTCTCGCCGACTGATACTCGCCGATTCTGGAACCCTATTTTTCTAGGTGGTCTGCGGATAGCGATATTCCTAAGTCTATTTATGCCTCTGGTATAAATATACACTTAGGGTTTTCGGGTATTATCTCTGGCAGCTGATCGAACCGAATCCCGCGACGGAAGCGTTCCGCCTTTCCGTTCGTTCCGCCGATCCCGAATCCCGCCGCCGATGGAAGTGTTCCGCCGCCGCCGTGCTCGCTCCGTCGACTTCCTTCTCTCTGGCGATCGTCGCTGGTGTTACAATCCCTGGCGCGGACCTAGCAGTCCGTGGGAAAGCAAGGTGCGGTCTTTCTCCTTCTCGATCTTCCGTGCGACAGAAAATTCGGTGTTCTCCCGCTCGTGTGGATTTCTGCAGAAACGTGGACATTATTCCACGTAGAACTCGCCACCAGCAGGAATACAAAACTTGGAGCATCTCCGTTGAGTTGTGACTCAACGCCACCGAGGTAATTTTTGCATAGGTGTGTGTTAACTTCTTGATTCAACTACCATGGCCCAATCCCATCTCTTTTGGGTTTTTTTGATGTTTTAACTTTCCGCTGCGTGCACAAGTGTTGTGCCATCCTCATAGAGAAACCCAACAGTGGTATCAGAGGGAGGTTCCGGCCATGATTGTTGTATTGGAAGTTTTGTTATTCCAGTGCTTGTAAACCTATGGATTTAGAAGTGTTCTAAATGTCTAGATTTAGTCTTGGTACCCCGCCAAGAACGTCTGAGATTTCGTGGAAATTTCTAATTGTTAGAAAATATAGTCTCCTTAGCAGTAACCATCCATCGAGTTTGTTTTGGATTTTGAATCCAACATAGAGAGATGAGCTTGTCTACTGCCTTAAGTTGAGTTGTCTTTGCCTTTGTCCAATGCATGTAAGTCTGAGGATTTGGAAGTTTCCAGTTGTTCAGATTTAGTCCCTCCTTCTATCAAATGTTGATGGTGTCAGGTTGTGCACATAGGGGATGCATGCGGTTTTAGAGGAATTGTTCTTCCTTGGATGTGCACATTGATCAAATGTTGATCATGGTTAACTATTAACCTATAATTGAAATCCCTTCATCAAATATTAAGTGTTCGGATGCCTTCCGATGGATGACACTCTTCCTGCCTCAATCGATGAAATGTGGGCTTGCCAAAGCAAGGTGCATTAATCTATCTTGGTAAGGGTGCGAGCGGATAATTGTGATATCCCACTGTCGACATCGGGTCCAGCTTAACTAGGTGACCTCAAAGGTTGAGTGCCTAGAGGCATAGGGTTGGCATGCACCATATGATGGATGCGAGTAAGGAGTTATTCACCAACCATACAAGAATTGCATGAGGATGCAATTGGCAAGCGTTGCCTACCTAAATAACCGCATCGTGAGAGGAAAGCCAAAGCTGACTCATTGTGTTGGTGAAATACGGATCTTGTCCACTAAGAGAGTAGCTCGCATGAACTCTCCGAATTGTTAGTGAGGGCTATCATTTCGAATAAAATAGTGGGAGTGTTTTAATTGAAGTCCAAATTAAAATAAATTGTATTTGAAATTTTGGTACTGATTTTATTCTGCATAAATTCTTGTAGAATTCCATGGCAAGTGTTTCACACTCCACTTTGTCTCTGAGAGCCATCCTTGAGAAGGATAAGCTCAGTGGGACAAATTACATGGACTGGTATAGGAACCTGAGAATTGTTCTCAGGCAAGAGCGAAAGCTCTATGTCTTGGAAGTAGAAGCCCCCGAGGTGCCGACCGGGAACTCTTCCCGTGCTGAGAAGGATACTTATAAGAAGTATACTGATAATGCTTTAGATGTCGAATGCCTTATGCTTGCCACTATAAACTCTGAGCTTCAGAAGCAACATGAGAGCATGGGGTGCAAGGAGATTGACGAGCATCTCAAGAAAATGTTTCAAGGCCAGGCTCGTCAAGAGAGGTTCGACGTCACAAAAGCGTTGTTTCAGTGCAAGATGGGAGTTCGAGACTCAGTAGGGACTCACGTACTCAAGATGATTGGGTATATAGAGAACCTTGAAAGGCTGGGTTTTCCTCTTGGTCAAGAGTTGGCCACAGATCTGATCCTGCAATCGTTGCCGGACAGTTATGAGCAGTTCGTCTTGAACTACAACATGAATGAAATAGACAAGACACTGCCCGAACTCCTAGGCATGTTGAGAACTGCCGAAATCAATATGAAGAAGGCCAAGCCTGCCAGCCCCATACTGATGGTGCATAAGGGCAAGGGCAAGGCCAAGGGCTCTAAGAAGACGAATGTGAGACCTAAGTCATATCTTGAGCCCAAGTCTTTGTTGGAGTTACCATGATGATCTGGAAGTGGTCAAACATGTAATCTCACTGCCAACGCGATATGAGCCTGCAGGGTCGCACATAAGAGACGTGGAGAAGTTGGATGATTGACTGTGTTGGTAAAGGTTACCAATCACCGACCTGAATGTGGTTTTGGGCAAAGTGTTGCCTTAAAGAAGAGTCGGGTTGGGCCAGGTATCGCCTTGGAGGATTGGTGTTCGGATTCTCACCGATCGACGAGAATCGTCGAGAAGTGTTCTCTGATTCTCGCCGATCGACGAGAATCGTCGACTCTGTTCGACATGTATCGTCGATGATTCTCGACGATCGACGAGAATCGTCAGCCTACGATTCGACGTGAATCGTCAGGCATTCTCGCCGATTGATTCGCGCCGAATCTGCTGGTGATTCCCGCCGACCGATTCTCATCGACTGGTTCTCACCGATCCTAGCCGATACTCGCCGATTCTTAGTGATTCTCGACGATCGATTCTCACCGATCGGCTGGTGATTCTCGCCGATTCTGGAACCCTTATTCTTGGGTGGTCTGCGGATAGTGATGTTTCTAAGTCTTTTATGCCTTTGGTATAAAAGAGGCACTTAGGTTTTTTCGGGTTGATATCTTCTGATCGAATAGGAACCCGACGGAAGAGTTCCGTTCTTCGTTCCGCCGATCCCGAATCCCGCCGCCGACGGAAGGGTTCCGCCGCCGCCGTGTTCGCTCCGTCGACCTCCTGCTCTCCGGCGATCGTCGCTGGTGTTGCTCTTCCTGGCGCGGACCTAGCAGTCCGTGGAATAGCAAGGTGCAGTCATCGTTCTTCCCGATCTTCCGTGCGATGGATAGCTCGGTGTTCTCCCGCTCGTGTGGATTTCTGCAGAAACGTGGACATTATTCCACATAGAACTCGCCACTAGCAAGAAGAGAAAGTTTGGAGCATCTCCGTTGAGTTGTGACTCAATGCCACCGAGGTAATTTTTGCCTAGTTGTATGTTAACTTCTTGATTCAACTATTATGACCCGATCCCATTTCTTTTGGGTTTTCTTGATATTTTTACTTTCCGCTGCGTGCACAAGCGTTGTGCCATCCTCATAGAGAAACCCAACAGTGGTATCAGAGCCAGGTTAGGCCATGATTGTTGTATTGGAAGTTATGTTATTCCAGTGCGTGTAAACCCAGGGATTTAGAAGTGTTCTAAATGTCTAGATTTAGTCTTGGTTCCCCGCCAAGAACGTCTGAAATTTCGTGGTAATTTCTAATAGTTAGAAATTGTTGTCTCCTTAGCAGTAACCATCCCTCGAGTATGTTTTGGATTTTGAATCCAACATAGAGAGATGAGCTTGTCTACTGCTTTAAGTTGAGTTGTCTTTGCTTTTGTCCAATGCATGTAAATCTGAGGATTTGGAAATTTTCGAATGTTCAGATTTAGCCCTTCGTTCTATCAAATATTGATGGTGTCAGGATGTGCACATAAGGGATGCATGTGGTTTTAGAAGAATTGTTTTCTTTGGATGTGCACATTGATCAAATGTTGATCATGGTTCATTGTTAACCTATAATTAAAATCCCTTCATCAAATATTAAGTGTTCGGATGCCTTCCGATGGATGACACTCTTCCTGCCTCGATCGATGAAGTGTGGGCTTTCCAAATCAAGGTGCATTAATCTATCTTGGTAAGGGTGCGAGCGGATAATCGTGATATCCCACTGTCGACATCGGGTCCAACTTAACTAGGTGACCTCAAAGGTTGAGTGCCTAGAGGCATAGGGTTGGCATGCACCATATGATGGATGCGAGTAAGGAGTTATTCACCAACCATACAAGAATTGCATGAGGATGCAATTGGCAAGCGTTGCCTACCTAAATAACCGCATCGTGAGAGGAAAGCCAAAGATAACTCATTGTGTTGGTGAAATACGGATCTTGTCCACTAAGAGAGTAGCTCGCATGAACTCTCCGAATTGTTAGTGAGGGCTATCATTTCGAATAAAATAGTGGGAGTATTTTAATTAAAGTCCAAATTAAAATAAATTGTATTTGAAATTTTGGTACTGATTTTATTCTGCATAAATTATTGTAGAATACCATGACAAGTGTTTCACACTCCACTTTGTCTCTGAGAGCCATCCTTGAGAAGGATAAGCTCAGTGGGACTAATTACATGGACTGGTACAGGAACCTGAGAATTGTTCTCAGGCAAGAGCGAAAGCTCTATGTCTTGGAAGAAGAAGCCCCCGAGGTGCCGACCGGGAATTCTTCCCATGCTGAGAAGGATACTTATAAGAAGTATACTGACAATGCTTTAGATGTTGAATGCCTTATGCTTGCCACTATGAACTCTGAGCTTCAGAAGCAACATGAGAACATGGGGTGCAAGGAGATTGACGAGCATCTCAAGAAAATGTTTCAAGGCCAGGCTCGTCAAGAGAGGTTCGACATCACAAAAGCGTTGTTTCAGTGCAAGATGGGAGTTCGAGACTCAGTAGGGACTCACGTACTCAAGATGATTGGGTATATAGAGAACCTTGAAAGGCTGGGTTTTCCTCTTGGTCAAGAGTTGGCCACAGATCTGATCCTGCAATCGTTGCCGGACAGTTATGAGCAGTTCGTCTTGAACTACAACATGAATGAAATAGACAAGACACTGCCCGAACTCCTAGGCATGTTGAGAACTGCCGAGATCAATATGAAGAAGGCCAAGCCTGCCAGCCCCATACTGATGGTGCATAAGGGCAAGGGCAAGGCCAAGGGCTCTAAGAAGACGAAGGTGGGACCTAAGTCATATCTTGAGCCCAAGTCTTCTGCACTGATGAAAAAAGAAAAGCACGGTGAAGGAAGGGAAATGCCACCACTGTGGTAAGGCTGGTCATTGGCGGAGGAACTGTCCTTCGCACATTAAGGGTCTGCAGAAATTGAAGGGAGGTATGAATTCCGCTTCTAATGTTTACGTTATAGAGATAAACCTTTCTGCTCCTTCATCTTGGGTATTGGATACCGGATGTGGTTCTCACATTTGTACAAATGTGCAGGAACTGGGAAGGAGAAGATTGCTGAGTAAAGGGGAGGTGGACCTCCGCGTCGGCAATGGAGCAAGAGTTGCTGCTGTAGCCGTAGGAGTTTACCGTCTTTCTTTGCCCAGTGGGCTTGTAATAGAACTTGATAATTGTTATTTTGTTCTGGCCATAACTAGAAACATTATATCTATTTCATGTTTGGACATGATTGAATTTTCTTTTATAATTAAGAACAACTGTTGTTCTATATTTAAGAATGATGTTTGTTATGCTGTAGCTCAATTGTTTAATGGTCTTTATGTTTTGAACTTGGACCATCTGATCTGTAATGTAGAAAATAATAAAAGACTAAGAACAAATGACTCGAATCCTACGTTTCTCTGGCATTGTCGTTTGGGCCATATCAACGAGAAGCGCATATCCAAGCTCCATAGAGATGGACTTTTGGACTCATTTGATAATGAATCATTTGAGCGATACGAATCCTATTTGTTAGGCAAGATGACTAAAGCTCCTTTCACTGGTTATACTGAGAGGGCTGAGGATCTCTTGGGTATTGTACATAGTGATGTATGCGGACCCATGAGTTCCATGGCTAGAGGTGGGTATTTCTACTTTGTTACATTTACTGATGATTTCAGTAGATACGGATATGTGTATCTTATGAAGTGCAAATCCGAGACCTTTGAAAAGTTCAAAGAGTTCAAGAATGAAGTAGAAAACCAGTTGGGTAAAAGGGTTAAAGCACTCCGATCTGATCGAGGTGGCGAATACCTGAGTCATGAGTTCCGTGATCATCTGAAAGAGTGTGGTATTGTATCACAGCTCACTCCACCTAGAACACCACAACATAATGGTGTGTCTGAGAGGAGAAATCGTACACTGTTAGACATGTTACGTTCGATGATGAGTCATGCAGACTTGCCTGTTTCCTTTTGGGGTTTTGCTTTAGAGACTGCTGCAATGACATTGAATCACGCTCCAACGAAAATGGTTCTGAAGACACCATATGAGATATGGAATGGGAAGCGTCCTAGTATGTCGTTCATTAAAATTTGGGGCTGTGAGGCATACGTGAGACGTCAAATGCCTGACAAGCTGGAACCCAAATCGGATAAATGTTATCTGGTGGGATATCCTGAGGAAACAAAAGAGTATTACTTCTACCTACCGTCTGAGGGCAAAGTGTTTGTCGCAAGGACTGGTGTCTTCTTGGAGAAAGAGTTCTTATCAAGAAAGACTGAAAAGGTAGGGCTTGAAGAAGTTCAAGAACCACATGTAGTGAATGAACCGGAATTGGATTCTGAGTCAGGACTACAAGATGTTGTAGCTAGAGAACCTGCTCAGGGAACACAAATCCTACGTAGATCTGGTAGACCGAGATTTAAGCCGGAGAGATATGGATTTCTCGTGTCTCAAATAGGTAATGTGTTGCTTATGGATCATGATGATGAGCCAGCAACCTACCAAGAGGCTATGAATGGACCGGACTCCGAGAAATGGCTTGAGGCTATGAAATCCGAAATGGACTCCATGTATGCAAACCAAGTTTGGAACTTGGTGGAACCACCTGATGGGGTACGACACATAGGGTGCAAGTGGGTCTTCAAGAAGAATACCGACATGGATGGAAATGTACAGAAATTCAAAGGGCGACTGGTGGCTAAGGGTTTCAAGCAAATTCATGGTATTGACTATGATGAGACCTTTTCCCCTGTTGCCATGGTAAAGTCCATAAGGATATTTCTTGCTGTTGCTGCGTATTATGACTACGAGATCTGGCAGATGGATGTCAAAACGGCTTTCCTTAATGGAAACCTCCTTGAGGAAGTGTATATGACACAACCCGAGGGTTTTGTATCCCCAGATGAAGCCACTAAAATATGCAAGCTGAATAAGTCCATCTATGGACTGAAACAGGCCTCTCGAAGTTGGAATCTTCGTTTTGATGAGAAAATCAAAGAGTTTGGTTTCATCAAGAATGAAGATGAGCCTTATGTTTACAAGCGAATCAGTGGGAGCATTGTTGTCTTCCTGATATTGTATGTAGATGACATACTGTTGATTGGGAATGATATTCCTACCCTGAAAGTTGTTAAGAACAACCTAGGGAACTGCTTTTCAATGAAGGATTTGGGTGAAGCGACTTATATACTCGGTATTAAGATCTATAGAGATAGATCGAAGAAGTTGCTGGGTTTGACCCAGAGTACGTACATCGAAAAGGTGTTGAAGCGGTTCAACATGCTTGAGTCCAAGAAAGTATTTTTGTCCATGTCTCATGGTGTGAATCTCTCTAAGGACCAGTGTCCAAAGTCTTGTGAAGATAAGGACCGCATGAAGTTGATTCCATATGCTTCGGCAATTGGATCAATCATGTACGCGATGTTATGTACTCGACCCGACGTCTCCTTTGCTTTGAGCATGACTAGCAGGTATCAGTCAGACCCCGGTGAATGTCACTGGATTGCTGTCAAGAATGTCCTGAAGTACTTGAGAAGGAGTAAGGACATGTTCTTGGTGTATGGTGGAGAGGAAGAGCTCATTGTAAGTGGTTACACGGATGCTAGCTTCCAAACTGATAGAGATGACTCCAAATCTCAGTCAGGTTTTGTGTTTTGCCTGAATGGAGGAGCTGTGAGCTGGAAGAGTTCCAAGCAAGAGACAGTTGCTGATTCTACAACAGATGCTGAGTATATCGTCGCAGCTAATGCGGTGAAGGAGGCTGTATGGATTAGGAAATTCATCAGCGAGCTTGATGTAGTTCCTAGCATTGTTGGTCCCGTAGTTCTCTACTGTGATAACAATGGTGCAATTGCACAATCTAAGGAACCTAGATCCCATCAGCGCTCCAAGCACATACTTCGGCGGTTTCATCTTATTCATGAGATTGTCGAACGAGGAGATGTGAACATTTGCAGAGTGCCGACTGAGGAGAATATTGCGGATCCACTGACAAAGCCTCTCGCGTAGAGAAAGCATGATGGTCATACTAGATCGATGGGTATACGATTCCTAAATGATCAACTCTAGTGAGAATCTTGTGGATAGCATGTAAACATGTATTTTGTTGGCTATTTGTTCATATGATAAACAGTATACCTAGTTTTTCTTTTACAATTAATGGCAAGTTCTTTTATTATGAGTTTTCTATATGATAGTTAAATGTTAATATAATAGATACCCTTAGAATGTTCGCTTCCATGGGCAATCAAGTACATGACTTGAATGTGAGAGCCTATGATTTATTTGAAGCTTCATTCTTAAAAGCTCCCTGGTCGAGTATCATCATAGAAGCTAAGGGTGATGATGGTACATGAAGACTAGCACGTGTGTTGACTGATGACGGGTTCTCACAGGTCATGATATTGTGATATCAAGTCATCACGTGGGTACTTGTTAGTGAACAAGTTGTACTGGACAGACCCAACCTGTGACTACTCTGTGGATTGTCATCCAATCGTGTCATGAGTAGGTGTCAATTGACAATGGTGTTGTGGTCCTTTGACCTGAAGTCACAGCATTCATCAAGTGAGGAAGAGCATGCTTTGATGCCATCTAAAATCTTCCTTAAGAAAGGTTGATGATAAGGGTGGTTGTTGGGCATGTTACAAATCATTTGGGTGTTTGTGTGTGAGCATATATGTGATTTGTCCTTCTGTATGACAGGAGTTGCATCCATGGGCCCCTTGATGGAACTGGACTGAGAAATGCATGGCCATGCTTGGTTGAGTCAATATGTGATATTGGACTCACCATTCTCTGGAAGTCCGTCCTGGATCAAGAAACTTGGATTGAGCTATTACGAGGGTGACACGGTCCATGCCTCTAGTTCTTTCCGGATGTAAGGGACAAAGGGACAAAGACAACGCTGATACATTGGTCATAAAGGCTTATGAGTTATAAACTCTTATTTCTTGGGGAGCAATGATGCATTGCTAGATGCCGCTCATTGTTTGTGAGGTTTTTGGTTTGATACTTTCAAGATGAAGTGGGAGTCTGTTGGAGTTACCATGGTGATTTGGAAGTGGTCAAACATGTAATCTCACTGCCAACGCGATATAAGCCTGCAGGGTCGCACATAAGAGATGTGGAGAAGTTGGATGATTGACTGTGTTAGTAAAGGTTACCAATCACCGACCTGAATGGAGTTTTGAGCAAATGTTGCCTTAAAGAGTTCGACGAGAATCGTCGAGAGTGTCGTCGACCGCGGCTCGACGATCGACGAGAATAGTCGAGAGTCGTCGACCGCGGCTCGATGATCGACGAGAATCGTCGAGAGTCGTCGACTGCGGCTCGACGATCGACGAGAATCGTCGAGAGTCGTCGACCGCGGCTCGACGATCGACGAGAATAGTCGAGAGTCGTCGACCGCGGCTCGACGATCGACGAGAATCGTCGAGAGTCGTCGACCGCGGCTCGACGATCGACGAGAATCGTCGAGAGTCGTCGACCGCGGCTCGACGATCGACGAGAATCGTCGAGAGTCGTCGACCACGGCTCGACGATCGACGAGAATCGTCGAGAGTCGTCGACAGCGTCTCGACGATCGACGAGAATCGTCGAGAGTCGTCGACAGCGTCTCGACGATCGACGAGAATCGTCGAGAGTCGTCGACAGCGGCTCGACGATCGACGAGAATCGTCGAGTTTTGTACTCCAATTCTCGCCGATTCTCGCCGACTGATACTCGCCGATTCTGGAACCCTATTTTCCTAGGTGGTCTGCGGATAGCGATATTCCTAAGTCTATTTATGCCTATGGTATAAATAGACACTTAGGGTTTTCGGGTATTATCTCTGGCAGCTGATCGAACCAAATCCCGCGACAGAAGCGTTCCGCCTTTCCGTTCGTTCTGCCGATCCCGAATCCTGCCGCCGACGGAAGTGTTCCGCCGCCGCCGTGCTCGCTCCGTCGACTTCCTTCTCTCCGGCGATCGTCGCTGGTGTTGCAATCCCTGGCGCGGACCTAGCAGTCCGTGGGAAAGCAAGGTGCGGTCTTTCTCCTTCTCGATCTTCCGTGCGACGGAAAATTCGGTGTTCTCCCGCTCGTGTGGATTTCTGCAGAAACGTGGACATTATTCCACGTAGAACTTGCCACCAGCAGGAATACAAAACTTGGAGCATCTCCGTTGAGTTGTGACTCAACGCCACCGAGGTAATTTTTGCATAGTTGTGTGTTAACTTCTTGATTCAACTACCATGGCCCGATCCCATCTCTTTTGGGTTTTCTTGATGTT
The DNA here is from genome assembly GCA_039583875.1 of Platanthera guangdongensis. Classification (NCBI taxonomy): domain Eukaryota; kingdom Viridiplantae; phylum Streptophyta; class Magnoliopsida; order Asparagales; family Orchidaceae; genus Platanthera; species Platanthera guangdongensis. Next base: position 17,747,282 of record CM077159.1, read on the forward strand.
TTACCTTTCCGCTGCGTGCACAAGTGTTGTGCCATCCTCATAGAGAAACCCAACACCAGCCACTGCCATCAATGATCCAACTGCTACTGCCTCTCGCGAAGGCACTTCCTTCAGCCGTCCCGCCCCCTCTTCCCACATGAATTATAACTTGGGCCCCGTGGTTTCCGATGCAGCTGGGGACCCTGTTCTATTGTGGGGGCGGGATGACAACTGCGTCTCCATTTCTACCCTCCTTCCCCCTTGGACGGAGCAGGAGGAGCCCACCAGCCATGCCTTTGCCGTGGGATACGGCCTCTACGGTGGTCTCGAAGTAGTCTCCCCTGAGAGCAAGTCTACGCGAGACCTCGTTATGAAGTCCTCTCATATCCAGATGTGGGCTTTGGAGTTCTCGCACCGCGCCGCACGCCGTCTGATATATATTAACAAAACATGGTCAGAGAGCGAGACAAGCCTAGAGGCGGAGCGGGAGCGGTCAGAAGATCACACCAAGAGGTTGTTTGATGCCGAGAGCCTCCACGCCAAAGCCCAAGGCAGAGTGGTAAAGCGCTATCCTTACCCTTATTCTTTTTCTTTAGGAGCTGCCAACTAAAAACCTAATGTCTCGTAGGATGCCGAGATGGCGGAGCGGATGAGCTCGCGAGCAGCGGCCCTGGAGGAGGAGGTCAAGGACTTAAAAGCCCAGAATACTCGCCTCCAGCCGACGTTGCGCCATCATCTCGCCGTGAGCCCTTTCGGACACCTCCGACGCACTATTCTTTTGACGAGGTCGAGGAGCAGTGCCGAGATGCTGGCATCAGGCCGCAGAGCTAATCCTGAAGATGATGAAGGACCTAGGGGTTGTGAAGGACGATTCATAAACGGTGACTATTCGCGACCTGGTCCCCCAGCTCTTTGGCGAGGAGAGCGGGGATTCTTCATCCAGCGAGGAGGAATGAAGCGCCACCTCCACGATCCAGAATCCCTCTCTCCTCTTCCTTCTGCTGCTACTTGTAAAATTAAGACAAATCTTTTTTGAGCCTGTGATACATAATGATGATCAAAAGTACATGTTTGTCGTTTTGCTCTTTATTATGCGAAATGAATTTCTGGTTTGCCTCGGCCTGTGAGACGGTGCTACCCATCCGTCTCGCAGCCTTGTCCTTATTCTTTATTTTGTTTTATTTTGCTTATTGCGAGACGTTCCTCTGATGTGATTATGCGCGCGAGATGATGCTACTTCTTGTCTCGCATCCTTGCAAGAGAGTTGGCCCTGGTCACGGGTTGTCACTTCCTTTACCTTTGCGTGATATTCAAACGACGCAACCTTCTCGACTCTCCTCAGGGTACTACCGACGTGAGTGACTCTTGGTGATGCGATATGCCCTCTGATTATTAGAGCGAGCCTTTCGCCTCATGCGAGTGCCCGCTTACCATGTGAGACCATCCTTGTAACTGCCAGCTGCGAGTGACCCCACTCGCACTACTTCAAATTTTTTCCCTAGTTTATTTCTTTTCTTCTAAGTTGAAGCTGGGATGTTGTTTTAAGAAGCATTTCCCAACCATTCCGTCATCGAGTGAGTTTACCGCCTTGCTAGCTTGGTGAGTCCGGGCAACAAGTCCACCGGGGACCGGGCCGAGCTCTAAGTGGTGTAGAATTTCCCAGGTTTAGACCTGTTCCCAAAAACTTTGGACCCAACCTTCAAGAACCAGACCTCTCCCCCACAGGTGAGCCTTCAGACCTGCCAGCTAATGAGAGCTTGCGCAGTGGGTCTACCTAGGGCCGAGCCGCGCTCAGGGTAGTGCAGAACCAAGAACCAAGAACCTGACCTCTCCCACACAGGCGAGCCTTCGGACCTGCCAGCCAGACGAGAGCCTGCGCAGCGGGTCTACCTGGGGCCGAGCCGCGCTCGGGGTAGTGCAGAACCAAGAACCAAGAACCTTACCTCTCCCCCATAGGCGAGCCTTCGGACCTGCCAGCTAGATGAGAGCCTGCGCAGCGGGTCTACCTGGGGCTGAGCCGCGCTCGGTGTAGTGTAGAACCAAGAACCAAGAACTTGACCTCCCCCCACAGGCGAGCCTTCGGACCTGCCAGCTAGATGAGAGCCTGCACAACGGGTCTACCTAGGGCCGAGCAGCGCTCGGGGTAGTGCAGAACCAAGAACCAAGAACCTGACCTCTCCCCCACAGGAGAGCCTTCAGACCTGCCAGCTAGATGACAGCCTATGCAGCGGGTCTACCTGGGGCCGAGCCGCGCTCGGGGTAGTGAAAAACCAAGAACCAAGAATTTGACCTCTCCCCCACAGGCGAGCCTTCGGACCTGCCAGCTAGATGAGAGCCTGTGCAGCTGGTCAACCTGGGACCGAGCCTAGCTCGGGGTGTCGATGAAGTTTCCACAAACAAGACCTATCCCCCACAGGCGAGCCTTCGGACCTGCCAGCTAGATGAGAGCCTGCGCAGCGGGTCTACCTGGGGCCGAGCCTAGCTCGGGGTGTCGATGAAGTTTCGACAAACAAGACCTATCCCCCACAGGAGAGCATTCAGACCTTCCAGCTAGATGAGAGCCTGCGCAGCGGGTCTACCTTGGGCCGAGCCTAGCTCGGGGTGTCGATGAAGTTTTCACAAATAAGACCTATCCCCCACAGGCGAGCCTTCGGACCTGCCAGCTAGATGAGAGCCTGCGCAGCGGGTCTACCTGGGGTCGAGCCTAGCTGGGGTGTCGATGAAGTTTCCACAAACAAGACCTATCCCCCACAGTTTAGCATTCAGACCTGCTGTAACATCCCATTTCCAACTAGACCCCTAAGAGTGGTTTTGGCCATGACTAGGTCATGACAAAACCCAAGGAAGCGAAAAATGGCCAAGTGATAGAAGGCCATGGTGAGAATCACCTTGGTCTACCTGTGGCACAACGACATCACAAAACCTAGGGTTTGACCTTAGGGCTTCACCATGACTCCATGACCCCACCGCAACATCACTAATCTATTAGAGGGTCCATTAGAGCCTTAAGGTCCCATTGGAGTTAACCCAAAGTGGCCAATTTGACCTAGGACCACCATAGGCCTAAATTGGGCAAGGTGCCCTAACAAAGGGCAGTTGTCCTCTAATGTGCCCAAACAACCTTTCCCAGGTCTTCCTAGACCTAAAGTGGTGTCAGTGGGTCACCAAGGACCCATTGGGGTCAACCCAAGAGTCTATGTTGACGAAAGTCAACTCTAGCCCCTAAATTGGTCAAAGTACTCTTCCTAAGGGTAGGTGACTCCAAAGTGCCAAGACAACCCTACCCAATCCTTCCTAGATCTTAGGAGAGGTCAATGGGTCACCAAGGACCCGTTGGGGTCAACCAAAGAGGCTAAGTTGACCCAAGTCAACCCTAGCTTCAAAAAGGGTCAAAGTGCCCTAACTAAGGGTCAAGTGACCCCCAAGATGCCCAACCAACCCTACTCAAGTCTTCCTAGACCTTAGGGGAGGCCAATGGGTCACCAAGGACCCATTGGGGTCAACCCAAATGGTCATGTTGATCAAGGTCAACTCTATTCTATTGTTACGTCAAATTAGCCCAAATGGGCTGACCCAACCTCAAACCCATTTCCCCCACATGGGCTAACCTCATTTTTATTATTAATATGAGTTAATGGGCTGCCAATAGGCTAGGTAGAAGAGAAAATTCGGCCATGGTGAGTAGGAGAGAGAAAGCTCCATTTTCCCCTTTAATGGAGGAGAGAGAAAGTGGGAAAATGAGGTCATTCATGGCCAAGGGAGACCAAAGGCCTCTCTAATTGATTACAAAGGCTGAATGCATTCCCTCTCATCAGTTTTGAGGGGTTGAATAGCCATGGTTAGCCACCCAAGGTGGCTGAATTCAATTCCTCCAATAGGGAAGAGAGAGAAAGAAGAAAGAGAAGGCCATTCATGGTGAGGAAGGTGAATCACCCCTTCATTCTTCACCAATTAATTAGTATTCATCCCCCCTATAAGTTTTGAGGAGTTTCCAAATGAATTGGGACCAAGGGGAGGTGAATTTCCATGGATTTTCTCCATGGCCGAAATTCCCTTTCATGGCCATTAATGGCTTTGAAGCCATGCCCCTTCCCATACCACCATTGACCCCTTTATCATCTTCAGGGCATCATAAGCAGTGGATTTAGGCCTTTACATCGCTGCTTTTGCTTAAGGATAGAGATCTGGAGGTGGAAGCTTTTGGAGCTCGGCGGCCATGGCGCACTACCACCAAACACGTCGGCAAGCACAGTTGAAGGTCCTCCTCTACCCCTCTCTTCGTGGGCTAGATACTTAGATCATTTAGGATAGAAATCGGGATCAATTGAGCCCGATTGGGAGAGTAAGTTTTAGCTTTTTCCATGGATTTTCTACCTATCGGGTTCGTCGGAAAACACCCCTTCAGCGGCCGTGCCGCCGCCCGGCGATAGCCCCCACCTCAAAGGAGGTGGTAGCGGTGGTGGCCGGCCAGGGAGGTGACTGGGTGTCCGACAAATGGCCTTGTAATGGCCTCCAGGTCGGTGAGATCACAGCTAATGGCTGGAGGAGGAAGACGATGCGTGAGCCGTTGGATTGATCTGGATATTAGGACATATTATTAGTTATTATGAATAGTATTGTTTATCCCTTCACTATACACATTTTTACATCAGGAAAACAAGGCCTTAGGGGCTAAACCTTAAAAAGTGTCCAACATGAATATTGTAGCCCTGGAAGTCCACTTTAATTTAAAATTGATTCCAACCCATTTGGGTAAGTGGTTAGACCACAGCACCCCTTTTGGTGGGCCCTATACCTAGGGCTGTCCTGAGATTCAAATGGATGCCCACCCTTCATCCCTTGTCCAAATGGGCTGAAATTTGGATAGGGGATCAATCTTAACTATACCTAGGGTCTGTCCAAAATTAGGATTTTATGGAGACACTTTGCCTAAAGTTTTTTTACTTTTATTTAATAATGCTAGGGTATTTTAATTAAGTGGTTTAATTACCTCCAAACCCTCCCAAATTTTGGTGAGTGGTCCTTGGCATCAATAACTAGCTCTGTACAAAATTTCAACTCATTTGGATGGGTTTTGGTTAGGGAATCACCAAACCCTAGTTTGGCCTTAAGGAGGTATTTTTGATTAAAAGTGCACCATGGGCTTAGGGTGGCCACCTCCCCTCAACAGAGGCTGAGGTTTTGGACACTGACTTACTATGGCCAATGTCACCCTATTAAGGAAGATGGGGTGATTTAGGCTTGATTTACCCTAGGGTTCAACCTCAAACCCTAAGGAAGAACTCTTGGGGGTTGTGAAGGACATGGGGGCTAATGCCTTTGTATGACCTTGAAAACTCAGTAGAATTGAAGGAAGTGTAACCTAAGTTCTCTGGAAGGAATCTTAGAGGACTTAGAGGAAGGTAGACACCTCAAAACCCTAACCCTAGTTTTAGGGTAGAAGCACAATTTTGTAAATTCAGCCACTAAACCTTATTTAAAGGTTGTAAAATTTGGGTAGAGTAAGTTTTAGACCATCTAGAACTCCTAGTAATTTTATTAGAATTTTATGGATTATATTTCTAGTACTTTATTTGTTAAATATCAATAGGTCCAAAATGGTGTTTTAATTAATTTGATTATTCTGTTCATTTGAAATTGATGAAACTTGGTCCGTAGATGATCCAGGTCTAATTGAATATCTTTGAATTTTGTATAATTTTTAATTGAAGATATTTAGTACTTCCTTCACTAGTTTCAAAAAAGGGCTTTGGTGGTATAAAATTATTTATAGATGATATATCTGTTGAAAAATCATGAGACTTAGGTACTAATGATTTCAGGACAAAATATGCTTGTAAGAATTTATTCATAATTTTTAGAGGGTTGATTACAGTACTTTCTTTACAAGTCCACAATATGAAGATTTTTGATAATTAATTTATTCAGAGATTAATACTTGCTGAAAAATTATGAAACTTGGCCAATGCTACTTTTAAAGCTGTATCTGCATAATATAATTAATTTATAAGTTTTGGATGGATATTTTTTGTACTTGATTCATAAACAACGGAAGATAGTAAATATTGCTAAAATAGTTTTAGTGCCCTTTTGATGATAGAAAATTGTGATACTTTGGATTTACTATATTGAGATAACCTAATATTTATCATAATTTTGTTAGGCATCTTGCATGAGTACTTAGGGTAGTTCATGTTCAAACTGGTAGCCTTTGGAAGCTTTAAGGAAATTAATTAAATGCCAGATAAATTAGGAAAATTATAATTTCCTGGATTTAGTCTATTTGTGTCATGATAAGTCTCCAATAAATAAGGTAGGCTATTTGGATGAGTATTTGGATTATCTCCTGTCCGGTCCGATATATAGCCTAGGATGGTCTGCATTTGGCAAGATGAGTAAATTGCAATAAGATACGATGGGACATGGTGTAGGAGTTAGTCATTTTGGATGGATGTGGATGAGTTCACCATAGAAGGATAGGAACAGTGGTGAGAAATTGGTTTGGCTAGAGTTTAGAGGCGCTCGGGTTCGACGAAAGATCGTCTTCCCCGTGGTGAGGTAGAGTAAAATCACCCTAGGATTAACCTATTGTAATATGAGAAGGTAATGGGTAATGAAATCAACCAATAATAATAATAAGTACCTTGCGAAAGGGAACGTTGGGCGTAAAGCCAACATAGTTCCTAGTGCCCCTTGAGAGCCCTTCACAGGGAATACCGGGGGCAGTCCTGGGTTAACGTAAACTGTATTAACAAGCTGAAAAGAGTAACTTAGTAATTAGGGTTGCACATTTCACAAACACAGATAGCACAGGAAGATAGTTGGGAGCTTCGGCTTGGATAGTTAAGAGACGGACATCTTGCTCCGGGGAGCTTTGGCTCGATTGTTTGAGACAGACATTTTAGTCCGGGGAGCTTCGGCTCGGTTTTTGGATACGATAAATTTGCATGTGCATGAAAGGAAAGAAAATTAAGGTGGTGGGTCTTCGATATTGGAGGGTTGATGCACCGACGCCAATACACTGACTTGGCAAGTGTGGTTAGCACGTCGCCAACAGAAGTCCGGTGCGCCAGCCGGCAAGAGTACGCAGGAGTCCGCTTCGTGCACCAAGCGTTGAGGCGTACGATAGGTCTGACCGGTAGTGCTTTACTGGTTTAGAGGTGGGCGAGGCCCAACCCACCGCTTCCGTCTGCCACTACGGAGGTATCCTGGGAGGTTATGGCTCCAGAAAGGGGGAACTAAAGGTCTGCGTGCACAGAGTCGGGTGTGTGTGTTGCATTTGCATGATCCATCATACCCACTTACATGTCATAGCATAATCGATTTATTTAACCCCTGACACCTAAGGTATAAGTGGAATGGGACGCTTATACCTTAGGACCTGCAAAACGACCCCTTGGTCTATAAGCTTGTGTGGGCAAGTTTATAAATTAAGGTTAAAATTCTTTATATATATATATTGCTGTTTGATAACCGACATCCCAACGTATAAATTGGTATGAGACTTTTTATACGATGGGAGCCTTGCAGAAGACCCCTTGGCTTATGTGTTCTCACATAAGTGAAGGTTACTTTTCATATTTCATCTTATTGTCAATATATATTATAGAATTGCTAGTATAGGTCCGCTGCCATCTGTTTTTGATTATCCTCCACCTTCAAGTCCTCCCCTTTCTTCCTCTCCTCTCGGTGCCTAGGAGCCATGGGGGAAGGGGTGGGGGATGATAGGGCTTAGTCTTTTAGACTAACGGTTTTTGAACCACATCATTTTAGGGAATCGTGGAGCCCAGCACGGGGGAGCAGCCCCAGAGACCGGTGCTCTTGGAGATGGGGCAGTCTAGCTCCGGCGTTCATACAGCCGGGACCGTGAGTCTCGACCTTGAGTAGATGTTCTGTTTCTGCTTCCACATGAGTGATTTGTAGTGAGGACATGATGTACCGGGCATATGCCCATATTTTAGTACTCTGATATATTATTCTGTGGACACTCCCTTTGTGGAGATTATCTATAAGATATGTGATCTTCTGTGGACTGCTAGTTTGCGTTTACTTTGTTTTGCTACTTTTCTGTGATCGAATTGGCCGGTAGAATCAGCGCTTTGTGGTGATGAACCTTCAGGGCGTGAAGGAATCACCGAAAAACGGCAATTCTGGGCCTAACACCCCGGTGAAAAGAAAAAAGGGGGGAGGGTCTTACACCTGCCAGCTAGATGAGAGCCTGCGCAGCGGGTATACCTGGGGCTGAGCCTAGCTCGGGGTGTCGATGAAGTTTCCACAAACAAGACCTATCCACCACAGGCGAGCCTTCGGACCTGCCAGCTAGATGAGAGCCTGCGCAGCGGCTCTACCTGGGGCCGAGCCTAGCTCGGGGTGTCGATGAAGTTTGCACAAACAAGACCTATCCCCCACAGGCGAGCCTTCAGACCTGCCAGCTAGATGAGAGCCTACGCAGCGTGTCTACCTGGGGCCGATCCTAGCTCGGGGTGTTGACGAAGTTTCCACAAACAAGACCTATACCCCACAGGCGAGTCTTCAGACCTGCCATCTAGATGAGAGCCTGCGCAGCGGGTCTACCTGGGGCCGAGCCTAGCTCGGGGTGTCAATGAAGTTTCCACAAACAAGACCTATCCCCCACAGGCGAGCCTTCGGACCTGCCAGCTAGATGAGAGCCTGCGCAGTGGGTCTACCTGGGGCCGAGCCTAGCTCGGGGTGTTGCAAAACACATAATTACATCCTATCATAAGAATTTCACAACAGGCAAGAGGAAAACAAGTTAATTGATGTAGTATAACAAGCTTGATTTTGGATACATAATTACACCTTCTCCCTCTCACAGGTAGAAGCGTTTTAGGTCATCGCCGCTCTAGGTGTGGCTCAAGGTCCTCCCCTCCACGTCCTGGAGGTAGTAACCTCCTGTTCCAAGGACTTCCTTCACAATGTAAGGCCCTTCCCAGTTCGGGTTGAGCTTGCCCAAGGGGGCCGACCTTCCTGCCGCGTCAACCTTTTTCAGCACCAGATCTCCTTTGACGAACTGCTTGACCCTGATATGCTTATCGAAATATTTAGCTATCCGCCGCTTGATCTCTTCTTGCCTGATGGCTGCCACGTCCCGCATCTCTTCCACCATGTCTAGCGAGAGGCGTAACCCCTCCTCATTCTCCAACCTCCAAGTCTCATCTCCTTCGCCCGCAGCTGTGACCCGTGGGGACCGAACCTCGAACTCCACTGGAAAGACCGCCTCACACCCGTGAGAAAGCTTGAAGAGGGTCTCTCCAGTGGCCCAGTTCGGGGTCGTTCGCAAGGCCCACAGGACCTAGGGGAGCTACTCCACCCAATTTCCTCTCAAGTTCTCCACTTTTTCCTGAGTAGGTTCACAATAATTTTGTTTGCCGCTTCCACCTGGCCGTTGCTCCGGGGGTGGTGGACAGAGGCAGATCTGAGATCTATCCCCAGATGGGCGTAGAAGCTGATGAACTCTTCACTGGCAAACTGGGGACCGTTATCTATCACTATCGCTTGAGGTAGCCCATGCCTGCATATGATCTCCCCCCAAACGAAGTTCCTTATGACTTGCGAGGTGACTTTGGCCAAGGCCTTGACCTCCAGCCACTTTGAGAAGTAATCGACCATGACCAGGAGGAACCTCCTCTGCCCACTAGCCGGAGGGAAAGGCCAGACCAAGTCCATCCCCCAGATGGCGAAAGGCCATAACGATGTTATGCTTCTAAGTCTTTGAGCAGGCAAGAGTTGTAGGGGGGCATACAGCTGACACTTTTGGCACCTTTTTGCGAACTCTGCTGCATCCTTTCTCAGGGTCTGCCAGAAATACCTGCCTTATTACCCTTGCCTCCAATGTCCTTCCTCCTGAGTGGCTGCCGCACTCGCCCGAGTGTACCTCCCCCAGGATCCTTGGGACCTCTTCTTCGGTTACACATCTTGCCAGGAGCCCTGACAACATCTTACGATGCAACCCCCTTCCATCATCAGGTAATGAGCTGCCTTGTGCCTGAAGCTCTTTCCATCCTTAACCTCCTCCGTCACCCTGCCAGTGGTCAGGAAGTAACCAACGGGTCCACCCATGAGGATCGCTGACCTACCTCCATTAACTACCCTTCCTCAATAGCTGGCCGAAAAAGGTTCAGTCAGGGTCCCTCCTCCTCGAGGTCCAAACTTCGCCAACCGATTGGCGACCGCGCTATCCTCCCTGGGGATATGCTGGATTGAGAATGACCAGAACCCACCGATGATCGCCCTTACCTTGGATAGGTATTTTATGAGGGTAGGCTCCCGAGCTTCAAACTCTCCTAGGATCTGTGATGCTACTACCATCAAGTCAGTGAAGGCCTCCACGTCCTGGATCTCAAGCTCCTTTGCCAAGCGAAGGCCGACGATCACAACCTCATATTCTGCTTGGTTGTTGGTCAACGGAAAGTGGTAAGCCACCGCCTGCTCTTTCATGACTCCCTGGTGGCTTATCAGCACCACTCCTCCCCCGATGGAATGCTTTCTCGAGGCCCCATCAACCATCATCTTCCACTCTTCCTATGGTTGCGGCTCCCCCTCCTCGACTTCAACAACATAGTCCGCCAGAAAGTTCGCCACCGCTTGCGCCTTAATGGAGAGTCTCGAAACAAAAGAGATGTAGAACTCGCTTAGTTCGTTGGACCACTTGGCAAGTCTTCCCGAGTGCTCAACCGCTTCAAAGTTCTTGCGAAGAGGATGGTCAGTCACCAACCTAATCGCGTGCGCTTGAAAATACAGTCGGAGCTTCCTTGCCGAGACGACCAAAGCGTAAGCCAACTTTTCGAGGATGGGGTAGCGGAGCTCTGTCTTCTTCAAGATCCGACTGACGTAGTAGATTGGCAGTTGCTTCTTCCCCTCTTCCCTTATTAGAATAGAGCTCACCGCCTCAGCTCCTACTCCAAGGTACAAGGTCAGGTCCTCCCCTTCTTTTGGGCTTTGAAGCAGAGGAGCCTGAGAGAGCTGTCTCTTCAGCCCTTGGAAGGATTCTTCGCACTCGGCGGTCCACTCAAACCTTTGGTTCCCTCGCAGCACCTTGAAGAATGAAGAACACTTGTCCCCTGACCTGGAGAGGAACCTGCTTAGCCAAGCCAATTTGCTTGTCAAGCGCTGGACCTCCTTCGCATCGCGAGGTGATTCCAAATCTAGGATGGAATTCACCTTGTCCGGGTTAGGATCCACCCCTGCCGGAGTCAAGAGATGCCCGAGGAACTTCCCGCGGCTGGCCTCGAAGACACACATCAAGGGGTTAAGCCTCATCTTGAACCTCCACAGGGTGGAGAACGTCTCTTCTAGATCCTGCAGGTGCGAATCCATACACTTGCTCTTAATCATCAGGTCGTCGACATAGACCTCCAAGTTTCTCCCCCTTTGATCTCGGAAGACCCAATCCATCATGCGTTGGCATATAGCCCCTACGTTCTTCAACCCAAAGGGCATCATTTTATAACTGAAGCATCCCTCCCTCGTGATGAAGGAAACATCCTTGACATCGGGAGGGTGCATCCGGATCTGGTGATAACATGAAAAAGCATCCAAAAAGCTCATAATAAAAAAATCGACGGCTGAATCAACCAGCGCGTCGATTCGAGGCAGGGGGTAGCAATCCTTAGGGCATGATTTATTTAACAAAGAGAAATCGATACACATTCACCATTTCCCATCCCCTTTCTTAACCATTACCACATTGGAGATCCAGCCTGGATACTGGATCTCCGAGATGAAGCCGGCCTCTAGGAGCTTTCTGACCTCCTTGCAGATGGGTTCCTGCAGCTTGGTGGCGATGGCCCTCATCTTTTGGCGTATGGGAGGAGTGCAGGGGTCTAGGTTCAGGCAGTGGCAGGCCACGTCCGAGTCGATGCCCGGCATATCTACCGCTCTCCAAGCAAAGATGTCGACGTTGCTTTGGATGTAGGACCGCACTCGCTCCTAGTCCTCGGGACTCAAGCCCCCACTGACCCACACCATCTGCACCTGCCTTGCGCTGGTGAAGACCTCCATCTCCACTACTTCCTCGGCCGGCTCCAGCCGCGACTGCTCCCAGCCGACCCTTGCTTCTTCTTCCTGCTCCAACTCCTCCTCCCTTCCTACTTCCTCCTCAATCTCCATCGCCTCCTCCGGCCCCACCTGCTGAAGCTTGACTTCCATGCCCCTCTGGGCCTCTCTCTCCACTCCTCCTGCTACTTGCTCTTATACTTCCATTGGCTCCTCCAGGCTCTCTCGCTGCTGCTCGACCTCCTCGCCCCTCCGGGCCTCCTTCTCAGCTTTTCCCTGCTCCTCCGCAGTCTCCTTCCTCGCCTCCCCTAGGATCATCTCCTCTTCTCCGATGTTCTCCTCTTGCTCCGCCATATCCCTCTCCAGCTCTTCCGCCTCGGCCATCCAGGACACAGTGTTGACCGCCGTCACATAGCATTGCCTCGCCACCTTCGGATCCCCCCTGATACTGACCTGTACCCCTCCGTTATTGAACTTAATACATTGGTGGAACGAGGAGGGGACGGAGCGAAAGGTGCTGATGAGGGGACGCCCAAAGATGGTGTTGTAACTGCTCGGAGCGTCCACTATCACGAAACTACAGTTCCGTGACACACCTCCCAACTTCACATGCTGCCCTACCCCTCCTTCTACTTCCTTCCTCTCTCCAGAAAATTCGAACAGCGGTCCATCCGAAGTCAAGATCCTTTTTCCCTCAACCCTCATATCATCAAAGGCATTCTTGAAGATAACATTTACTGAGCTCCCGTTGTCCACCAGTATCCTCGATACCGTGAAATTCTCCATTGCCGTCTGGATCACCAGGGCGTCACAAAAAGGATCTTCATAGTCCGGCATGTCTGCTGACGAGAAGGTGATCTTTTATTCCGGCGGGGGAGCCTAGGAGGTAGAGGCGACCCCCCTTCCGTACATGATTTTAAGGCTCCCTCTGCGGGTTGCCTCGATCCCCACTCCTCCGTGGATCACCCTGATCCCTCCCCGGGTTCCCACGTCTACCCGGTCCTCACATCTATCTTCTCCCTCCCCCTACTGCACTTCCACAATCCTAACCGGCGGATCCTGCCTCCCTGCTCCTCTTGATTCTCTCATCTCTAAGAACTTAGGGCAGGTGGCCATTGTGTGACCTTCCTCCTGCTGGAAGTCACAAAAGAGCAACGCCGCCCTACCCCTTCTTCCTTCTCCTCCTCCTCTTCTCCCAGCTCCTCGAACTCCTATCTTTGCTCCTCTTCCTCTGCCCACCTCCATGGCTTCTTGCGGCGGCAGGAGGTGGCCCCTTGTCCCCTGTCTCCACGCCAGTTGGTCAAACCTCCTGGGTTCTCGTAAGTTATCTCTTCCCTGGTAGCCTCCTCCTTGTCCCTGGGGGCGACCCTCCCGGGGCATCCAACCCAACCGGTTGTTCGGCTCCCGGGCCCCCATCCCTTCTGCTGCCCCTGCCCTCGGGGTTCTTCCCTCCTTCTTTCTTCTCTTTGCTCCCTCTGCTCTCTCGGCTCCCTCTGCCTTCCCGCTGCAGGCTCCATCACATCATCTTCCGCCAGCCTGGCCAACTTCCTAGCGAATGCTGGATTTGCCCTCTTGAAGTCTATCTCTTTTGCCGCCCTCTCCATGAGCTCCTCAAAGGAGGGGGGGGGGGGCACACTCTTCAACTGTATACTGAAGAATCCCGGCCTCAACCCCAGGGTGAAGGCGAGCATCAGCGCGTACACTGGGACCTCCTAGACCAGGAGGATCTCTTCCTGAAACCGGTTAACGTAGCGACCCAGTGTCTCGTCCTGCTTTTGCCTCACTGAAAACAGGCACTCCGCCTCCTTCTTCCGCTTCTTAGATGTTGAGAACCTCAACAGAAACCCTCAGCGCAGATCTTCAAAGCTGTATATCGAGCTCGCCGGCAACTGGTCGAATCAGTCCTGGGCCTTCTCCTTCAATGTGATGGCGAACAACCAACACTTGAAGGCATCTTTCATATGCCTTATCAAAACCACATCTTCGAACCACTGCACATGCTGTACAGGGTCATCTTTTCCTGAGTAATAGGACATGTCCGGCTCCCGGAACCCCTCTGGCACCGGAGCTGAGATGATGAGCTCACTGAAAGCGCTCTCGCCTCTTGCCTGACGAGAGGGCACATCTCACAGCCTCGGCTGGCTGGCTCGATCCGTGAGACCGTGCACAGGTAAGAGTTCTCGCATAGCCGCCTCCCTCTCGCCCAAATCTGCCAAAGTTTCCTTTCCTGGGCGCTGGCCTGGGAAGAGCTCCCGCGCGGACACATCCCTCTCGCCGACTTCCACCGGGACCTCCTTCCCGGGGCGCTGCCTAGGGGCATTCTCGCCTAAGAGAGGGACCGCCTCCACTGGAACCTGAGGAGTCGCCCACTCACTCCTCATCGAGAAGGCCAAGCTAATGGTCTACAGGAGTTCTCGCCTGAAGTCCTCCAACATCTTCCTCATCGCCTCTTCTCCCCGAGTGGGGGAGCCTCCAGACCAGACCCTTCACCTTCACCTCCAGCCATGGGACTAAACTCAAGGCTTTCTTGTATCAGCGGCCTTCCACACTCACTGCAGCAGAACTATTGAAGCCAAAATTGACCTCAACGGGAGTTCAAAAACAGGGGTGCAACCAATACCTACTTCTCTCGAGCCCCAACCCTCGAATAGTTGCAAAGGACCTAAGACTGACCCAAAGCCTCAGCAGAGAGGTCCCACCTCACACCCGGAAGATCTCTGATAGCTTCCCCTCCAAATCCAAAAGCCAAGCTAGGAGCTCCTCAGAAAGCACTAGAGATTTGGAGGAGAATGAGAGTTCGCTTTCTAAGGAGCCCTTATGGGTCTATTTATAGTTTTTTTGAGTTGGATCTGCAAATAACCACACTTGGTTGACCTGAAAATACCAGAATACCCCTGGTTGGGTCTGCCAACAGCCAAACTCCGCTGTTCTGAGGAGCTATACGCAGACCACCAAGGGTAAAAGGGTAAAATTACCCGGGGTAGAAGAGTAAAAACTCCCTTGGGTATAGATTTTGTTGGGTATTGTATCCACAACGTACCTGATTTGAAGAAGCCCCTGCATAAGCTAAGGTAAATAGACAATGTATTTGACAAAATACTTCAAGTTGTGCTTGCAGTTATTCCACGCTAAGTGCACACCAATGTCAGGGTGCAGTAGGTCAATATACACGGGTCTGCACGACGTAATCCCTCGTTGAGCAGATCAGTGTGTTGGCCTACGTGTACTCTCTCTATTGGAGTGTACTTACTTTCAAGTATAGGGCTGTGATTATGCAAGAGCAGACAAGGAGCAAGGATGGGTCAAGGAGCATCTCATGGGTGGAAAGACGAAAAATCGCCTAAGTGTAAATCGACGAGAATCACCAAGTGATTCTCGCCGATTCGGCAAGAATCATCTTTGATTCTCGCCGAATCGTCGAGAATCATTGGCTGATTCTCGCTGACTCGATCCACCTACTTGAAAGCGAGCAACTCTGATGCTAAGTAATAATCGACGAGAATCACCAAGTGATTCTCGCTGATTCGGCGAGAATCACTAGTGATTCTCGCCGAATCGTCGAGAATCACTGGCTGATTCTCGCCGTCTCGACCCGGCGAGAACAGTGCGTGCAACCAAGTCAACTTCGATGAGAATCATCTTTGATTCTCGCCGAATCGTCGAGAATCACCCTTGATTCTCGACGATTCGACGAGACTCACCTTCGATTCTCGCCGATTTTGACTTGAGCGATTTCTGGATCCCGCTGGACCGGACTCTGCCGCGGGCGCTGGTTTGAACCGGGGTTAGGGTTTCTTCAGGTGGGACCCATAACAGTTATATTGGAGTATTTCCACCGTATAAATATACGAGTATTTTGAACAGAAATCAGACAGAAAGAAATACGCGAGCCGCCGACCGTGACCTAGATCGCGATATCTGCTCCGCCTCCGTCGCCGCTCGTGCAAGTTATTCGCCGACCTTGATCTTGAGTTCTTCCAGATCTTCCGGCGATAGAAGCATAGCCAAGCATAGAGTCTCACACGTCTAACCAGAGATCCCTTGTCTGTTGATTTGTTGATCGGGAAAACCTTCCCCGTCCGAATCGATCGAGACGACCGATCCTAGTGTGACCGTTGGAAGACCGTGCTAGCTTTGCTACGAAGTTTGGATCTCAAAGTACAGCAGCCGCACACCGTTGTCGCCGCCGATCCCGTGAACCAAGCCGCCGCCCATCTTGCCGCCGCCGGTTCTGGGGAGATTCTCTCCAAGAGAGATCTAGGGTTGTGGACTCTTCGTGGACTTTAAGAACACGTCGTCAACGAAGAGGGACACCTTAGTCTCCAAAAGTAGTTTGTATTTCTTGTACATTCTAGTTCATTTTTGTTGTAAAGGAACGTTGGTTCCGAGTTGTAAGGGTTGGGTGCAACCCGTGTTGTGGGAGTGTTGTCTCCTACGTGTGGAAGGGTTCCCTCCGATAGTGCAAGGATTGGATTTCAATCCTGTTGGTGAAGTGACCGAGTCGTCCCGTGTTGGGAGATAGGTCGAAGGGGGAAAGTGGATGTACCCAAATCGGGGAACCACTATAAATAGCTTGTGTACTATGTTTGCTGTGCTGTTTTATTTTTGTGTGCAGGTACAATTTTAATTCCGCAAAAATGCTGCACGTCACCTATTCCCCCCCATAGGTGAAGCTAGTTGACACTAGGTGGACTTTCAAGTGGTATCAGAGGCAGGTTGCTCATCAAAAAGGTTAACACCTTGAGTTGAATCCTGCCACTAGTGTCAAGAAGAAGGAAAACATCTATCATGGACGGGCTCAAGTACACAGGCAAGATCCCAGTGTGCACCAGGATCAACTTCCCTATCTGGAAGGAAAGGATCCGGTTCTACATGGAAGCAGTCGATCCTCGACTCTTTATGATCGTGGAGGAGGGACCTTACGTCCCCACTAAGGTCTCCACCATTGATCCTACGAAGAAAGTGCCGAAGAAACTAACTGAAATGGACAAGGACGAGATGGTGCTAGTGGGACTTGACAAGAAGGCGCAGAACATTCTGGTCAGCGCGGTTGATGACTCAATGATGCAGAACTTCTACAACTGCAGGACAGCAAAGGAGATCTGGCATTGCCTGATCATCCTAATGGAGGGCACTGATGAAGTGAGGGATGATCGTAGATCCCTCCTGAACCAGAAATATAAGGCCTTCAGACAAGGGCCTAAGGAAGAGATCGGAGTCACCTTCGAGAACTTCCTCAAGATTGTCAATGCCCTCAAAGGATACAGAAGAGTGTTCACTAATGGTGAACTTAATGATAAATTCCTTAGGTCCCTTACTAAGGAATGAGACACAAAGATCTGCGCCATCCGAGAGTTTGGCAGACTAGCTGAAACAGACCCGCAAATTCTGTTTGGGAAGCTGATGTCCTATGAGCTTCAACTGAACACCAGGAAAGCAGAAGAAGAAGCAGAGATGGCAGCAGCCAAAGAAAAGACTGTGGCTCTAAAAGCCATTCACTCCAGAAAAGGCAAGGGTGCGGTTTCATACCGTGCCAGGAAAAAGGATGAGGAGGAGGACTCCGAGCCATGCTCCTCCAGCTCAGAGCTGTCTGAGGAGGATTTCTCCCTCATCACCCGAGAATTCAAGAAGTTCCTCAAGATGAGGAATCAAAGAAAGAGAGACGACTCCTCCTCCAGGCATCAGAAGAAAAATTATTCTTCTGACAGGTATGCTTCTAAACCGAACAAACATCGCTCCTCTGACATTATTTGTTTTGGATGCAATAATCCAGGACACGTCGTGGCCGACTGCTACCAAGGTAAGAGAGAAAAAGGGAAAGGAGAGGAGCACAAATCCTCTAGAGATAAGAAGAATGAGCGGAGCTACATCGCCAAAAGGCCAAAGACACTGAGTGAGTCTGATTCCTCAGACTCCAGTGATGATGAGGAAGCCTACTTCGGGCTTGTGGGTCGCTCCGACTCAGAGGGAGAATGCCCCCCATTTACTGGGAAGGTAAAAGCTCACACCCCTCTCTCCGACTCTGACTCTGATCCTGAGTCTCAGGATGATGACCCTGAGGATAGCCTTTCGGCCCGTGAAGCGGAGCTCCTCAAGAAGTATGAGCTTCTGCTCAACACTTTCGAGGAGTGCCGTAAGAGATTGAAGGCTGAGAAAAAGGAAGTGAAATTCCTTAAGGGTGAGAGTGTCTCCCTAAGGGAAGAGATCACCAATTTGATTTCTCTCCGACAGGAGCACCTTGACCTGACCTCTAAGCATTCAGAGTCTCTTAAGCTCCTTGATCTTAAGCAGGAGGAAGTCGACAAGTGGGAAGAACAACTTGCGGCAGAAAGGAAGATCGTCAAGAGCTTCTCTATGCCAAAAACAGTTCTTCCAGTAGTTGATACCTTCTCTGCTCAGGCCAAAGGAGCTGGCTTGGGGCATATAGGGGTATCTGGTTCCTCATCCAGGAGAAACAAGAACCAGAGGAAGAATAAGGCTGCCAAGAAGGCCTCTGCTGTTGAAAAGGGAAAGGCTCCGCTCAGTCCTGTTGCGTTCAGAAATCCTAGCTTTCCTTGCAACCAACATGACTTTGAATCAACCTTTGGTCATCATTTCCGGCCCTCGGTTGCAAAGCCAAAGAGTCGATATGATGGTTGGACTTTTCCCCGCAACTTCGGTGAGAGTGTCTTCAAAGCACCTTATGAGGAAATTCACATGGGGAATTATGGTCAATTCTCTAGCGGCCATAATGGAAAGCAGGCACCAAGAGCCAAGCCTGTTATACTGAAGGAACAGAAGGTGAAGAAGTCATGTGACTGCAATCACTATGAGGCCTCCACCTTCAGATCCAAGGCCCCGGCTGTACCCACCATTTCTAGGATAAAGCAGGAGCCTAGGAAGAGGTACAATAGATTTGACTGTTGGTGTTGTGGCAAAGTCGGTCACTTTGCCGTGGATTGTTGGTTTAATCCAAGGTATCACGAGACTCCCTATGTTAGCAATGCGAGGCCGACCACTCGTAGGGTTAACCAACCGAGGGGGAGTATGCTAACCAAGAATCTAGGACCCAAGTTCGATTGGGTTCCTAAGGGAAATTAATTTTGTTTTGCAGGAATGTCCAAAGGCCACCAAAACGCCGATCTGGTACTTGGACAGTGGTTGCTCCCGGCATATGACTGGGACAAGAAGCCTGCTGCGTGATTATACTCCCGTCGAGAATGGACCCAAAGTTATCTTTGGGGGGGTCAGATCGAGGAGTCACCAGAGGTTATGGTATGATCTCCAACGGTATAATCTCTATCACCGACGTGGCTTATGTTGAAGGGTTAAATCATAACCTGATCAGTGTGAGTCAGTTATGTGATAAAGGTTATGACGTTAAGTTCTGCAAGGATAAATGCCTGATAATTTCATGCGCCTCTTCTGAGACGATACTAACAGGCATTAGGAGTAGAAATATCTTCTGCTTAAATTTTCTTAGTTTAGATTCATCTACCCCCGTATGCCTAGTGGCAGCTGGCAGTGCATCTCTTTGTGATCAATGGCACAAGAGATTGACACATATTAATTTCAAGACAATTAGTATGCTGTTTTCTAAAAACTTAGTAAGGGATGCTCCCATTATCAAGTGCATCAAAGATAGCCCCTGTCCTGCATGCCTGATGGGCAAACAGACTCGGGCTACCTTTAAGAGCATTGCAGACAAAGACTCTTCCCGGTGCCTTTATCTTCTATACATGGACTTGTTTGGTCCAATGCAAGTTCATAGCTTGGGAGGCAAGTCCTATACACTCGTGATAGTTGATGATCATTCTCAGTTTACATGTGTGTTCTTCTTAAAACGAAAGTCAGATACGTTTGAAATCTTCACTAGTTTTGTCAAGCAGGTTCAGAACGAATTTAATTGCTCAGTGGTCAAAATCAGAAGTGACCATGGAACAGAATTCGAATCTGGTGCTATGACAGAATTTTGTGAAGAACAAGGTATCTTTCATGAGTTTTCCTCCCCGCGCACTCCTCAGCAAAATGGAGTTGCGGAGAGGAGAAATAGAACTCTCATTGAAGCCTGCACGACAATGTTGAAAGACGCTTCTCTCCCAGAATACTTCTGGGCTGAGGCGGTCAATACAGCTTGTCACGTACAAAACCGAGCATTGATCAACAAGCATCATCGTAAGACGCCTTATGAGCTACTGAAAGGCAGGAAACCAACCATGTCCTACTTGAGGATCTTTGGTTGCAGATCTATGTACTGAATAATGGGAAGTACCCGCGTACTAAATTTGGTGAAAAATGCTTCGAAGGCATATTCATGGGCTATAGTTCCCACAGTCGGGCATATAGTGTCTTCAATAAGAAAACCCTAGTGGTAGAAGAATCAATTAATGTTGTATTTGATGAAGGAAGTTTGCTTAACAGAAATTCTTCCAGCGGTATTCTTGAAGATGCAGGTACACGACTTGAACAGCTGAGTCTCGATGAGACCGCTAAAGATGATGCTCCTAAGTACGTTAAAGTTTTCACCTCCACGTCATATGGGAATGTTGAAGATCAAAATGGAACAAATCTCTTAGAAGAAGGAGAAGCCCAAGAAGTAGTCGAAGCTCCAGACGCCAGACTTCTAGAGCTCCGACACGTGAGGGATCATCCTAGAGATCAGATCATCGGAGATCCTCGTGTCGGTGTCAGAACTCGAAGAGGTACTATTAACGAAATTTTGCATCTTAGCTTCCTGTCACAGGTTGAGCCAAAGAAGTTCGACGAGGCGAACAAAGATGCGGCATGGAGTTTGGCCATGCAAGATGAACTACATCAATTCGAACGATGTAACGTTTGGATGCTGGTTCCCAGACCACACAAGCATAATGTGATTGGCACCAAGTGGATCTTCAGAAACAAACTGGATGAACATGGTGTCATCATAAAGAACAAGGCCAGGCTGGTGGCTCAAGGTTACAGACAGGAGGAGGGGATTGACTTCGACCAGACCTTTGCACCAGTGGCAAGGCTCGAGGCAATCAGACTGTTCCTGGCGTATGCTTCGCACAAAGGATTCACAGTCTACCAAATGGATGTGAAATCAGCATTCCTGAATGGAGACCTGAAAGAGGAAGTATTCGTCGCTCAACCCCTAGGTTTTGTCAATCCTACTTATCCCAATCATGTATATTTTCTTAATAAAGCTCTCTATGGTTTAAAACAAGCTCCACGAGCTTGATACGAGACTTTATCTAGTTTTATTCTTGAGAACAAGTTCTATAGAGGTAAAATAGATAAGACATTGTTTCTCAGGGAAGTCAAAGGGAAGATTTTGCTGGTGCAAATCTATGTCGATGACATTATATTCGGCTCAACGGACAACAATCTTTACAAAAAGTTTTCTAAACTTATGCAAGGAAAGTTTGAAATGAGCAGTATGAGGGAGCTAAAGTATTTCTTGGGACTTCAAGTGAAACAGTCTGAGGATGGAATCTTCCTCTCTCAGACGAAGTTCACAAATGAACTCCTCAAGAAATTCGGTATGGAGAATGCAACCTCTATGAGGACTCCAATGGGATCCACTATGTCACTGGATAAGGATGAGAAAGGCAAACCTTTCGATGAAACCAAATACAGAAGCATCATTGGATCCCTGCTCTACCTTACTGCCAGTAGACCGGATATCATGTTCTCCACATGTGACTGTGCCAGATATCAGGTGAACACTAAGGAATCTCACTATGTCGCTGCGAAGCGAATTCTAAGATACCTTAAAGGTACTCCCAATCTTGGCTTGTGGTACCCGAGAAACAATGATGTCGCGCTAATAGGTTTTTCAGATGCTGATTTTGCAGGGAGTAGGGATGACAGGAAAAACACCTCCGGGACGTATCAATTCCTCGGACGAAGGCTTATTTCCTGGAATAGCAAGAAACAGAATTGTGTTGCAACCTCCACAGCAGAGTCTGAGTACATCTCGGCAGGCAGCTGTTGCGCACAACTCCTATGGATCAGAAACCAGTTAGCCGACTACGACCTTCAGTTCAAGGAAGTACCAATGTACTGCGACTCCTCCAGTGCAATTGCAATTGCCAACAATCCGGTATCGCACAGCAGAACGAAGCATATTGAAGTGCGCTACCACTTCCTTCGGGAGCACGTGGAGAACAAGGACATCTCTCTCTGTTATCTCCCCACGGACAAGCAGATTGCAGATATATTCACAAAGCCCTTAGACGAAGCCAAGTTCAGTCTTTTCAAAACTGAATTGGGGATGCTAAACTATGAGGAATAAAGCCTATAGAAGCTCCAGGATCGTGCCTCTAGGGGGAGCCTCTGCCAGGAACTCAAGTGTGAGCACATGCATAAGAACTGAGGGGGGAGCAAGTGGTCAAATGCTACAGACCCAGATTTGTAGAAGCCGAAAAGGGGGAGATTACCCTCTCGGCTAAGGCTAAGGTGGCTCCAAAGGTATTGGTAATGAATATCTCTCTCAACTCAATTTCAAGGTTATGATTTTCATTCCCATACGCTTTATTCACCTTAGCTTGTAGGGTTTAGGCTTTTTCAAATAGGGGGAGATTGTTGGGTATTGTATCCACAACATACCTGATTTGAAGAAGCCCCTGCACAAGCTAAGGTAAATAGACAATGTATTTGACAAAATACTTCAAGTTGTGCTTGCAGTTATTCCACACTAAGTGCACACCAATGTCAGGGTGCAGTAGGTCAATATACACGGGTCTGCACGACGTAATCCCTCGTTGAGCAGATCAGTGTGTTGGCCTACATGTACTCTCTCTATTAGAGTGTACTTACTTTCAAGTACATGGCTGTGATTATGCAAGAGCAGACAAGGAGCAAGGATGGATCAAGGAGCACCTCATGGGTGGAAAGATGAAAAATCGTCTAAGTGTAAATCGACGAGAATCACCAAGTGATTCTCGCCGATTCGGCAAGAATCATCTTTGATTCTCGCCGAATCGTCGAGAATCATTGGCTGATTCTCGCCGACTCGATCCAGCTACTTCAAAGCGAGCAACTCTGATGCTAAGTAATAATCGACGAGAATCACCAAGTGATTCTCGCCGATTCGGTGAGAATCACGAGTGATTCTCGCCGAATCGTCGAGAATCACTGGCTGATTCTCGCCGTCTCGACCCGACGAGAACAGTGCGTGCAACCAAGTCAACTTCGACGAGAATCATCTTTGATTCTCGCCGAATCGTCGAGAATCACCCTTGATTCTCGATGATTCGACGAGACTCACCTTCAATTCTCGCCGATTTTGACTTGGGCGATTTCTGGATCCCGCTGGACCGGACTCTACCGCGGGCGCTGGTTTGAACCGGGGTTAGGGCTTCTTCAGGTGGGACCCATAACGGTTATATTGGAGTTTTTCCACCGTATAAATATACGAGTATTTTGAACAGAAAGCAGACAGAAAGAAATATGCGAGCCGCCGACCGTGACCTAGATCACGATATCTGCTCCGCCGCCGTCGCCGCTCGTGCAAGTTGTTCGCCGACCTTGATCGTGATTTCTTCCAGATCTTCCGGCGATAGAAGCATAGCCAAGCATAGAGTCTCACGCGTCTAAACAGAGATCCCTTGTCTCTTGATTTGTTGATCGGGAAAACCTTCCCCGTCCGAATCGATCGAGACGACCGATCCTAGTGTGACCGTTGGAAGACCGTGCTAGCTTTGCTACGAAGTTTGGATCTCAAAGTACAGCAGCCGCACACCGTTGTCGCCGCCGATCCCGTGAACCAAGCCGCCGCCCATCTTGCCGCCGCCGGTTCCGGGGAGATTCTCTCCAAGAGAGATCTAGGGTTGTGGACTCTTCGTGGACTTCAAGAACACGTCGTCAATGAAGAGGGACACCTTAGTCTCCAAAAGTAGTTTGAATTTCTTGTACATTCTAGTTCATTTTTGTTGTAAAGGAACGTTGGTTCCGAGTTGTAAGGGTTGGGTGCAACCCGTGTTGTGGGAGTGTTGTCTCCTACGTGTGGAAGGGTTCCTTCCGATAGTGCAAGGATTGGATTTCAATCCTGTTGGTGAAGTGACCGAGTCGTCCCGTGTTGGGAGATAGGTCGAAGGGGGAAAGTGGATGTACCCAAATCGGGGAACCACTATAAATAGCTTGTGTACTCTGTTTGCTGTGCTGTTTTATTTTTGTGTGCAGGTACAATTTTAATTCCGCAAAAACGCTGCACGTCACCTATTCCCCCCCATAGGTGAAGCTAGTTGACACTAGGTGGACTTTCAGATTTGTCAAAATGGCCTTTCCTCTGTATGGCGAGTGGGGGAGAAACTATCGGCGAGACGAACCTTCCTCCCGTCTCGCCTACTTTAGACACCGTGAGTCCTTCTCGCGGCCAAAGGCCTTCTCGCGCCCTTAGGAGGGGCGTCTCGCCTACTATGGGGACCTCTTATCTCGCCAACTGCGAGTGGACCACATGGTCCCACTCGCCCATCAATTCCACTTGTCCTGCCTCGTCTATCTCGCGCTTTCGAGGTCCTCTCGCGAGCCCGAGGTTGTACACATAGATTATCCTCCTACATGTCATTCCAAATAATTTCAAAACATTATAAACACGATGCACATTTATATTAGTCTACCAATTTCTATCAAATCATTTCGTTTAAGTATACTTCGCTTCACAATTCGATTACATGGAAACCAATTAATAAACTTCATCAATTATAGAACTAAGATGATTAACATAAAAGAGTACACCCAAACCTGAAGTTAATTGCAACATTGAATCCACCGAATCCAAATCCATGATATACCAAACCCAGAATTTAAGTGCAGAATAAATCTGGACAGCAACTTCGACCGGAGATTACCGAAGCTACAGGAATCCGGTGAAGATGTGTAACCCCTCGATGGAAAGGGCTTCCCATGGGCTACAACATTTATGTTCAGACCACAACCCAGATTCAATAGTACATACTTGAAATCAGCCTTGAAGTCTGTTGCGTACAGAATACAATTTCTGCATGTAGGATTTATCGGATGTCATTTCGTTCAGACTTTTCCATGGCTACAGACCTCGCCTGAATTCGTGCAACCACTCGTTGGAAAGGTATTTTCAAGGATTTCAACTTTCGTGTTTAGTCAAAGGCCCAAATCTCGACATATCACATCTGAAAATGGCCAAGAACATCGCTGCGCACAGAATACAGATTCTGCGCGCATCTTAAAGCGGAATGAACGACATCGGTTCATCTTCCTCCTCAAGTCGGTCTTCCAAAATCACACCAGAAATTCCTCCTCCCTTATACACCCTCATGAGGCCATGATGCTTCACGAAACCATCCCCCATCTTCACATAAAAGGTTGGAGAGGTTGAAGACACAACTAGCCTTAGAGCACAAGCCCTAGAACGACCTCTTCCTAAGGAAATCACCATCTCGCAAGTCTAGACTCTTTTGAGTCGACATCTCACCTATATATCTACAGATCTAGCACCAAGGGAGAGGGGAGGAAGCTCACCTCATTTCCGGCGCTTACACCATTCCCGGTCATGGACCTTGTAACTCTTCGCGGCAGCATCTTCTTTTTCACGACGGCGGCGGATCTCCTCCTCTAGGAATTGCTCCAGCAGCTTTCCCTCTCTACAGAAGTTTCTCTCAGGAAAAAGGCTAGAATGAAGAGTGAAAATGGCTAGGGTTTTCACAACCCTTAGAAATGAAAGTGACACGGGTAGGGACACGCCCGTGTCCTTACCCGTGTCCTGCTCGGGCGAAACGTTGACGACAGTTTTAGTGTCGGTTCAATACTCGACACGGGTAGGGACACGCCCATGTCCCGACCCGTGTCCACATGACATGGCCGTGTTCTCTAGCCGTGTCCTTCTTTGGACATGCTTCGTCGAACTCAACTCGACATGCACGCGGGTAGGGACACGGCCATGTCTCTACCTGTGTCCTTCTCGAGCACTCTTCGTCGATCTCAACTCGACGCACACGGGTAGGGACACACCCGTGTCTCTACCCGTGTCCTCCTCAGGACACACCTCATCAAGCTCTACTCGACACACACGAGTAGGGACATGCCGTATCCCTACCGTATTCACATGACACGGGTAGTGACACGCCCGTGTCACTACCCATGTCCTTTTCTGGACATACTCGAGTCGTCGACTCGAGAATTGGGGTCCCCCACATGGGTAGGGACACGCCCGTATTGCTACCCGTGTCCTATTCTAGATTGATTTCTTCCCCCATTAACAAGTGCAACCCTGCTGCCAACACTTCCCTGAGCCCAAGTCAGCTCTACTGACTCAAAAACACACACGAGGGACCTAGTGCGAATCAGTACGTTAAAAATCCTATAAACAAACTAAAAGATTTCGTCCCCGAAATCAAGATAAGGCTATGGGGAGAAAAGCATAACAGAAAATAAAATATCCTTTCAAGAATTACCTTGAGCAAACAACTCTGGGTAGCATTTTTGCATCAAGTCCACCGGCTCCCATGTATACTCCTCCTTCCCATGATTCGACCACAGCACCTTCACCAAGGGAACACTTTTGAGGCGCAATATTCTTGTCTCGTTGTCTACAATCTGCACCTGCTCTTGTCGCACAGACCTATCAGTCGCCACTACACCATCAGTGGTGGGGATGTATTGTTCGGGCCGCAACAATGCCTTTCGAAGCAACGACACATGGAACACGTCGTGGAGATTCTCTAGCTCCGGCAGTAACTCCAACCGATAGGCCAACATGCCAACACTTTCCAGTATAGTATAAGGCCCAACATACCTTGGGCTGAACTTTTTCACACCACGTACCCATGACACTCCATGCATTGGCCGAATCTTCAGAAACACCTTATCACCCACTTGAAACTCCACCATCCGGTGCTTTGAATTATAATACTTCGCCCGCCGAATTTGAGCCTCCAACATGCGATCCCGAATCAGTCTAACCACCGCATCCGTATCATCAATATACTCAATTCCCAAAGCCTACGAGTCTTCATCTTGCACCCAAGACAAGGGGGTTCTGCAACTTCTTCCGTAAAGGGCTTCATGAGGCGCTATGGCGATGTTCGCCTGGTGGCTGTTGTTGTAGGAGAACTCTACTAGTGGTAAGAGCCTTTTCCAACGGCTCTCCCATATCCAATACACATAGTCTTAGTAGATCCTCCAGTGTCCTGATGGTCCTCTCAGACTGCCCGTCCGTCTAAGGATGAAACGCGGTGCTAAAGGTTAGTTGCGAACCCAAATATGCATGTACCACCTTCCACTCCTTGGAGGTAAAGCGACCATCACGATCAGAAATGATTGTCTTAGGCACGCCATGGTACCGTACGAACTGCACCACAAAGAGGCGTACCAGGACATCCACGTGAGCCTCTTTCTTCATAGGGATGAACCGGGCTACCTTCGTCAGTCGATCAATAATCATCCACACCGAATCGTTCCCTGAGCATGAGCGAGGTAACCCATGGATGAAGTCCATGGAGATATACTCGAACTTCCACTCAGGGATGGGCAACGACTGTAGCAAACCACCGGGACTCTTGCACTCTGCCTTCACTCTTTGATAAGCTTCGCAATGTGTAACAAAATATCTGACATCCTTTTTCATTCCCGGACAACACATGGTCTTCTGTAAGCCGGTGTACATCTTGACAATACCCGGTGCATTGAATACTGAGTGCAATGTGCCTCTCTCAAGATATCCTCCCGAATTTTACCACCCTTGGGAATGAAGAGCCGGCCGCAGAAATAAACGAGGCCGTCTTTTAGTGTATACTCATCAGTAGTCCCATCTTCGATTGACTTGATCGCCGGGGACAGAGCTGCATCCCTTCCTTGCTCTGCCCGGATTCGGTCCCGGATATCATAAACAATGCTCATGGTTGCCAAGTACTCCGTATACTCTGCTGAAAAAGCCTTATATACCAAAGTAATATCCATCTCTTTAATCATCCGAGCCAACTCCATACTCATCAACCGAGACTTTGGGCTCGAGTCTGGTACCTTTCTGCTCAACGCATCGGCCACCGAGTTCGCTTTTCTGGGGTGTTAGTTCAAAGTGAACTCATAATCGCACATGAACTCTAACCACCATCATTGTCTCAAGTTCAACTTCTTCTGTGTATGAACATACTTTCAGTTTTTATGGTCTGAGAAAATCTCTCAGTGGACGCCGTATAGATAGTGCCTCCAAACCTTCAAGACGAACACCACTGCTCTCAATTCCAAATCATGAACCGGGTAATTAATTTCATGCTTCTTCAGCTGTCTTGAAGCATAAGCACTCACGTGTCTGTGCTGCATCAACACCGCTCCATCCCTTGATATGGCGCATCAATGCAAACTTGAAATCCTTCCTTCCCAGACGAAAGTGCTAGGATCGGGGAGGAGGTAAGACTATCATTTAACTCTTGGAATGCCGCTTGACATTGGGGTGTCCACTCAAATGGCACACCTTTCTTCGTCAACGAAGTAAGAGGAAGGACAATCTTGGAGAATCCTTTTACGAACTTGCGGCAACACCCGACAAGTCCAAGGAAGCTCCGCACATCGGCCACTGACTTTATGGAAGACCACTCCTTCACGACACGCACCTTGGCCGGATCCACCGCTAATCCAGCTCCACTGATCACATGCCCCAAGAAAGCAAACTCTTTAAGCCAGAATTCGCACTTGCTGAATTTGGTGAACAAGGCGTGCTCTTTTAATTTCTTCAATACACAGTTGGCAGAACAGATACTGAAAATCTATAAATATGACCCACATGGTACCTCAGAAGGCAGTTTTTCATTTTTTTCCCAAGTCCTTCTAGTGCTTTCTGAGGTACTCATAGCCCGACAATTGGCTTTAGAGGGAAAGCGCTCAGAGATCTTCTGGGTTATTGGAGGGACCTCCCAGCTGAGGCTTAGGGTCAGTTCCATGTTCTTAGTCATTAGTCAGGGGTCAAGGTTTGGGAGAAGTAGGTGTTAGCTATACCTCATGGTCCGAACTCTCGTTGAGGCCAGTTTTTGGCTTCAACATTTCTGGTGTAGTGAGCGTGGACTGTAACATCCCCCAAACAGCCAGACCCCCCATAGTGATTTTTTCATACTAAGTCATTACAAAATCTAGGGAGCTTAAAAACCCTTGTAGACCTAGGCAAAAGGGGGATAAAGCACCTTGATATGCAAATAGTAAACTTTAAATACCCAACTTAGGGCTTGAATTTAGGTGTAACACCCCAAATCCCAAATTTGGGTTCAGGTTGGGCGACACGGCCTGGGACACGGGCGTGTCCCAGGGCGTGTCCTGCTCGGGTTGAGGAGCTTGTCGAGTGCTCGACAAAATGCGAAATGCACTCGATGAAGTTTTCGAGAGGGAACAAGCCCTGTGACACGGACGTGTCCGAGGGCGTGTCTAAGGCATGTTCGACGAACTTCACTTGAGTAGATGCGCTCGATGAATTCTCGAGAGAGAGGGCATATGGCCTGTGACACGCCCAACAAGGGTGTGTCACAGGTCCGTGTCCTGCTCTGTGTCTACTTGAGTGGGTCTCGAGGGGGTGACTCGAGTAGGTCGTAATTATCTCGAGTATGGGTGGGACACGGGCGTGCCAGCTATGTGATAAGGGCATGTCCTATCCAAGTACTCGAGTGGTTGTCTCGAGTAGGTCTCGAGAGCTAAACACAGGCGTGTCATGTGATACGGGCGTGTCATGTGACACGGGCGTGTCAGCCATGTGACACGGGCGTGTCACATGGACGTGTCTTGTTCTGGATAAGTCAGTTCGTGTGCCGCTTAAGGTACACGCCCTGTGATACGGGCGTGTCACAGGGCTTGTCAGACCCGAAATAGCCATTTTCAGAAAAATTTGTAGCCGTTCGTTTGCTTCCTCTGAGATCTGATGGCCCAGGTTTCTCCTTTCTGCTTTAAGGCCGAAAGTGAGAAGAGAAGTCTCACTTTTCTCTTGGTCATTCTCTTTCTAAAAGAGTTAGAGAGAAGGGAGAGCAAGGAGGAGGAGGAGGAGGTGAAGGGATCCGGCTACCGGTGGAGCTTTAGAGTTCCGAACTAAGATCTGAGGCTAGATTTGTGGAGGCAAAGCTGCTACGGTGCTTTCCAACCGGCTAGAATTCCATGGTGCCAAATAGGTCGTCAAGCGTAACGATCTTCCTTCTTGGATATGTGAAGTCCTTCTTTTTGGCATATGCATGGATTTCCCCCACCAGAGGGTGGCTTGCAAAGGGATTTCCTTGGGTTGATTCTTGGAATCCCCAATAGTTTTACATATAGATCCGGAAATGGAGTACATAATAGACATGCTGTGTGAAGCCCATCTGGACAGGTTGGTCTGGATTGGTGATGTTTCATTTGCACACCGGAGAAGACTCCGTGGTTAAATGTGTAGTTTGTGGAGTCGCTAGGTTGGACCTGTGAAGGGTAGTAGTAAGAAGTACTAGTGTGCTAGTCCAGGAAATTACCCTTGGAATGCTTGTGCTGTATGTTATGGCAAGACCAGTTTTTTGTCACTGCAGGATGCTGCAGGGTTTGGGCAGAGTTGGGTGCAGAAAGTGAGTTCTGTGTAACCTGCTAAACGATCGTGATGGACGCTAGCATGAACTCCCCTTATTGATTGTGAAGCCATTCCTTGGTGGACATTATAGTTCTTGTGAGGCCAGTCCGTGATGGACAGTGTGGCTATTGTGAAGTCAGTCCTTGGTGGATAGTATGGCTATTGTGAGCTTGATGGGCTCTTGAAAATGCCTCGTGCCGAACATGAAAGGTGAAACTGACCCGCGCCTTATATTTAGCCTCGAGTACATTGGTATTCGGTGATGGCAAGGTGACTTGAGCAACGGGGGGTGGCTGATCCGTACCTGCGTTATGTCTGTCCGACTTGAAGACCTGAAAGTGCGGTTAGTTGGAGCGCATAATGAGAGTCTTAGTCCTGCGTGCCGGAAAGACTAAATGCTCTATTTTACCGTCGGGCGTTCGACCTGGAACGGTGGTGGGACCCTGGTTTGCCGGTACACCAAGAATGTGCCCTGAGTGCACAGATTGTCGGGCCACATGGCTGGCGATTGTGATGTAATGTTTGTGCGTAAAAGAAGAATATGATATATATCTGCCTATGTATTGCTGTGTCTATAGGAAAGGAATACCACTACCCCAGGAAAGGGGTAGGGTCGTTATAAATTGGTCAGCTGAATGCTGACCGTTGTCTTGTTTCACCACCGTTGGGTGGGTTGTCCTTGTACAGGTGCTGGAGAGCCAAGTGGGACAAATAAGGGCTGAAGTCCCTGCTGCTGCTGCTGCTATTGCTGCTACTGCAAGCCCTTGAAGGTTAAGCAAAGAATGTTGTTTTGTTCATGTGTGGCCGGCCTGCGTGCCGATGTTTGGAATCCACATTTATAACGAGTAATTGTAAGGCCATAAGGCCAAACAATGTTGTATTCGCTGTACATTCCTACTTGAGTTGATATATAAAATGTGGTTGTTTATATATAGTGGACATTTATGGTGGGGTTCAAAGTTATTGTTAAAAGCTTTCGCTAGCATGATCTGTGTTAGGATGCGATTGTGTTTTGGTATTAACATGTAACTTCCCCACCTATTTTGTGGCATATGGTGTGGGGCCCCGTCCGGACCTTCTATTATATGCTATATGAACGGATGGAGTCGTTATATTTTGGTATCAGCTTGTGTCGGTCCTTCCCTTTTGAATTTGTGGTCGAATTCTTTTGTGGGGTGATGAACACGTGTACGTGCGAACCGCGTTAACACTAATGAACTCTTGAATTCCACTTAGGAATGCAAATACACTTGTTTGAGGAACCTGTGCGTTCCTCTATTGTTGTTATTGCTTGTGTGTGGTCGTTAATATGTGTGTCTTGTTCACCTATAGGTGACTCGGAGTGGTGTTGGGCAGTCGGAGCCCCAACTTTCTGATGAGAGTACGTCACGAGATGAGGTGCCTACACCTCCCCCTTCTGCGGAAACCGTCCGCTTAGTTGCTGAGGCGCTGTGAAAGTGTGAGTTATATCTAATATAATCTAGAGGGGGGGGTGAATAGAGTATGGTGCTTGCTAAAAACTTTTACAACAGTTGTTGTATTCTAATGTGAACAGGGAAGCAAACCTATCTAATCACAGAGCAACCTAGTCACAAAAAAATCACAACCAGAAACAAAAATAAAGACAAGCAACCAGAATACACAAAGAGCTATAGTGGTTCCATAATCAACCTGGGTACATCCACTCTTCTACCACCCTAGGTAGGAATCCACTGCAGGATGAGTTGATCAGGTGTCCTGGGCAACAATGAGCTTTTGATAAGGTTCTCAAAAACCAAACCAGATTTTTTGATCAGGTGTCTTGCCACCAATGAGCTTTTGATAAGGTGCTCAAAAACCACACACAAACTTTTGAAGGGAGTTTGAAAAACCCTTTACAGAGGTGGGGATGAGAGAGTGATGGAAGTCTTCTCTTTCTCAAAGCAGCTGAGAAGATTATGTGGATATTGATGTTGTCAAAGCTCCCCCTGAGATCTGTAGTTGTTCAGGAATTGAAGCTTTGCAGTAGGGTGATAGGCCTTCAGAAAATTGATCTCCAGCAAATGATGATTTCAGCAACAGCTGAAATGTGAGGTGTCTGGAGCCTTGAATGTTGATGGCCTTGAACACTTGAATCACAAGAGATCTGAAGATTTCAGTTTTTTTGATCTCCTTTGAATGTGTATTCTTGTATGAATCTTGAGACAAAGAATGTCTACAACTCTCTTTCTTTTTCTTGTGTAATAGTTGGTGTTGTGAAAGATGTTGTTGCAGAAGAAGTTTTGCAAAGAATGAATATTGCAGAATATGTGTCTCTCCTTGTTCTTCTTCTTCAGTTCTGTAAAATCTAATCTTTTATTCTCTTGATGTCTGCATAGAAATGATCCACTGTCACAATAGCCGTTGGCCTGTCATCAATGATTTCCTTAATTGCATTTGTCTTCTGGAGGAAAGTCCAATAAAAACATTCCTTGATAATTCCTTGAAACTTGCTCCAGATTAAATGAAAATGGCTACAAGATCTCAGAATTAAATGCTGACAATAATTCCTCAACTGTCTGAATTTGAATCTTAAAAAACATTTAACTCTTCAGAAAAACGTCGAACTGAGCTCCACTATCGTCGTACTGAGCTCAGATATTTGGACTTTGACAGAAACATAGATCGTCGATCTGAGCTCCACTATCGTCGAATTGAGCTCAGAGATTGAGAACCAAACTGGAGTCAAGATCGTCGAACTGAGCTTGAAGATCGTCGAATGGAGGTCGACGACTTGTTGAAGTTGAGCTCAACGATCGTCGAATGGAGTTCGACGATCCGTCGAAGTAAGCTCAACGATCGTCGAATGGAGTTCGACGATTCATCGTACAGAGCTCGACGAAATGACTTAGTTTCCAAACTAAAAAACCTTGGTCTTGAGGGCAGCTTCCAAACCTAACTACTAACCCTTAGACTCAATTCTAATTGACCTTTATATCTATACAATGAGGTCAAAACAGGTTCCTAAGAGACATAGTGATTCTGACCCAAATTAGTAATAGGGTGTTCCAACATGCTGTTTGCCATGTTTCAAGCACAGCCTGGTAGGCAAGCGCAACCGGCTGTTGTGTTAGACCAGGTTGCGGCAAGGCCAGAACCTGTTGTGGCTGTTGATGCGCGAGCAGCTGAACGATAGTTGAAGCAGTTCATGAGCTTCAATCCTCCTACGTTTACGGGTGTGGGATCCCCTATGCAGGCAGAGGACTGGTTGTCGCGCGTCAAGCATATATTGACGGCGATTAGGACGGAGGAAGATCAGAAGGTCACCTTGGCCACCTTCTTAGTGGAAGGAGAGGATCGAATATGGTGGGACCAGATCGAGTTACACCACTTAGCGGGCAGGCAGTTAACACAAGTTTCGATTGAGGAGTTCTCGCGACTCTTCTTGGCAAAGCACCTACTAGCGGCACAACGCATTGCCATGAAAAATGAGTTCCAACAACTAACGCAAGGAGACAGTAGTGTTGAGACTTATCTGCATGAGTTCACACGGTTGGGACGTTATGCATGCTCCATCTTCGCCGATGAGCAGCGGAAAACCAATAGGTTATACGAAGGATTGCGGGATGAGTTGCGATTCCTGCTCTCGAGTTCCGTGAACCAAGGGTTTCAGGCGTTGGTCGATACTGCGTGTGCGCTGGATAAGGATATGAAGCGGGTGCAAGGAAAAAGGGCCTTGGCTGTGACAAAGACGGAGTTCAAAGCGCCCCGACCTGGGAAATCTTACTATTCAAAGAAATGGGGCAAGATGTCCAAATCTTCTGGGCAAGCTCCTTCAACAGTTCTGTCGGGGGCCACTTCGAGGCTAGAGACTCGTACCTGCCTAACTTGTGGAAAAGTGGGGCATATCGCCCGTGACTGTCAGACTGTTCCATCAAAGGGTGAAAAGAAGATTGGAGCATCATATGCTGAGAAGGGAAAGGCAGTGGTGGAGTCCTTTGCATCCCAGGCGCAGCCCCGAGTCTATAACCTTGGCCAGCAGGAGGCCATAAAGCAAAGTGACGTTGTCACAGGTAAGATTTAAGTTATTGATTGCTTTGCTTATTGCATGCTTTGCGCGTAGCTTGTGTGTGATGTGGTTGCCACAGGCTTTATTATGATTCAGAACACGCTAGCGAAAGCACTGTTTGATACGGGTGATTCGCATTCATTTCTGTCTAAGGACTTTGTAGCTCGAATTGGAGTACCTAGTCATGTGAAGACCGCGAGCATAAATGTATTATTACCGAATGGTTATTTGATGCTTGCAGATAGGGCTTGTGATGTGGCCGTTCAAATTGGAAGTCAGGATTTTTGTTTGTGCATCTGTGCTACCGATATCAGAATTTGATGAGATTTTTGGTATGGACTGGCTCGCGGAGCAGCATGCCCGTATTGATTGCCAGTCAAAAGAGGTCATACTGTGCTAGAATATCGAGCTTGAGACTAAGTTTGCTGGTATGCGAGGACTGAGCGGGACCTTGATGTCTACACTCCAAGTCGTCAATGCTGTTCGGAAGGGCGAAGAGTTATTTTTCATGCTGATTCAGGATGTAGAGCCAAAGGCCAATATGAGTGATGTTCCAATTGTATCGGAGTTTGCAGATGTGTTTACTAAGGATCTTCCTGGGCTACCACCCCAGCGGGAGATCGACTTCACTATTGGGTTGGTGCCAGGTCCGAAACCTGTGGCCCGCTCGCCATATCACGTCACGCCAAAGGAAATGGCTGAATTAAAAGTCCAATTGCAAGAGTTACTGGAGCAGGGATATATACGCCCACGTATGTCACCTTGGAGCACACCTGTTCTATTTTTGAAAAAGAAATATGGTGGATTGCGGTTATCGTGAATTGAATAAGCTGACAGAGAAGAACAAGTGTCTGATTCCACAGATAGATGAATTATTCGATCAGCTAGTGGGATTAACCGTCTATTCCAAATTGGATTTGAAATCTGGATATTACCAGTTGAGGATTCGGGAAGGTGACATTCCGAAGACTGCATTTGGAATACGCTACGGTCATTATGAGTTCACAGTAATGCCATTTGGGCTATGTAATGCGCCATTGGTGTCCATGGACCTAATGCACCGAACGTTCCGAGAGTACTTGGACATGTTTGTGATTGTATTCATTGATGATATTTTGGTGTACTCTCAATCAGAAGCTGATCATGCAAACCACTTGCAGATGGTGTTGCATACCTTGCGAAGGAATAAGCTCTATGTCAAGTTCTCAAAGTGTGATTTTTGGCTGTCATCAGTGGCTTTTCTTGGACATGTGGTAAGTGGAGAGGGCATAGCAGTGGATCCGTCAAAGATAAAATCCATACAGTAGTGGCCGGTGTTGTCATCGATGGCCGAAGTCAGGAGTTTCCTTGGACTGGCAGGCTACTATAGACGTTTTGTAGAAAACTTCTCGCGGATCGCTTTGCCTTTGACCACATTAACATGGAAAGATCAGAAGTTCGTTTGGACACCGGAGTGCACGAGAGCTTTTGAAGAGCTAAAAAGTCATTTCACCACGACGCCTGTGTTGACATCGCCATGTGGTACAGACGGCTATGAGATTTATAGTGATGCTTCACGGAGCGGCTTAGGCTGCGTTCTTCTGTATTTCGGAAAGGCGATTGCTTATGGCTCACTCTAGTTAAAACTGCATGAGCGAAATTATCCCATCCACGACTTAGAGTTGGCGGGGGTGATATTTGCACTTAAGTGATGGCGACATTATCTTTATGGCGTAAAAGTGGATATCTTTACGGACCATAAGAGCCTCAAGTACTTGTTAGATTATAAGTATCTGAATATGCGACAACGAAGGTGGATGGAGTTCCTTGGGGACTACACCTTTGACATTCATTTTAATCCCGTGAAGGGAAATGTGGTCGCTGATGCCTTGAGTCGTAGAACTCCGGAGAGGGCAAATTGGTTGCAGATGCATGATGAGTGTCTGATCCAGGAGTTGGAAGCATTAGAAATTTTTTGTGTTGACAAGAATTCCACAACCGACCCGTGTTTAAACTGGACGGAGGTGTAATATGACCTTGCAGATAGGATTCGACGAGTAACAGAGCTGGATGAAAGTTTTAGCGCTATGCAAAGGATGGGCTAGATGGCCAATTCTCCTTGGATGACGACCTTTTGCGGAAAGAGGGCCGTTTGTGCGTCCCGAGTAGGGATAAGTTGAGAGCAGAATTGATGTATGAAGCGCATTTTCCAAAATACTCAATTCACCCTGGGAGCACAAAGATGTTCAATGATATGAAAAAGTTGTTCTGGTGTCCAGGACTCAAAAAGGACAATAACTCATTATGTGGCTAAATGCCAAACTTGTGCTTTAGTGAAAGCGGAATGCTAGAAGCCTAGCGGTTTCTTGAAGTCGTTGCCAATTACGCAATGGAAGTTTGATGATATTTCAATGGATTTCGTGCACGGGTTGCCGAGATCTCAACGCCAGAATGATTCAATCTGGGTGATTGTAGACCGGTTGACGAAAGTGGCTCACTTCCTTCCGAACAAGCGTGACGATTCAGTGGAGAGTTTGGCAAAACTCTATGTGGGGCAGATCATACGGTTACACGGTGTTCCTCGTAGCATTGTGAGTGACCGTGATAGGCGATTCACATCGAACGATTGGAGGCTATTCCATCAATTATTGGGAACGAAGTTGACGTTCAGTACAACCTTTCATCCCCAAACTGATGGCCAGACTAAGAGGGCCAACAGAACAATGGAGGATATGCTCCGAATGTGCGCCCTGGATTTTGGTAAGAGATGGGAAGATCATCTCTATATGGTGGAGTTTGCCTACAACAACAGCTACCAAGCGAGCATCGGTATGACACCGTTTGAAGCTTTGTATGGTCGTAAGTGCCTTACACCATTAGCTTGGGCAAAAGCAGGCGAATCCAAACTATATAAGCGTAAAGAGGTCGATGAAGTTAACTTGACAATACACTCTATTCAAGAGAGGCTATTGATAGCACAGGATCGTCAAATAAAATAATACAATGCCAAGCACCGGAACATGGAGTTCGCGGTGGGCGATTAGGTATATTTGAAGATCAAACCCTTCAAAGGCGTTTCCAGGATTCGGCGTTTGAAAAAGTTAAGTTCGAGATATCTTGGTCCATTTGAAGTGGTGGAGCGAGTTGGGGAAGCTGCATATCGGCTAGCTCTTTCGGCAGAATTGAGTGGATTACATGATGTGTTTCACATATCTGTGCTTCGGAAAGCTGTCAAAGATCCAGCTCTTGATTGATGTAACACCCCGATCTGTCGAATGACATATAACAGAAGGTCCAGCTGGAACCCGATGCCATATACCATGGACAGTCGGAAGGGTTATATAAGAATATCAAAAATCCAACTATAACTACTCGCCCTAACACAGAGCATTTCAGCGGAAGCTTTTAAACAGTTGGAAAGAACCCATAATTGAATAACAACTATCATGAATGTCCACATACTACCATAGGAATGAAATACAAATACACTGAAAGTACTTGGCCTTATGGCCTTACAAGAGTTTACATAACAAATTAATGATTTACATACATCAGCTCGCAGGTCGGCCACACATGACAAAAATAAAAAAAACAAAAGTTCGCTTTCGCCTTCAAGGGCCAGCTCAGCAACATGTGCTTCAACCCGCTATTTGATATTTGACTCCGCAGCACCTGCAAGCAACATTCCACCGCACGGTGGCAAACAAAGTAACGGTCAGCCAAAGCCGACCAAATTATAACGACCCCGCCCCTTACTCGGGATGGCGGTGCTCCTTCCCTGCATTTCATTAGCCCAGCTAAACAATAAATTACAAACATACTTCGCCACAGGTGTAGGCTCGCACGGCCAAACACCCCGTGCACTCAGGGCACATTATCGGTGAATCCGGTCAATTCCGTGGCTTCACCACCATCCCCAGGATGGCAACATCGTGAGCATTTCAGTCTTTCTGACCACAGTCTAATACTCCCGACTATGCCAACGGCCAGTCCCTCTTTTGGGTATCTAGCACCGAACCACATAACCCAGGTCCGATTCCACTTGTCCGTTGCTCACTCCGCATAGTCACTTTAAGAAGTACACACGGGCCAAGCTTCTCTCAGATCTCAAAACATTTCCAAACATCACATAACCCAGTTATGTTAAAGGCTGGCTCCCCGGCCGCCATGTTAGCAGAACTACGTTTCCGCTCAGTTTTCCGGGTGCGCCTTAGAGTTAATCCCCAAGGATCCCTGCTGCAATCTACAGTGAAGAAATCCAAAAACACAAAGCACAGAGTCTTCTACGGCAAACCATACAATATGCAACATCATCGATCCAGACCAACACGTCCGAGTAGGCTTCACACACAATGCCTATGTCTGCACTTCGATTCCAGACTCTATATGAAACACAAGGGGGACTATTCATGTCAACCCCAAGGAACACCGCACACTCACCACACCCTCGCGGGAGCAGGTTTCCTTATGTAAAACAAAAAGACCTTTACATGCTCAAGTAGAGAATCGTTACCCTTGTAGTTTGATTTTGTGTCATGGGAAGCTATCCGGATGGAAAGCTTCGCAAGGGAATTTCCTCCACAGATCTAGTCTCGGTTCTTGATTCGGTGCTCCGATGCTCCGAAGGCGGCCGGAATCCGCCTCTTCCATCCTCCTTGCTCTTTCCTCTTTCTAACTCCTTAGAAAGAGAAAGCTTAAGAGAAAATTAGGAATTAATCCTCAATTCCCGGCCTTAACAAAGCAGGAACACACCGGGGCCGTCAGATCTTATTTAAAGAAAACGAACGACTCAGATCCGCCCAAAATTCCTCAATCCTGGGCCGAACATGGCCTTGAACACGGCCATGTCCCAGGCTGTGTGCCCCGATCCAGGCACGATCGTCGAGCACAGAAGAGGACACGGGTCAAGACACGCCTGTGTCTCAACCTGACAAGCCCGTATCGTATCCTGAGATGCCCGTAACATAGGTGCATATCACAGATAACCGCCATGCCAACCGTCACGTCCCTTGGGAACCCGGATGGTGACACAGGTATGCACATGCCCGTGTCACGCTTGACATGCCCGTGTCACTGCCGTGTTTCCTACTGTGTCCTTTTCTGGACACAGCCGGCCAAGACAGAGAATGACACGGCCTTGGACACGCCTGTGTCCCAGGCCATGTACACCTATTAAGGCACCAAAAAATCCTTAGGATGCGACCGGTTCGATTACGATTTTCGGGGTGTTACAAATCTCCCCCACTTTAAAGAATTTCGTCCCGAAATTATGTAAAGGTACACAAAATTTAAATGTTACCTGAGTGGAATCACTCGGGGTATTCCTCCAACATAGTCTGCTCTCGCTCCCATGAAAGCTCCTCACGTTCGCAGTTATCCCAACGAACTTTAACTATTTGGATTTCCTTGTTGCGGAGTCGTTTGACTTCAAAGTCTTCAATGCGCACTGGCTTGACATTTGTCGTCAACTCGTAATCAACCGGCACTTGATCGACCGCAGCGACCTGCGAAGGCTCTTGCACCGCCTTCCGCAACACCGATATGTGGAACACAATGTGTAGCCCACTCAACTCCACTGACAGCTTCAATCGATACGCTGCTTCGCCAACCTGCTCCAGGATTTCAAACGGTCTAAGGTATCTCAGACTCAACTTCTTCAAGCATCGAACCCGCGAGACACACTTGAACGGCTGATTTTCAAATACACCCAGTCGCCAACACCGAACTCCACATTCCTATGCTTGGAGTTATAGTATTTTGCCTGCCTGTCCTGAGCAATCTTCAACCATTCCTGAATTGTACGTATCATAGAAGTTGCGTCTTCCACCGCTTGATGTTTGAATAACTTTGACCCGCCTGTCTCCAACCAAGACAACGGCGTGCGATACTTTATCCCATATAAGGCCTCGAAAGGCGCCATTCCAATGCTCGCTTGATAACTGTTGTTATATGCAAACTCCACCATGTACAGGTGATCTTCCCACTGCTTTCCGAAATCTAGGACACACATGCAAAGCATGTCCTCCATCGTCCTGTTGACCCTCTCGGTCTGACCATCCGTCTGTGGATGAAAGGCTCTGCTGAAACTCAACTTAGTTCCCAACAGACTATGCACCAGCCTCCAGTCACTCGACGTGAAGCGTCCATCTCGGTCACTAACAATACTGTGGGGCACACCATGCAATCGAACAATATTATCCACATAGAGTTTGGCTAACTTTTCCACCGGATCTTCCTTCCTGTTCGGGATGAAGTGCGACATATTTGTCAATCTATCTACGACCACCCAGATGGCGTCGTTTCCCCTCCGCGACTTTGGCAAACAATGCACAAAATCCATAGAAATGTCGTCGAACTTTCACTCCGGGATAGACAAGGACTTCAAGAAACCTCCGAGCTTCTGGCACTCTGCCTTCACCAAGGCACATGTTTGGCACTTAGCCACATAAGTGCTACATCCTTCTTTAATCCTGGCCACTAGAACAACTTCTTGATGTCTTTATACATCTTCGTGCTCCCCGGGTGGATTGAGTACTTGGTATGATGAGCCTCATACATCAACTCCTCCCGAATATTATCCGCACTAGGGATGAATAGGCGACCGTTCCTCCATAATAGTCCATCCTCAACAGCAAATTGGGAATTTGACCCATCCAAAGATTCATCTAAGATCTGCTTCATGATGCTATCCTGAACCAAATCCTATCGAACCCTATCAGCTAGGTCATACTGCAGCTCTGTCCAATACAATTTCGCCTCGACACTAATCTTCTTGTTGACACAGGAGATCTCTATTGCCTCCAAATCACAGACCATACTCTCATCATGTACTGACAACTAGCTGGCCTACGCAGGAGCCCTGCGACTCAATGCATCCGCCACCACATTTCCTTTCCCAGGCACATAATGTATCTCGAAGGTGTAGTCCCCCAGGAACTCCATCCACCTCCGCTGCCTCATGTTCAGGTCCTTCTGATCTAATAGGTACTTCAGGCTCTTATGATCGGTGTAGATATCGACCTTCATACCGTACAAGTAGTGCCTCCATAGATTTAGAGCAAATATCACGTCCGCTAACTCTAAGTCGTGAACTGGATAATTCCTCTCATGAACCTTCAATTGTCATGAACCATAGGCTATCACGCTCCCATGCTGTAGCAGAATACAACCCAAACCACTGCTCGAAGCATCACTATAGATTTCAAACCCTTTGGTCCCACTCGACGAACATAAAATAGGCGCCGTAGTCAACCGCCTCTTCAATTCTTCAAAAGCCTGCTCGCACTCCAGCGACCACACAAACTTTTAATCCTTCCTTGTCAATATCGTGAGTGGTAGCGCTATCCACGAGAAGTTCTCTACGAAGTGCCTGTAGTAGCCGGCAAGCCCCAGAAAGCTCCGGACTTCCGCCACTGTAGACAATACAGGCCACTGTCGTATCGCCACTATCTTCGTCGGATCCACCGCTATCCCTTCTCCACTAACAATATGACCAAGGAACACTACCGAGGATAACCAAAACTCACACTTGGAGAACTTAGTATACAAATGATTCCTTCTCAACGTCTCCAACACCATATGTAGATGCTTGTAGTGATCATCCTCACACTGCGAGTACACTACAATATCTTCGATAAATACTATCACGAAACGGTCCAGGTACTCTCTGAACGTCCTGTTCATCAGATCCATAAACACGGATGGCGTATTGGTCAACACAAACGGTATGACCGTGAACTCGTAATGCCCAAACCGCATGTTGAACGCTGTCTTTTGGATGTCGCTTTCCCTTATCCTTAATTGCTAGTAGCCAGATTTCAGATCTAACTTCGAACATACTGTTGACCCGACCAATTGATCAAATAGATCGTCAATCCTTGGGATCAGATACTTATTCTTTTTCGTAAGCTTATTCAAGTCCCGATAGTCGATACAGAGTCGCAATCTCCCATCCTTCTTCTTAACGAAGAGGACTGGTGCTCTCCAAGGCGACGAACTTGGACGCACATAACCTTGCTCCAACAACTCTTGTAGTTGCACCTTCAGCTCCGCCATCTCTCTTGGAGCTATCCGATACGGAGAGCGTGACACCGGTTTGGCACCCAGCACCAGCTCAATAGTAAAATAAATCTCCCACTGAGGAGGGTCTCCTAGGAGATCATCTAGGAACACATCAGGATACTTGGACACAACTGGAGTACTGCCCAAACATGGCTTAGACATTGAAGTCTGCACTAATATGATAAACAGCTCTGCCCCAGACCAAACTACCTTGATCACTTGAAGGGCCGACATCAAAATCTTACTCGTCCCATTCTTGCCCGCAAACGTAGTCTCCCGATCAGTATTCAGTCCCAACTTAACCTCCTTTCGGTTGTAATCAATGCATGCTCACTGCTCCGAGAGCTAGTCCACACCAAAGATTATGTCAAACTCCACTAATGGAAGTACCGACGCTCGCAAATCAAACTCTTGGTCCACAATCCGTATCTTTACCACATAGATTTTATCCGCGCGCATTGAGCACCCATTGGGCAACAACACATCCAACTTGTATTTTGCCATCGAGGAAGGGACTCCGTTGCGCGATACAAATCTTTCGGAC
The DNA here is from genome assembly GCA_039583875.1 of Platanthera guangdongensis. Taxonomy (NCBI): domain Eukaryota; kingdom Viridiplantae; phylum Streptophyta; class Magnoliopsida; order Asparagales; family Orchidaceae; genus Platanthera; species Platanthera guangdongensis. The sequence goes on from CM077159.1 coordinate 17,790,392, forward strand.
AAGAAGGAATGCAAATCTCCCGTATCAAATAGTGCTCTCGCAGGACAATCAAAAATCAACACAAAGCCTAGCACCAACATTTATAAGCTAACATATAAAAAGGTAACAACTACATAAAGTTAAACTGCTATAACTTAACACATACCTATCACCACGTCAGCTTGTTTTATGGCCTCTTAAAGACCAAGATTATATACTCTAGTGTTGCAGGTTGGAGACCGCGCGGTCTATTGCTGTTTGGAGACCGGGCGGTCTGGCGGTTTCTCCTCGCCGGTCTGTGTACCGGGCTGTTGCTGTTTGGTATTCCAGCGGTCAGGCGACTTGTCTCAGGCGACTAGGAGACCGAGCGGTCTAGCGGTCTCCTGTGGCGGTCTGTTCTCTCCTCCTGTTGGTAGCCGGGCGGTTAGCCGGTTTGTCTAACCGCACGGCTTGTCCGGTTTGTCTTTTGTAAAGCCGCATACACTTGTAAATTTTTAGTCCCACATTGATTATTTGTAATCTCTCTCATCTCCTCCATTCTATAAAAGGGAGGCTATACCATTGTAATAGATACCTCTTTTGGATAATAAAGTTTCAGTTAAAACCATTTCGGCTTGTTTTTTTTTCGGTTTCTACATGGTATTAGAGGACTCGATCTATTCCTCCTAATTGTGTGCGCTCTCACTGCTTTCGCAGCTTGACTCCCTGTCTGTCCGCGCGACCTGTCCGCGCGGCTTTCTCCTTCTTTTTCGCGACCTGTTTTCGCGATCTCCTCTATTCGCAGCGATCTTCTTCTAAGTCATCGCGACTGTTGCCTTCTACCCGTTCCTGCTTGCTAGTCGCCCCGGCCTCATCTTTAGCCGTGCGACTTGTTCTCCTCTATTCGCCCGCCTTTTTTCAAGCCGTGCGACTTCTTTACCTTTGCTTTGCTCTGCTTCTTGGTCGTGGCCTTCCTAGCCGCACGACCTATTTTCTGTTCGCCCGACTTGGTTTTCTCTTCTCTTCTTCGCTTAACCGTTCGGCTTCTTTCTCTTCCTCGCAGCTTGTTATTATCGTCGTGGTTTGCTCCTCTCTTGCTTCCATGGCTTCCCCCTCCTCCAGCCTGTCCGCCTCGGTGGTCACCTCTTCTGGTAGTGCTCACGTTGTTACTCGCGAAAGATGTCTCATCGACTCTGGTGCTACAAATCATATGATAGGCAATCCTCAATGTTTCTCTCTTCTTGACACACATGCTCAGTTACCCCCGGTCATTGTTGCGGATGGGTCTCCCTCACCCGTCCATGGGACGGGCATGGTTCAAGTCACTCTATCTCTCTGCCTGGCTGATACCCTCTATGTGCCCAAGTTTCCGTACAACTTATTATCTGTTACTTCTTTATGCAAGCAACTGCGGTGTTCTGTCATATTCACTCCTACCTCTTGTGCTTTTAAGGACCCGGACTCCCAACGGACGATTGCTACCAGGACTGAGAGTGGTGGCCTCTACTTTCTCGACAACGTTTCTGCTCTATCCGCCTTCTCCTCCTCCTCTACAGATCTTCTCCAATGGCATCTTCGACTTGGACATGCTCCTCCCCGAATTCTACGCCAGCTCTTGCCCCACCTCCCTCCTCATCATCCTCCTCTAAACTGTGATGCATGTCAACTTGGCAAACATCACCGCTCGTCCTTCCCACCAACGCAAAGTCGGGGCTCTTCCCGTCCGTTCAACCTCGTTCACTCTGACATATGGGGTCCCGCTCCTACCCTCCCCATCGGTCGAGGTAGTTCATATTTTGTCACATTCATTGATGATTTCTCTCGGTGTACGTGGGTGTATCTTCTCAAGGATCGCTCCGAGCTGTTCTCTGTTTGGACCTCATTTTATTCTATGGTTAAGACTCAGTTTGATACGTCTATTAAAATCCTTCGTTCTGACAATGCTAAGGAGTATCTTAGCCACGACTTCTCCTCCTTTTGTATTCACCAATGTGTTATTCGTCAAACAAGCTGTGTCTACACCTCACAACAAAATGGGGTGGCGGAACGCAAAAACCGTCACCTCCTTGATGTCGCTCGCACTCTACTGACTCAAATGCATGTTCCTCGCTCCTATTGGGGCTATGCTGTCCTCCTCTCCTGCTATCTCATCAATCGCCTTCCCTCCACAGTTCTCCACGGTGCTACCCCCTTCTCCATTCTTTATCCGAACAAGGACCCCTTTCCTCTTTCTCTGCACATCTTTTGGTGCACCTCCTTTGTGCACTCTCCCGCTGCCACCCGTGACAAACTCTCACCACGTGCTACTAAATGTGTCTTTCTGGGGTACTCTCCCACTCAGAATGGTTATTGTTGCTTTGACCCCGTTACCCGCAAGCAATTTGTCTCTGCGGATGTCACCTTCTTTGACAATGCATCTTACTTCTCTCCCGCTTCCTCCTCTCCTCCTCCTGATCCTACTTCTCATACCAACCCATCCATTCCCTTTGCTCCCACTGATGTTCCGCCATCTCCACCCTCTCCACCATCTCCACCCTCTCCACCATCTTCACCATCTCCACCATCTCCACCCTCTACTCTGCTTTCTCCCTCCACTTCGCTGCCATCTCTCTACTCCCAGGACAGCTCTCTCCACCACGGATACTCTGGATACTGAGGCACCTGTTGACCTGGATCTCCCCATTGCTCTTCGCAAAGGGGTTCGGGCATGTACCCAACACCCGCTTGCTGCAGTTATTTCCTACGATCATCTTACCCCTTCTCGTAGAGCTTTTGCGCTGGCTATCTCGGCCACTGCCACCCCCCGTTCCTATCAGGAGGCCCTTACTATTCCTCATTGGAAAGCTGCCATGGATGTGGAGGTTGCTACTCTCACTGAACGGGGTACCTGGACCCTTGTTCCTCCTCCTTTCGGCATAGATGTTGTTGGTTGTCGATGGGTCTTCATGGTGAAGTTTCTCCCAGATGGCAGTGTGGATCGTTATAAGGCTCGCCTGGTTGCCAAGGGTTTTACCCAAACTTATGGCGTTGATTACTTTGACACTTTCTCTCCAGTGGCTCGTCTCAGCACTATTAGGGTTGTTCTCTCTATGGCTGTCAACAGGGATTGGCCCATCTCACAGCTTGATGTTAAGAATGCTTTCCTCTATGGTGATGTACAGGAAGATGTTTACATGGAGCAACCTCCTGGGTATGTTGCTCAGGGGGAGACACGGGTATGCCGGCTAAAGAAGGCTATCTATGGCCTCAAGCAGAGTCCTCGTGCCTGGTTTGACAAGTTCAGTGGCATTGTTGCGACCATTGGTTTTACAAGAAGCTCAGCAGATCACTCCTTGTTTGTTCGGAAAACCGCCTCTGGTCTTGTTGTTCTTGCGGTTTATATTGATGACATTCTTCTTACTGGCGATGACCAGGATGGGGTATTGATGACCAAGAAACACCTTCGTCAACATCTGGTCACAAAGGATATGGGCTCCCCGAAATACTTTCTGGGGATTGAAATCTCTAGAAAGCCCAACTCCATGGTCCTTTCCCAGCGGAAGTATGCTCTTGATCTTTTAAAGGAGGTAGGACTGACTGGTGCTAAACCTGCACGTTGTCCTATGGCTGCCGGAGAAGACAAAACTTGGACAGATGACTCGCCTCTTCTCTCCGATCTCATGAGATACCAGCGTCTGGTGGGCAAGCTCATATATCTCACGGTAACCAGACCCGACATCTCTTATGCTGTTGGAAAGGTAAGCCAGTTCATGCAAGCTCCGAGGGAGTGTCATCTACAATCTGCACTGAGGATATTAGAGTATATTAAAGCTGCACCAGGGAAAGGACTCCTCTTTCAGAAGAATGGTCACCTAAGGGTTGAAGCTTACTCTGATTCAAGTTATGCGGATGATAAAGGGGGCTGCAAATCTACATCAGGTTTCTGCACGTTTGTTGGAGGAAATCTTGTGAGTTGGAAGAGCAAGAAACAGTCTGTAGTTTCCAGGTCTAGTGCAGATGTGGAATATCGCAGCATGACATCGACTACATGTGAGTTGAAGTGGTTGCGGGCTCTCATGCTTTACTTAGGAGAGGTTTACAATTATCCTCTTCCTATGTTCTGTGACAATAAGGCCGCGATATACATTTCCAAAAATCTGGTCTTTCATGAGAGAACAAAACACATAGAAGTTGACTGTCATTTTATTCGAGAAGAAATATTGAAGAAACAGATTTACACTCCATTTGTCACTTCCGACAATGAGTTGGCAGATATCTTCACCAAGCCGGTGTCCGCTTCTTTTTTCCACATCTGCGACAAGGTAGGCATGATTGATATCTATGCTCTAGCTTGAGGGGGAGTGTTGCAGGTTGGAGACCGTGCGGTCTGTTGCTGTTTGGAGACCGGGCGGTCTGGCGGTTTATCCTAGCCGGTCTGTGTACCGGGCGGTTGCTGTTTGGTATCCCAGCGGTCAGGCGACTTGTCTCAGGCGACTAGGAGACCGAGCGGTCTAGCGGTCTCCTGTGGTGGTATGTTCTCTCCTCCTGTTGGTAGCCGGGCGGTTAGCCGGTTTGTCTAACCGCACGGCTTGTCCGGTTTGTCTTTTGTAAAGCCGCATACACTTGTAAATTTTTAGTCCCACATTGATTATTTGTAATCTCTCTCATCTCCTCCATTCTATAAAAGGGAGGCTATACCATTGTAATAGATACCTTTTTCGGATAATAAAGTTTCAGTTAAAACCATTTCGGCTTGTTTTTGTTCGGTTTCTACATCTAGGTTGGGCTGGAGCATGGTGGGATGCGGTTGACTCCACTGCCTTCCCTTTTTCTTCATATGTTGCTCCAAGCTTCCTCTCAGACTTTGCACGTCCGCTCCAACATTCACGAGCAAAATGCCCCATCTTTCCATAGTTGTAGCAAGCTCCTGGGACTCGACTTGTGGTTGCCCCCGTCGCACCAGACGAAGGGACTGAGCTCGAAGTCTTTTGCTTCTTGTTCCATCTAGGGAAACCTAACTTTGTATTCGACACTTTGAACTCTGATTTCTTTTCCCCTGGGTCCTTCTTCTCTTGCACTTTCTTCACGATCGTTTCCAATGACCCGACCGAATTCACCAAGGATAGGAAACCCTGCACCTTAGGCCCAACAAGAAGTAGCTGTATGTCGCCACGTAGACCCTCATAAAATCGGTTGGTCTCCAATGACCCGCTCAAACCAAGGTACTGATTCTCCATCTCAAGCTTCTGAGCAGAGGATAGATATCTGGCCAAGAACAACATTGAGAATTCCTCCATAGGCACATCTGCAAGTTGCCTTCCCGCTAAGAGGTGAACCTCCAACTCGTCCCACCACAGCCTCGCCTCACCATCCAACAGGAAGGTCGCTATGGTGGTCTTCTGCCACTCCTCAGTTAACGTGGTCGTCAAGACTCTCTTTATCATAGAGAGCCAATCCTCAGCTTGAGTTGGCGTTCCAATCCCGTCAAACATCGGAGGATTAAAGCTCATTACATGCTTGAGATGCTTCTCCGTAGCCCTCCTTGGTGCTACTCGATCAACTGCCACGCGTTATACCACTCCTGGCTCTGCCACCCTAATCGGTTCTTGCTCATTAACAGGTGGTGTGTGGTGCATTTTCCCTGCAGGCTGGGCATTTATCATAGTAAAGATTACTTCAGCCACCAATCTGATGGTTTCTGCTGAAGGAGGTGTTGTAGGCACGTCATTCGGTGCACTACTTTCCGCCGATCGTGAATGTTCTGATCGGCCAGCACCGTGCCTAGCTGCCTATAATAGCATAAACCCTTGATTAGGCGACAAACAGATTGCTAAAAGTAATCATTGGAACACTCAGGTTCCTCAAAACAAGTGTATTTTTCATTCCTAAGTGGACATTCATGTATTCTTTTATGTTATAACGATGACGCACATGTATGTGGTCACCACCCCTTAAAAGAATTGCCCACGAATTCAAATAAAGAAAACCGACACCGAAGTCAGATACCAAATTGTAACACCCCCATCTGTCGAATGACATATAGCAGAAGGTCCAGCTGAAACCCGACGCCATATACCATGGACAGTCGGAAGGGTTATATAAGAATATCAAAAATCCAACTATAACTACTCGCCCTAACATAGAGCATTCTACCAGAAGCTTTTAAACAGTTAGAAAGAACCCATAATTGAATAAAAACTATCATGAATGTCCACATACTAACATAGGAATGAAATAACAAATCCACTAAAAGTACTTGGCCTTATGGCCTTACAAGAGTTTACATAACAAATTAAAGATTTACATACATCGGCTCACAGACCGGCCACACATGACAAAAATAAAAAAAACAACAATTCGCTTTGGCCTTCGAGGGCCAACTCAGTAACATGGGCTTCAGCCAGCTATTTGGTACTTGGCTCCGCAGCACCTGCAGGCAACATTCCACCGCACGGTGACAAACAAAGTAACGGTCAGCCAAAGCCGACCAAATTATAATGACCCCGCCCCTTACTCGGGACGGTGTTGCTCCTTCCTTGCATTTCATTAGCCTGGCTAAACAATAAAGTACAAACATACTTCTCCACAGGTGTAGGCTAGCACAGCCAAACACCCCGTGCACTCAGGGCACTTTATCAGTGAATCCGGTCAATTCCGTCGCTTCACCACCATCCCCGGGATGGCAACATCGTGAGCATTTTAGTCTTTTTGACCACAGTCTAAGACTCCCAACTATGCCAATGGCCAGTCCCTCTTTTGGGTCTCTAGCACCGAACCACATAGCTTAGGTACGATTCCACTTGCCCGTTGCTCACTCCGCATAGTCACTTTAAGACGTATGCACGGGCCAAGATTCTCTCGGATCCCAAAAAATTTTCAAACATCACATAACCCAGTTATGTTCAAGGCTGGCTTCCCGGCGGCCAAGTTAGCAGAACTACGTTTCCGCTCAGATTTTCGGGCACTCCTTAGAGTTAATCCCCAAGGATCCCTGCTGCAATCTACCGTGAAGAACCCGAAAACACAAAGCACGGAGTCTTCTCTGGCAAACCATACAATATGCAACATCACTGATCCAGACCAACATGTCCGGGTAGGCTTCACACACAATGTATATGTCCGTACTTCGGTTCCGGACTCTATATGCAACACAAGGGGGAATATTCACGTCAACCCCAAGGAACACCGCACACTCACCACACACTTGCGGGAGCGGGTTTCCTTATGCAAAAGAAAGAGAGCTTCACATTCTCAAGTAGAGAATCGTTACCTTTGTAGTTCGCTTTTGCTCCATGGGAACCTATCTAGATGGAAAGCTTCGCAGGGGAATTTCCTCCGCGGATCCGGTCTCGGTTCTCGATTCGGTGCTCCGATGCTCCGCCGGCGGCCGGAATCCTCTTCTTCCTTCCTCCTTGCTCTCTCCTCTTTATAACTCCTTAGAAAGAGAAAGCTTAAGAGAAAATGAGGAATTAGTCCTCAATTCCCGGCCTTAACAAAGCAGGAACACACCTGGGCCGTCAGATATTATTTAAAGAAAATGAACGGCTCAAATCCGCCCAAAATTCCTCAATCCTGGGCCGAACGCGGCCTTGCACACGGCCATATCCCAGGCCGTGTGCCCCGATCCAGGCACGATCGTCGACCACAGAAGAGGACACGGGTCAAGACACGCCCGTGTCTCAACCTAACACGCCCGTGTTGTCTCCTGACATGCCTGTGACTTAGGGGCATGTCACAGATAACCGTCACACCAACCGTCACGTCCCTTGTAAACACGGGTGGTGACACGGGTATGCACACGCCCGTGTCACGCTTGACACGCCTATGTCACTGCCATGTTTCATGCTGTGTCCTTTTTTGGACATAGCCGGCCAACATAGAGAATGACACGGCCTTGGACACGCCCGTGTCCCAGGCCGTGTACCCCTATTGAGGCACCAAAAATTCCTTAGGATGCGACCGGTTCGATTATGATTTTCGGGGTGTTACAATTGAGAACGATCGTGTGCTGGTTGAGTATGGGCTAACGACGAAGGTTCGGCCCTTTAGGATCGAGGATCGAGCCGATAAACAGTTGTAGAACAAGACAATCAGGATGGTCAAGGTCCGATGGGACAACTGTGGCCGTGAAGAGCTAACATGGGAGCGAGAGCAGACCATGCGAGCTGAGTTTCCTGAGCTGTTTATGTAAACTGTTGTATAGTGCCCTCTTGTTAGAACAGACATTTTGGAGTATTACATCTTGTTTTTGTTTCCTTACTGTGTGAAAATTTCGGGACAAAATTTCTTGTAAGGAAGGGAGGGTTGTAACACCCCAAATCCTAAATTTGGGTTCAGGTTGGGCTACACGGCCTGGGACACGGGCGTGTCCCAGGGCATGTCCTGCTCGGGTTGAGCAGCTTGTCGAGTGCTCAACGAAATGCGAAATTCACTCGACAAAGTTTTCGAGAGGGAACACACCCTGTGACGCTGGCGTGTCTGAGGGCATGTCCAATGCGTGTTCGATGAACTTTACTCGAGTAGATGCGCTCGACAAATTCTCGAGAGAGAGGGCACACGGCTTGTGATACAGGCGTGTCACAGGGCCGTGTCCTGCTCTGTGTCTACTCGAGTGGGTCTCGAGGGGGTGTCTCGAGTAGGTTGTAATTATCTCTAGTATGGGTGGGACAGCGTGTCAGCTATGTGAAATGGGCGTGTTCTATCCAAGTACTCGAGTGGATGTCTCGAGTAGGTCTCGAGACCTAGACACGGGCGTGTCATCCATGTGATACGGGCATGTCATCCATGTGATACGAGCATGTCTGCCATGTGACACGGGCATGTCACATGGCCGTGTCCTGTTCTGGATAAGTCAGTTCGTGTGCCGCTTAAGGTACACACCCTGTGACACAGGCGTGTCATAGGGGGTGTCAGACCTGAAATAGCCATTTTCTGGAAAATTTGTAGCCGTTCATTTCCTTCCTATGGGATCTGATGGCCCAGGTTTCTCCTTGTTGCTTTAAGGCCAAAAGTGAGAAGAGAAGTCTCACTTTTCTTTTGGCCATTCTCTTTCTAAAAGAGTTAGAGAGAAGGGAGAGCAAGGAGGAGGAGGAGGAGAAGGGATCCGGCTACCGGTGGAACTTTAGAGTTCTGAACTAAGATCCGAGGCTAGATTTGCGGAGGTAAAGCTGCTGCGGAGCTTTCTAACCGGCTAGAATTCCATGGCTCCAAAGAGGTCGTCAAGGGTAACGATCTTCCTTCTTGGACATGTGAAGTCCTTATTTTTGGCATGTGCAAGGATTTGCCCCACCAGAGGGTGGCTTGCGAAGGGATTTCCTTGGGTTGATTCTTGGAATCCCCAATAGTTTTGCATATAGATCCCGAAATGGAATACATAATAGGCATGTTGTGTGAAACCCATCTGGATAGGTTGGTCTGGATTGGTGATGTTTCATTTGCACACCAGAGAAGTCTTCGTGGTTAAACGTGTAGTTTATGGATTCGCTGGGTTGGACATGTGAAGGGTAGTAGCAGGAAGTTCTGTAGTGGTAGTCTAAGAAAATACCCTTGGAATGCTTGTGCTGTGTGCTATCGCAAGACCAGTTTTTCTGGCACTGCAGGATGCTGCAGGGTTTGGGCGGAGTTGGGTAAAAAAAGTGAGTTCTGCGTAACCCGCTAAGTGATCGTGACGGACGCTAGCATGAACTCCCCTTGTTGATTGTGAAGCCAGTCCTTGGTGGACATTGTGGCTCTTGTGAGGCCAGTCCGTGATGGACAGTGTGGCTATTGTGAAGCCAGTCCTTGGTGGATAGTATGGCTATTGTGAGTTTGATGAGCTCTTGAAAAGGCCTCGTGCCGAACAAGAAAGGTGAAACTGACCCGCGACTTAAATTTAGCCTTGAGTACATTGGTATTCGGTGATGGCAAGGCGACTTTTGCAATGGGGGGTGGCTGATCTGTACTTACGTTATGTCCGTCCGACTTGAAGACCTGAAAGTGCGGTCAGTTAGAGCGCATAATGAGAGTCTTAGGCCTGCGCGCCGGAAAGACTAAATGCTCAATTTTACCATCGGGCGTTGGACCTAGAACGGTGGTGGGACCCTGGTTTGCCGGGACACCAAGAATGTGCCCTGAGTGCACGGATTGTCGGGCCGCGTGGCTGACGATTGTGATGTAATGTTTGTGCGTGAGAGCACAATATGATATATATCTACCTATGTATTGTTGAGCCTGTAGGGAAGGAATACCACTGCCCTGGGAAAGGGTTAGGGTCGTTATAAATTGGTCAGCTGAATGCTGACCGTTACCTTGTTTCGCCACCATTGGGTGGGTTGTCCTTGTACAGGTGCTGGAGAGCCAAGTGGGACACATAAGAGCTGAAGTCCCTGCTGATACTGCTGCTGTTGCTGCTACTGCTAGCCCTTGTAGGCTATGCAAAGAATGTTGTTTTGTTCATGTGTGGCCGGCCTGCTCTCCGATGTTTGGAATCCACATTTATAATGAGTAACTGTAAGGCCATAAGGCCAAACGATGTTGTATTTGCTATACATTCCTACTTGAGTTGATATATAAAATGTGGCTGTTTATATATAGTGGACATTCATGGCGGGGTTCAAAGTTATTGTTAAAATCTTCTGCTATAATGCTCTATGTTAGGATGCGATTGTGTTTTGGTATTAACCAGTAACTTCCCCGCCTGTTTTGTGGCATATGGTGTGGGGCCCCGGCCGGACCTTCTATTATATGCTATATGAACGGATGGAGTCGTTACATTAGGGCTCCAACTTGACTCCTTAACCCCACCCCCAACACCCATAGGCCATCAAGGAGTCCATAGTGACACCAAAAAGCCCCATCAGGGGGCCTCCAATTTGGCCAATTGACCAAAATGCCCTCTTAGGCTAAAAAGGGCAATCCTTCATTAACTACCTCAATTGGCCACCATAAGTTGATATTGACCCCACCACTAGAATCTAAACTTAATTTAGAGTGCAATGGACCCAAAAGCCCCATCATGGGGTCACTCATTTGGTCAATTTGCCCAAGTCCAATTTGCCCTAATTAGGTCAAATCACTTAAATTGACCCAACCAAGCCTGATCCACTTTGGCTAGCCTCAATTTAGGTTGGCTCATCAGTCCAAGGGAGTAATACTTATCATTTATGTCACCCAATTTCATGTAGGGTGACTAGGAGAGAGAGAACTCAATTTTCCCCAAAAATGGAGGAGAGAGAAAGTGAGAAAGAGGGTCATTCATGGTGGGGAAAGTGAATCACCCCTCCATTCTTCACCAATTAATTAGTATTCATCTCCCCTATCAGTTTTGAGGTGTTTCCAAATGAATTGGGGACAAGGGGAGATGAATTTCAAGGGGTTTTTCTATGGCCGAAATTCATCATTAATGGTGATAATTACAATTCCTGCCTTAACCCCTCCTCTCCCCAATAGATCCTTTAAACATCCTTAGGGAGTGGAGAGGAATGAAACCCCCCTCTTTCCCGAAGATTTTGAGCCTCTGTGCAAGGTTTGGCATGGCTCCCAAAGCTCCAAAGTTGACCATGTTGGATCGACGATCGATGCGATTAAACTCTCCAAATCAGGTCCGATCCTCTTCCCCTCTCCTAGTGCTAGATCTAGATCATTTTAGGTGGAGAAATCGGGCTCAATTGAGCCCGATTAGAGAGGAAGAAATTTCGGATTTCCATGAATTTATACCCTTGTGAGTTCGCCGAAAACCGCCGCCTCCGGCGACGTGGTCGCTGCCAAATGCTAGCCACGACCTCAACGGAGGTGGTAGCCAGCCAGGGAGGTGGTCGTGGTGGCTGGAAAATGTGCTGGAAGATGCTACAGGCGCGGGAAATACTGACCCTTGGCTGGAGGAAGAAGATGACCAGGAGCCCTCTGATGTGCTTTAGGATTCATGTAGGGATAATTTATTAATTCCAGTTATATTAATTTCTGCCCTGTTTACTAGGCTGTCTTAAATTAAATATTAAAAATACCTAGGCCCCCTACAAAAAAAATGGCAAACATTAAAATTGCAGCACTCGAAGTCTAGTTTAATTTAAAATCGATTTGAACCAATTTGGATACCTAGTGTGACCACATCATTCATTTTGGTGCAGCCTATACATATGTGGGACCAGACATTAGAATTAGTGCCCACACCAACCACTCATCCAAATGCTTTGAAATTTGGAATATATGTTTATCATAACCTTCCCCTTAGACTGTCCAAAAATTAGAATTTTTGGAAAATATTTTTCTATCATTTTTGGGAAAATTTAATAAACCATTTATAATTTAATTAGTTGCCTTAAGACCTCAAAAACCCCCAACGTTTTGGTGGGTGATCTTGGGGGATATTATAAGGCTCTGGTAAAAATTTCACCCCATTTGGGTTTGATTTGATAGGGTATTTGTGCAGGCAAAGATTGACCTTTTAGGTCAAATTAGGGCAAAGTTCTCTAAGTGTTTTTGAGTTAGCCAACCTCACCCAAAGGTGATGAAACTTGGCACTCTGCCTTCCTAGCACATAAAACACCCCACCACTGATTTTGGGTGGAAGTTGAAGGGTGGAGCCCTAGAACTCTAGGGTATGCTCTATGTATGCTAACCTAATGTTTGAAGGTCATATGGTCATATGATCTTGAAATGACCTGAAATTTGGTGGAGAGGACTCTAGGGTAGTTAAGATCCTCTGGTAAAAATCTTATTAGATTTATAGGTTGTTAAAACCCTCAAAACCCTAACCCTAGTTTAGGGAACAAATCTTATAATTGTATGTTAGGCTATTAAAAATCTGTAAAAAGTTGTAAAACTTGGGTAGTGTAGTCATAGGGTTGGTATGAGTCTCTGGTAATTTTATTGGAAATTTTGAATAATAATTTTAGTACCTCCTTTCCAATACATGTGTTAGCCCTTGATAATCATTTGTTTATTATGATCTCTCTGTTCAATGGAAAATTATGTAATTCAGGCAAAGGAAGTTTTAGATTATTATGCTCTTACTTGAATTTTGCTATAGTTTTTAGATGCATATTTCCATTACTTACTTCACAAGCTTATATGTATGAAAACATGTTCAATAATAGATTCAGAGCTCAATACTTGTTGGAAAATTGTGAAACTTAATCAGTGGTGTTCTTAGGTCAATATGCTCATGTGGAAATTTTATCATAATTTTTAGATGTACAATTTCTGTACTTATTTCATTAATTTATGAAAGTGGAATATTATTCGAAATTAAAATTAGAGTTCATTATTCATTGGAAAATTAGGAGACTTGGCATGGAGTGTTTATATGTCATTATAGTCATGCTTGAATTTTCTCATAATTTTTGGAAGTTTATTTGCAACACTTGTTTCTTTAATTGATATTTATGAGTTTATATTCAAATTTTCATTAGAGACCTAAACCTTGCTGAAAAATTGGGAGACTTTGAATTTACAGTAAAATAGCTGCCTTGTATTTATCATAATTTTGAGGAGCATTTTGCATGACTGAAAAAGGTACTTCATATTCAAACTAGGCATTTGGATTTTTTTTAGGAAAATAAATAAAATATCAGTTAAATTAGAAAAAAATTATAAGTTCTTGGATTTGTCGCATATTTGAAATAATAGTTATTCCATAATAATCTTACGCAAGTTGGAAGAGTATTTGGGGTGTCTCCCTTGTACATGTCATATAGCCCTTGCTATGTGAATAGTAAGAAGAGGTAGTCTAGGCTAGCATGGAGAGTCAAAGGTACTTAGGGTTAGCACAACTGAAAAATTAATAAAGGGCTGGTCATGGGTAGAAAACAATAATAGTAAGTGCCTTGAGAAAGGGAGCTTTGTGCTTCAGCCTATCGTAGTTCCTAGTGCCCTCAAGAAACCTTCACCAGGTAGGCCTTGGGCAGTCCAAGGTTAACCTTAAATCGTAAGGATAATGTGAACAAGAGCAACTCTTAATAATAACACCATCCTACACAAACACGTTCACTTCTCTTAGCTAAATTGGAAATGAATGGATAGTTTAGACCCACGGTTGGTGGGCTTTAGTTATAGAGATAAGAGGACTTGATAGTCCGGGGAGCTGTAGGCTCGGAACTTGGAGGACTTGGTAGTCCGGTGAGGTGGAGGCTCGGAATTATATATATATATATATATATATATATATATATATATATATATATATATATATATATATATATATATATATATATATATATATAAATTGTCATGTGGCATGTGCATAAATGTGGTGGGTCTTCGGTATTGGATGGTCATTCACGCCAATGTCAATACGCTGACTCAGCGGGTGTGGATGTCACTTGGACAAAAAAATACTGGTGGATTTGTCAGCATTAGTACGCAGGGGATCCACTATGTGTTCTTAGTGTTGAGGCATAAGGGATAGGCTGGGCAGTGCGAATGCCAGTCTAGCAGTGTGGCGGCCCATCCCACTGTCTCCGTTGGCCATGACGGGAGGCTCCTGAGAGTTTAGCTAACTCCAAAACCGGGGAACTAAAGGTCCGTGCGCATAGAGTTGGGTGCGTGGGTTGCATTTGTATGATTCATGGCATAACATAGCATAGAATAAATCCTTGCATTTAAACCTAACAACTATCGTACAAATTGGTATGAGACATTTTATACGATAGGCCCTACAAAACAACACCTTGGTCTATAGGGTTGATCCCTATAATCAGTGGTTACTTTTTTTTCCAGTTCTTACTTTCTATTCAGTTCTTTTATATTTACCTTACTGCTCAGCACTTTAGTTTACTTTTATAATCCTGTTATGTTTTACTGTCATGCCTCTGTTAGTTTAGGAGCCATCTATTTGTTATACACTCTGCCTTGTTGTCCTCCTCTTCACTCCTCTCCGCTCGGTGCCTAGGATCCACTAGGAGAGGGGTGGAGGATTGTGACTGAGTCTAGTTTGACTGACGGTCGGTGGACCACAATATTTTAGGTGCACCGGATGGGAGACAGGGTGCAGCTCCAAGAGATGCAGCACCAACAGAGTATGGTGCAGATGGAGGTGGGTCAGTCTAGCTCGGGTGCACCGGCTTCGGGATCCGTGAGTGGTGATGCTTAGTTTTAGATTTGCTTCCATGAGTGACTTGTAGTGAGGATATGATGTACCGGGCATAAGACCCTTTTACTTTGTTTCGTTGTTTTCACTTTTAGACCGTTATGATGTGGACATGTAGGTGTATTTTCCTCTTTATGTATTATATTGTGGACTTGGATGTTTACTTCATTGTTATATAGTTCATGTCATTGGTGATCGAGATGGCTGGCAGAATCAGCATTTCGTGGTGTTGACCTCCGTGGGATGGAGTCAGCACAAAACGACGGTTCTGGGCCTAAGACCCTGGAGTTGAAAAAAGGGGGTCTTACAACTGGTATCAAAGCAAACCTTGATACGACAGGAAGTAGTCCACAACCCCTGGGACACCCCGCGCGTGCTTAGTTTGAGGACAAACTAGCAGCGGAAGCAATGGTGTGACCATGGGAGGAATCACATGCTAATGTTCACTCATAACAAAGTTTTATAGGTCACCTAACTAAAATAACTCGTCTTTTGTAGCCAGCGACGAACATTACCCCGCAATAGAGGACACCTCCGGCCCCGAATGTTGCTCCACCCCCCGCCACCTCCGACTCCGTTTCAACAAATGGAGGTGGGGCAGACTTTGACTGCCATACTGGAGGCATTCAGGACACACCAGGCTCCGACTCCTCAGCTAATCCCCGGAGCAAACTGGCTGAGTGTATTCCGAGGCCTTGCTCCCCATCATACCTCGGGATGGAGACGACAGTAAGCACGAAGGAGTGGTTGGACATCATGTACGAGATGTTTGTGGGGATACGGTGCCCGACGAATATGACCGTATCTCTGGCCATCTCCTATTTGGAGTCACACGCAAAGAGATGGTTGACGTCAGTGATGAACACCACTTTTGCAGGATTGGAGGCCGCAGACATTACTTGGGAGGAGTTCAGGGCGGCGTTGCTGGAGTAATTTGTGCCGCGGACTGCAAGAGATGAGCTGGAGGATCGGTTCCTGCAGTTGAAGCAGGGCAACAAGACAGTGCTTGAATACCACCGGGAGTTCACACATTTCGCCCGGTTTGCAGACTCATATCAGCTGGACGAGGCGGGCTATGCCAAGAGGTTTTATAAGGGCCTCTGTGACGACCTAAGGCAGGCCCTGCTATTTGTATCTGATGGGACTATGAGCCGAATCTTGGAGATGACGAAGAAGCTGGTGGCAAACCAACTCAATTTTCGAGGCAGGACGAGGCCTGGGGATGATGCAGTCCTTGGAGGAAAAAGGGACCAGCATAGAGGCTGGGTCATGGGAGAGAGAAGGAATGGGTATCGACACCGTCAGGAAGAAAGGCAGGAGCAGAGGGAGCAGACAGTGTTGGCCTCGTAGCCAATATAGATGCGGGAAGTGCTGAGGCTAGGGAGGGACCACCTCCCCCGCAGGTGTGCTAGTATTGTCACTAGCCAGGGCACATTCGGGCCAACTACCCCATGAGGGGTGGGCCCCCACCAGTAGCTCGAGGCAGCCCACCAGCTCAGCAGCTAGGAGGCTGAGGACGTGGTCGCAGATGTGGATTTCAGGGTGGTGACTATAGGCCGAACAAGGAGCAAATGTATGCTCTGGATCTTGCGCAGCCCCGGAACCCGAACAGGGTTATAGCAAGTATGAGAGTAATTTATTTATGATTTTGCTACCTTCCTTATTGAGAACTAGTAGAAAAACTGTACAACCTAGTATAGAAAACCTTAGACCTAAGATTTTTCTAATTGATTTAGGAATACTGATGGTATGCGACAAACCTGCTTATACCTTATTCGACACGGGGGAGACACGAAACTTCATTTCGGAGGATTTCGTCAAGGACTTGGACCATATTCAGTACTATACGAGAGTCTCTAGGAGGGTGCGTCTCCCCAACAGGATGGAGATCTAGTCTACCGAGAAGTGCCTCCTAAAAGTAAACATAGACGGCTTGACGCTCGAGGCTTCGACAACGATCTTGAGAATGCCGGACTTCGACCTCGTCTTGGGCATCACATGGATCGTCTGGAATCATGCCCATATTGATTGCCCCTCAAGGAGGGTCGTGCTATGATATGGCAACACCTACGCGACCTTCAAAGGTACCACTCCTGTCTCCCGTTACCTACTCTCCTCTATTCAGGCCGTCAAGGCCCACCTGTAGAGGGACGAGGTGTATCAGGTGTTATTCGAGATGACGGAGACCCAAGATCAGATTACTAGCATTCCAGTGGCTCGAGATTATGCCGACGTATTCCCAGAGAAGTTACCAGGACTGCCTCCTCACAGGGAGAAGGACTTCCATATCTAGTTGGTACCAGAGGCTAAGCCGGTATCTAGAGCACCTTATCAGATGGCCCGAAGGTGTTGGCAGAATTTCAAAGTCAGCTGCAGGAACTGGAGGAGACAGGATTCGTCAAACAGAGTTCCTCACCATGGGGAGCTCTGGTTTTTTTTTTGTGTAGAAGAAGGACGGGACTCTCAAATTGTGCATTGACTACCGAGCACTGAACAGACTGATAGTCTGGAATACCTATCCACTGCCAAGGATAGATGAGCTATTTGACCAGCTAGAGGGGGCACATTTTTTTTTTCGATGCTGGATTTGAGGTCAGACTACTATCAGCTGCGAATTCAGGAGGAGGACATTCCAGAGACTGCCTTCAGTAGCAGATATGGTTTGTTCGAGTTTACCATAATGCCCTTAGGGCTCATGAATGCACCGTCGACATTCATGAGCCTCATGAACCAGTGTTATAGGCTTATCTGGATGTGTTCGTCATCGTGTTTATTGACGACATCTTCATTTACTCAAGAACAGAGGAGGAGCACGCACAACAACTGGCACTGACTCTAGAGAGACTACAGGAGCACCGCCTTTATGCGAAGTTCAGCAAGTGCTAGTTCTGGCTGAAGGAGGTCTCCTTCCAAGGCCATATTATCAGTGGAGCCAGATTGGCAGTGGACCCAGCTAAGATTCAGGCAGTTCAGGATTGGCCGCCGCTAAAGACAGCCATAGACGAGCGGAGTTTCCTAGGGCTTGCTAGTTATTATCGGAAGTTCGTGGATGGATTCTCTCGAATTGCCCTCCCACTCACATATTGGACGAAGAAGGACGTGCCCTTTGCCAGGAACGCCGCAGGATTATTGCACTCACTCTCGGTGTCGGAGTTGAAGTTCGATGATATCACGATGGATTTCATACATGGGCTTCCCTGATCTCAGACGGGGAATGATTCAATCTGGGTGATTGTCGATCGGCTGACAAAGGTAGCCAGATTTATCCCGATCAGGAAGGATGACTCGATTGGTGTGCCGGTGCGGAAGTTTGTGGAGCAGTTCGTCCGTTATCATGGCGTGCCCAGGATGATCGTGTCGGATCGGGATGGACGGTTTACGTCTAGGGAGTGGCGATCAGTGCAGACCTACTTGGGCACTCGGCTGACATTCAGTACAACCTTCCACCCTCAGACAGACGGGCAGAAAGGGCGCACCAATTGGACTTTGGAGGATCTACTTCGCCTATCCATTCTGGACTGCGGAGAACCTTGGGAGAAGCTGTTTCCACTAGTCGAGTTCTCTTATAACAACAGTTACCAATCCAACATAGGATGGCCCCTTATGAGGCTCTATACGGACGAAGGTGTAGGACTCCGCTGTCATGAATATAGGAAGAGGACTCTAAGGTGCTGGGCTCGGAGTTTGTTGAGGACACTGAGGCTCAGGTGAGGCTGATACGGGATCAGATGCTGGAGGCGCAGAGCAGGCATGCCAAGTATTACGACGCGAGACACCGTAAGGTAGAGTTCTAGGTTGGAGACCGGGTATTCTTGAAGATACGACCGATGCATGGAGTCTCACGAGTTCGCGGACGGAATAAGAACCTCAGCCCAAGATATATGGGGCCTTATAGGATCCTAGAGCGGATTGGTCCCTTGACATACAGGCTGGAGCTGCCACCGGAACTAGATGGCCTGCACAACATTTTCCACGTCTCCTCCCTTAAGAGGGATCTACTATGACCGGGGCCACAGATAGATACCGCGGAAGGGCCGGTAGCATATGATCGGTCAGTTCACCTGGAGTCGGTCTGGATTGACGACACGGGGATGCGAGTCCTGCGCCGCAAGAAGGTTGTGCTGGTCAAGGTGATGTGGAGAAATCACGGTCAGGAGGAGCATACCTGGGAGCCACGGGATTTGATGCAGCAGAGATACCTGGAGTTCTTCACCTCAGGTATAATTTAATTTTTGGGATGTTACTTTTATTACCTTACGTAGAAACCCCGCAAGCCTAACCTGAATTTTGGGGACGAATTTTTTATTTTTATGTGTTGAGATTTGTAACATCCCCCAAACAGCCAGACCCCCACAGAGTGATTTTGTCATGACTAAGTCATGACAAAATCCAGGGAGCTTAGAAACCCTTGTAGACCTAGGCAAAAAGGGGATAAAGCACCTTGGTCTGCAAATAGTAAACTTTAAATACCCAACTTAGGGCTTGACTTTAGGGCTCCTACTTGACTCCTTAACCCCATCCAAACACCCCGACACCCCTAGGCCATCAAGGAGTCCAGAGTGACACCAAAAAGCCCCATCAGGGGGCCTCCAGTTTGGCCAATTGACCAAAATGCCCTCTTAGGTCAAAAAGGGCAATCCTTCATTAACTACCTCAATCGACCACCATAACTTGATATTGAACCCACCACTAGATTATAAACGTAATTTAGAGTGCAATGGGCCCAAAAGCCCCATCATGGGGTCAACCATATGGTCAATTTGCCCAAAAGTCCAATTTGCCCTATTTAGGTGAAATCATTTAAATTGACCCAACCAAGCCCAATCCACTTGGGCTAGCTTCAATTTAGGTTGGCTCATCAGTCCAAGGGAGCTGTCATTATCATTTATGTCACCCAATTTCATGTAGGGTGACTAGGAGAGAGAGAACTCTAAATTAAACCCTCCAAATCTCCAAAGCTGGCCATGGTGGATCGACGATCAACTCGATTAAACCCTCCAAATCAGGTCCGATCCTCTTCCCCTCTCCTAGTGCTAGATATTGATCATTTTAGGTGGAGAAATCGGGCTCAATTGAGCCCTATCAGAGAGGAAGAAAATTCGGATTTCCATGATTTTATACCCTTGTGAGTTCGCCGGAAACCACCACCTCTGACTGCGTGGTCGCAACCAAACGCTAATCACAACCTCAACGGAGGTGGTGGTGGTGGCCAGCCAGGGAGGTGGTCGTGTTGGCCGTAAAATGGGCTGGAAGATGCTATAGGCGCGAGCAATCCTGACCCTTGGCTGGAGGAAGAAGATGACGAGGAGCCCTCTGATGTGCTTTAGAATTCGTGCAAGGATAATTTATTAATTCCTGTTATATTAATTTCTGTCTTGTTTACTGGGCTATATTAAATTAAATATTAAAAATACCTAGGCCCCCTACAAAAAAAATGTCCAACATGAAAATTGTAGCCCTTTAAGTCTAGTTTAATTCAAAATTGTTTGAACAAACTTGGATACATGGTGTGACCACAACACTCGTTTTGCTGGAACCTATACATATGTGTGACCAGACATTAGAATTAGTGCCCACAACAAACCACTTATCCAAATGCTTTGAAATTTGGAATATAGGCTTATAATACCTTCCCCTTAGACTGTCCAAAAATCAAAATTTTTGGAGAAATATTTTCTATGGTTTTTGGGAAAATTTAATAAACCATATATAATTTAATTAGGTGAATTAAACACCTCAAAAACCACCAAAATTTTGGTGGGTGATCTTGGGGGATATTATAAGTCTCTGGTAAAAATTTCATCCCATTTGGGTTTGATTTGATAGGGTATTTGTGTAGACAAAGATTGACCCTTTAGGTCAAATTATGGCAAAGTGCTCTAAGTGTTCTCGAGTTAGCCAACCTCACCCAAAGGTGATGGAACTTGGCACTCTGCCTTCCTAGCACATAAAACAGCCCCACCACTGATTTTGGGTGGAAGTTGAAGGGTGGAACCCTAGAACTCTACGGTAGGCTCTATGTGTGCTAACCTAGTGTTTGAAGGTCATGTGGTCATACGATCTTGAAATGACTTGAAATTTGGTGGAGAGGACTGTAGGGTAGTTAAGGTCCTCTGGTGAAAATCTTATTCGATTTAGAGGTTGTTAAATCCCTCAAAACTCTAACCCTAGTTTAGGGCACAAAACTTATAATTGTATGTTGGGCTATTAAAACTCTGTAAAAAGTTGTAAAACTTGGGTAGTGTAGTCGTAGGTTGGTATGAGTCTCTGGTAATTTTATTGGAAATTTTGGAACAATAATTTTAGTACCTCCTTTGCAATACATGTGTTAGCCATTGATAATCATTTGTTTATTATGATCTCTCTGTTCACTGAAATTATGTAATTTGGGCAGAGGAAGTTTTAGATCATTATGCTCATACCTGAATTTTGTTATAGTTTTTTATGTGTAGTTCCAGTACTTACTTCACAAGCTTATAAGTATGGAAACATGTTCAATAATAGATTCAGAACTCAATACTTTTGGAAAATTGTGAAACTTAATCATTGATGTTCTTAGGTCAATATGCTCATGTGGAAATTTTATCATAATTTTTATATGTACAATTTCTGTACTTATTTCATTAATTTATGAAAGTGAAATATTGTTCAAAATTAAAATTAGAGTTCATTATTCATCGGAAAATTAGGAAACTTGGCCTGGAGTGTTTATAGGTCATTATAGTCATGCTTGAAATTTGTCATAATTTCTGGAAGTTTATTCGCAACACTTGTTTCTTTAATTGATATTTATGGGTTTATATTCAAAATTTTGATTAGAGTCCTAAACCTTGCTGAAAAATTGAGAGACTTTGAATTTACAGTAAAATAGCTGCCTTGTATTTATCATAATTTTGTGGAGCATTTTGCATAACTGAAAAAGGTACTTCATATTCAAACAAAGGCATTTGGGTTTTTTTAGGAGAATTAATAAAATATCAGTTAAATTAGAAAAAAATTATAAGTTTCTGGATTTGTCGCATATTTGACATAGTAGTTACCCCATAATAATCTTAGGTCATTTGGAAGAGTATTTGGGGTGTCTCCCTTGTACATGTCATATAGCCCTTGGTCGGTGAATAGTAAGAAGAGGTAGTCTAGGTGTAAGACCCCTTTTTTTCTTTTAAAACAACTGGGGTCTTATGGCCAGAACTGCCGTTTTGTGGTGTCACCGACACTCGGGGAGGTCTCCACTACAAAACGCCAATCCTGTCGGCCTTTATGATCACTAAAGAGAAAGAAGCTTATGCACATTTCAAATAAAACTAAGTCCCCAATCACATATAAAAAGAAACCACCATGAGTCCACAAGATAATAAAAGTACTGAAATAAAACGGTACAAAGAAATATAAATGGGCTCAAGCCCGGTACATCAATCCTCACTACAAACTCTCGCGGAATTTAAGTAAACTAATCACTCAAGGAGCCAGTAGCCGGTGCTCCTGTGCTAGACTGGCCCACCTCCATGGGCACCATACTCCGCTAGTGTTATATACCCTGCTGCTGCTCCCTGTCTCCCATTCGGAGTCCCTGAAATGTTGTGGTCGTCAACCGTTAGTCAAAAAAACTAAGTCCTATCATCCCCCACACCTCCCCCATGGCTCCTAGGAACCGAGCGTGGAGAAGGAAAGGGAAGCTATGAAGGTGGAGAGTACAAAGAAAGCAGGTGATGGCGGAACTAGTCTATCATGAGTATACAACCGCTACTATTATAAGTAAGCATATAGTATAAACAAGTAGATAAGCAATATGTACATGAAAGGTAAACTAAGAAACAAGTAACCTTAACTTATATGAATGTCCATACAAACTTATAAGTTAAGGGATCTTTTGCAAGGTTCCCATCGCATAAAAAGTGCCATACCGATTTATACGATGGGGTGTCAGGTTTATATGTAAGTATGAGTGTAGTGCTATGTTATGCCATGATTCATGCAAGTGCAACCCACACACACGACTCTATGCACACAGACCTTTAGTCCCCCCCCATTTGGGAAGCTAGCTTCACTCCCAGGAACCTCCGTAGTGGCAAACAGAGATAGTGGATTGGGCCTGCCACTCTTAGGCGGGTATCCACACTACCAAGCCTAGCCCTTACGTACGCCTCTAGAAGGACACAACCTAGAGTCACCACGTACTAATGCTGGCCATATCCACCAGACTTGCTTTGGCTAAGTGTCAACCACACCCGCCGAGTCAACTTATCGACGTCGGTGTGAGCGACCGTCCTATACCGAAGACCCACCACCTTATTTATGTATCCAAATCCTTCTGAGCCACTGGCTCCCCGAACTATCCTATCTGTTACATCTACCTTCCGAACCTACCGTTCGGATGACTAACCAAACTAACCTAACCAACCTCCCGAGCTACCGGGGTGTGTGAATTGTGAATCCCTACTTATACTAATTGCACTTTTAAATTTATTCTTACAATTTAGGTTAGCCCAGGACTGCCCCCGACATACCCGGTGAAGGGTTCTCAAAGGGCACTAGGAACTATGATGGTAGCTAAAGCCCGTCGTTCCATTTTGCAAGGAACTTGCTTGTATTGGTTAATACCCATTACTCGACCCCTTTTATATTATACTAGATCTAATCCTAGTGTATTAAGACTCTTCCTCGCACTACAGGGATGACGATGTTTCGTCGACCCCGAACACCACCTACACCAGTCAAACCATCATTACTCCTCATCATAACACCTGATGATGAACTCTTTTATACTTTACCATAACCAACAACCTAATACCCTCACTTCCTAAGTTCATTTCTCACCCAACGACCATTTCTGCAGTTTTACTATTTGCAGTCCACTCAAGCTACATGATGTGTACGATAGGAGGTACTTCAATTTTCATCCAAAAGCCCTAAAATATTTATTGGGGGCCTATCATGATATATTTAGCCTAAATCCAGAAACTTGTAATTTTTCTAATTTAGCTGATATTTTATTTATTTTCCTAAAAATCCGGATGCCCTAGTTTTGAATATAAAGTACCTTTTTCAGTGGTGCAAAATGCTCCATAAAATTATGATAAATACAAGGCAGCAAGTTTACTATAAATTCAAACTCTCCCAATTTTCTAGCAAAGTTTAGGCCTCTGATCAAAATTTTTAATATAAACCCGTAAATGTTAATTTAAGAAACAAGTGCTGCAAATAAACTTCCAGAAATTATGAGAAAATTTAAGCATTACTATAATGACCTATAAACACTCTCAGATAAGTTTCCTAATTTCCTATGAATAATGAACTCGAATGTTAATTGTGAACAATATTCCACTTCCATAAATTAATGAAATAAGTACAGAAATTATACATCTAAAAATCATTATAAAATTTGCACATGAGCATATTGAACTAAGAACACTACTGGTTAAGTTTCACAATTTTCCAACAAGTATCGAGCTCTGAATCTATTATTGAACATGTTTCTATACTTATAATCTTCTGAAGAAAGTACTAGAAATATGCATCTAAAAACTATAACAAAATTCAGGTGTGAGCATAATGATCTAAAACTTCCTTTGCCCAAAATACATAATTTTTCAGTGCACAGTGAGATCATAATAAACAAATGATCATCAAAGGCTAACACATTTATTGCAAAGGAGGTACTAAAATTATTGTTCCAAAATTTCCAATAAAATTACCAGAGACTCATACTAACCTTATGACAACACTACCCAAGTTTCACAACTTTTAACAGAGTTTTAATAGCCCATCATACAATTATAAAATTTTTGCCCTAAACTAGGGTTAGGGTTTTGAGGGGTTTAACAACCTCTAAATTCAACATGACTTTTGTTGAATTTTGTGAAGTGAAAGTGGGTGACGGGACTGGACGGGCGGCTTGGGGCGGACAGCTTTGGCGGACTAGGCTGACTGGGCAGACTGTGATATGCGGCCTGGTGGAAGGTCTAGTGGAAAGCCGTCTGTCTTCTGAGCGGCTTGTTGCATGGAGTCCGCGGACTATGCGGCCTGGTTTCTGCGGATTGGGTGTTTGTTGATTGGCTTTGCCAAGGAGCGGCCTGAGCGGATGGAGGCTTGCGGACTGGTGCATTGCTCAGTGGCCGTGGGTGCAAGCTTGTGTTGAGAGGCGGGTTGGCTTGTGTCCGCGGGAAGCTTGCGGACTGATGTGTCCGTGGTGTGGGCTGTTGCGGACTGAGCTTAGAGCTTGGCTGAGGCCTTGTAGAGCTCTGGTGGCATAACATGTGCTTTGTTGTGGAGATTGATTGGCGGACTGGTGTTTGGAGTCCGGGAGGAGGCTGCTGCGTTGGACAGGAGTGCGAGGAGCCTGCGGACTGCTGGCGGTCTGTGCTTTGGTGTTTGGCGGATGGGGGTTTGCGTCCGCAATGCTCGCATTAGCCTTTGATGGTTTTGGACTTGGTTACACCATGTGCCAAGTTCATGGTGTCCGCCGTATCCGCCAAGTCCGCTGTGACCGGGCGGACTGTTGCTGTCTGCCTTTGGTCGTGGACTTGTGGCGGATTGAGGTGTGAGTCTTGCGGACTGCCTCGGGTTGGTGCAGACTGCCATTGAAGGAGATTGCTGTCCTGCAGTGGTTGGAGCTTTGCGGGCTGATGCCTTGTCCGCATAGCTTGGGCGGACTGGAGAGGGTTCGTCAATGGTTGCCTTGCTCCTGGCGGTTTTCCTTGGTATCCGGCTAAGTCCTTGCGGACTCGGCGGACGGAGGTTTGCTACCGCGCGGGCTGGGGTGGTGTCGCTATCTCTTGGGCGGTGACCACACTCCTCACCTTGCCTATAAATAGGACCCCCCCTGGCACTTCTACAGTAACCTAAGTAACTTGAGTGAACAGTAAGTTGGGTTGGGCAAGGAGCTGCGGTCTGTGTTTGTCAGTCCGCGCGGATTGTTTCAGGCTGACGGTTTGCTGTGTGCAGGTCACTTGGATAGCTTCAAGGAGCCAGGAGTTTGGCTGTGACTTCGGTCAAGTACTTGGAAGTGTGCGGTCTCTGCAGACTCAGCAGGAGGTCGCTCTGCGGCTTGTCAGTTCTGTTTCATCTTTGCCAGCTTCAATAACCTGTCCGCCGGCTTCAGGCGGGTATGGGTGTTCCTCAGTTCAGGTTCAGCAGGAGATGAATAACGGTGTGTCCGCGCGGCCTCGCAGCTTCGGCGGACTCCGTGGTGATTCGGCGGACTGCAGCTAAGTGCAGGCGATCTCAGCGGACTCGGCGACCTCGGCGACCTCGCGGTCTCGGCGGACTCCGGTGCTGTCCGCCCGGCTTGTTTTTTGGTGCTTTCTGTTTACAGCTGTTATACTAGCGAAATCATGTCTCGCTATGTATGCCTCGGATTGTAAAGAAGTGAATGTATAAAAGACCTGCTTGTTCTTCCATTGTTTGTTGGGTGTAACCTTTGATCCTTGGTTTCCGCTGGTTCAACGTGAGAACTGGGTAGTTCCGAAGATATTAATTTGGCGTT
The DNA here is from genome assembly GCA_039583875.1 of Platanthera guangdongensis. Lineage (NCBI taxonomy): Eukaryota > Viridiplantae > Streptophyta > Magnoliopsida > Asparagales > Orchidaceae > Platanthera > Platanthera guangdongensis. Next base: position 17,816,878 of record CM077159.1, read on the forward strand.
TGGGCTATCTTGCTGACCACGTTGAGAAAATTTAACATGGTATTAGAGGGAGGTTACTGAGGTTCAGTTGCGTGAGCGGAAGTCAGCCAGTGTTGTTACTCAGTGATTGAGTGGTGATCAACCTGTTTTGTTGCTCGGAGCTTCTGAAAGGTTGCCAACAGGTGTTGCAATGGAAGGGAGCTTTGCAAGAGGTCTGGGCATTGAACTCTTAATGCCGACTAACTTTAAGAAGTGGAAGTCGTGCATGAAGTGCTATCTTCTTGGCGAGGAGCTGTGGGAAGTCGTCGGTGGTGACGACAGACAGGAAGTTACTGCTGCGTTCGGTACTGCTGAACAGGTTAGGATCTGGAGAAGAACAAATGCTAAGGCGGAGTTAATTCTGAAGAGAGCCGTGTCTCCGGAACTGTTTGATCACATCGTTGGGTGTGAGTCGGCTGCTGATATTTGGACAACCATTGATGAGTTGTTCAATAGGAAGAATGTGGCGCGGCTTCAGTTCCTGGAGAATGAGTTGGCCAGGGCAACTCAGGGAGACCTTTCCATCTCCAAGTACTTCTTAAAGATGAAGAGCTTGTGTGCTGAGCTGTCGGCGCTGGATCCTGATGAGCATATCTCCGAGGCAAAGATGAAAAGCCACATTATCCGTGGCTTGCGGAAGGAGTATGTGGCCTTTGTAACATCTGTTCAAGGGTGGGCTACTCAGCCATCTTTGCTGGAGCTGGAGAATCTGCTTGCCTCGCAGGAGAGCTTAGCAAGGCAGATGGTTGGAGTGAACCTGAATCAGGAAGGCAGCGAAGCTCTCTTCTCAGGCAAGAAGAAAGGATGGGAAGGGAAGAAGAAGAAGAAGGTGCAGGTCGTTGGTGAGAAGGAGACTTCAACTTCATATCCACCGGAGAGGAGCAATGCTCCTAAGGACTGGAAGAACAATCTGAAGTGCTACCGGTGTCATCAGCGAGGGCACTTTAGGCGGGATTGCAAGGTCAAACTGCAGCCTGGGCATGCTGCGGGAAAGGAGGAAGCTTGCTCGAGAAGTGAAGATGCAGGATGGGGCGGAGCTTTTATGACGAGCACTTGTGTCCGGGCCTTGTCTGCTGAGGACTTCAACAGCGAGTGGATCGTGGACTCCGGGTGTGGTCATCACCTCACCGGAGACAAATCGAAGTTCACCTCCATGCAGGCGTACTCAGGTAATGAAGCTATTATCACTGCTGATAATACTGTTTATGCAGTAGAGAAAGAGGGGGTCGTGTCTTTGGGTAGTGATCAGGGGCCACTCACGTTAAGGAGTGTGTATCACGTGCCGGGCATGAAGAAGAACCTCTTCTCAGTGACCAATGCGGTGGACACTGGGTATCACGATCTGTTTGGGCCAACAGACGTGAGGTTCCTTCGCAACGTATCAGCGGTGAAAGCTGATGTTGCTCATGTTGGGAGGAGGGTGAAGAACTTGTTTGTTCTTTCCACCAGTGCTTATGTTGATAGAATTAGGGCCAATGATAGTGCTGCTATCTGGCATGAGAGGCTGGGACATGTTGGCATGGACAAGCTGAAGGCAATGGCTAGTAGAAGTCTGGTGAGGGGGTTGCCGAAGTTGTCCTCCTTTGGTGATGGGCATGTTTGTGCGGGCTGTCAATACGGTAAGGAACATCGCCTTCCGTTTGATAAATCACAAACAAGGAGCAAGAAACCATTGGAGTGTATTAATGGCGACCTTATGGGACCGACGGTTACTGCCAGCCTTGGTGGAAGCAGATACACGCTTGTCTTGGTTGATGACTACTCAAGGTATACTTGGGTGTACTTCTTAAAGGAGAAGTCGGAAGCCTTCCGTTTGTTCGTGGAGTTCAAGGAGTTGGTAGAAGGCCGGCTTGGCTTGTGGATTAAGAAGCTTAGAACTGATAACGGGGGTGAATTTGTTTCCTCCGAGTTTTCTAACTTCTGCAGGAAGCACGAGATCCAATGGGAGCTTACTTGTGCTCACACTCCACAACAAAATGGGGTAGCAGAGCGGAAGATCCGTCATCTGACGGAGACCTGCAAATGCTGGCTTCATGCGAAAGATATCCCAAGGTCCTTTTGGGCGGAGGGAATGTCTTGTGCTGCTTATGTTATCAACCGGATTCCACTCAGCCCTATCAACATGAAGACTCCAATTGAGCTGTTGCTGAAGGAGAAGCTGAGTGTGGGACACCTTAGGGTGTTCGGTTCAACTTGCTATGTGCATGTCCCGGATGTTTCACGGACAAAGCTTGATGCGAAGGCAAGGAAACTTGTCTTTGTTGGCTATGATGAGCGGAAGAAGGGATGGAAATGCATGGACCCTGTGACAAAGAAGTTCGTGGTATCAAGAGACGTTGTATTTGATGAGCTGACATCATATGGAGGTGGCTCGGTGGAGCTAACCGGAAGTAGCAAGGTTAATGAAGCACCGGTGGTGGATGCTGAAGGCTTGGAAGAGGAGCTTGCTGTTTCACCAGTAGCTCCTGTTGCTTCGAACTCCGAGGCTGAGCCTTCTGGCTCAGGAAGCAGGGGGAGCACTGCTCAATGCTTGCCCCAGGTAGGAGTGGAGCCCGAAGAAGCAACGGAAGCCGTGAGCAAGGAGTGGATTCTTCGGAGATCGAAGAGGGTGGTTAAGCCACCGACTCGGTACTGTGATGGGAATGCAATGAGCTTTGTCTCCTGCTTCTTTGCAGGTCCTCTGGATGAGCGAGAGCCTGCAAACTTCAACGAGGCCACTGGAGTGAAGGAGTGGGAAGGTGCCATGAAGGAAGAGATTGATGCTCTGAAGAAGAATGAAACCTGGGACCTTGTGCCCAAGGTTGATGACATTACTCCGGTTACTTGCAAGTGGGTGTATAAGTTGAAGAAGAAGGCTGATGGGAGCATTGATCGGTTCAAGGCTCGCCTGGTCGCTAGAGTATTCTCACAGCAGTATGGAGAAGACTATAAGGAGACATTCAGTCTAGTTGCGAAGATGACTTTTGTAAGAGTGGTGATCGCCTTGGCTGCTAGCATGGGATGGAGGTTGTGGCAACTCGATGTGAAGAATGCCTTTCTTTACGGAGAGATTGACAAGGACATCTTCATGGATCAGCCGCTTGGTTTTGTCTCTGAAAAGCATCCGGACTATGTCTGCAAACTCAGGAAGGCTCTCTATGGGTTAAAGCAAGCTCCTAGAGCGTGGTATGGGAAGATTGCAGAGTACTTGCAATTCTGTGGATACCTTTCTTCCAACTCGGATTCAAGCTTGTTCGTTAAGAAGAAGGGGGAGCTACGAGTCTTGGTCCTGTCGTATGTGGATGACATGATCATCACAGGAAATTCAGAGGAGGAAGTAGCAAGGCTCAGAGCTGAGCTTGCTATATGCTTCGAGATGAAAGACTTGGGAGAGTTGCATCACTTTCTCGGTCTGAAAGTGGAGAGGAAGGAGTGCGGGGTTCTCATTAGCCAGAATGGGTATGCTGATCGCATTGTGAAGCGGTTTGGCATGGGCGAAGGGAAGAAGTGCTCTACTCCACTGGAATCTGGGCTGAAGCTTCGACGAGATGAGGGAAGGGTTCTTCATGATCCTTTGGTGTTCAGGGCTCTTGTTGGGAGCTTGATTTATCTGACGATTACAAGGCCGGATATAGCTTATGCTGTTGGCCGAGTAAGTCGGTATATGGCTGAACCAAGGCAATCTCATCTAGTGGCAGCAAAGGGAATTCTGAAGTATGTCAAGGTGTCTTCTGACATGGGACTCCTCTATAGAAGGGACTCGGAGTTTGCGTTGCTCGGTTACACGGATGCTGACTATGACGGTGATTCGGATGATCGAAGGTATACTTCAGGTTATGTGTTCACTTGCGGTTCAGCTAGCATCTCGTGGTGTAGCAAGAAGCAGGACTCGGTGTCGGTTTCAACCACGGAGGCGGAGTATAAGGCTTCGGCCTTGGCTGCTCGGGAAGCCGTTTGGTTGAGGAGGCTTATAGAGGATGTTCATGAAGAAGTGCAAGGGCCTACTTTACTCCGGGGTGACAATGAGAGTGCTCTCAAACTGTTTAACAATCCAGTGTGTCACGCCAGGACCAAGCATATAGAGATTGATCACCACTTCATCAGGGAGAAGGTGTTGGAGGGGTCTCTGCTGGTCGGGCATGTTCAGAGTGAAGATAATCTTGCTGACATCTTCACGAAGCCACTGTCGAAGGGGCCCTTTGAACACTTGCGCAGCTTGCTGGGCTTGGTCACCACTTCCCACTTCAAGGGGGAGTGTTGAATTTTGTGAAGTGGAAGTGGGTGACGGGACAGGCCGGGCGGCCTGGGGCGGACAGCTTTGGCGGACTAGGCAGACTGGGCGGACTGTGATATGCGGCCTGGTGGAAGGTCTAGTGGAAAGCCGACTGTCTTCTGAGCGGCTTGTTGCATGGAGTCCGCAGACTATGCGGCCTGGTTTCTGTGGATTGAGTGTTTGCTGATTGGCTTTGCCAAGGAGCGGCCTGAGCGGATGGAGGCTTGCGGATTGGTGCATTGCTTAGTGGCCGCGGGTGCAAGCTTGTGCTGAGAGGCGGGTTGGCTCGTGTCCGCGGGAAGCTTGCGGACTGATGTGTCCGCGGTGTGGGCTGTTGTGGACTGAGCTTAGAGCTTGGCTGAGGCCTTGTCGAGCTCTGGTGGCACAGCAGGTGCTTTGTTGTGGAGATCAATTGGCGGACTGGTGTTTGGAGTCTGGGAGGAGGTTGCTGCGTTGGACAGGAGTGCGAGGAGCCTGCGGACTGCTGGCGGTCTGTGCTTTGGTGTTTGGCGGACGGGGGTTTGCGTCCGCCATGCTCGCATTGGCCTTTGATGGTTTTGGACTTGGTTACACCATGTGCCAAGTTCATGGTGTCCGCCGTATCCGCCAAGTCTGCTGTGACCGGATGGACTGTTGCTGTCTGCCTTTGGTCGTGGACTTGTGGCGGATTGAGGTGTGAGTCTTGCGGACTGCCTCGGGTTGGTGCGGACTGCCATTGAAGGAGGTTGCTGTCCTGCAGTGGTTGGAGCTTTGCGGGCTGATGCCTTGTCTGCATAGCTTGGGCGGACTGGAGAGGGTTCGTCAATGGTTGCCTTGCTCCAGGAGGTTTTCCTTGGTATCCGGCTAAGTCCTTGCGGACTCGGCGGACGGAGGTTTGCTACCGCGCGGGCTGGGGTGGTGTCGCTATCTCTTGGGCGGTGACCACACTCCTCACCTTGCCTATAATTAGGACCCCCCTGGCACTTCTACAGTAACCTAAGTAACTTGAGTGAACAGTAAGTTGGGTTGGGCAAGGAGCTGCGGTCTGTGTTTGTCAGTCCGCGCGGATTGTTTCAGGCTGACGGTTTGCTGTGTGTAGGTCGCGTGGATAGCTTCAAGAAGCCAGGAGTTTGGCTGTGACTTCGGTCAAGTACTTGGAAGTGTTCGGTCTCTGCGGACTCAGCAGGAGGTCGCTCTGCGGCTTGTCAGTTCTGTTTCATCTTTGTCAGCTTCAATATCCTGTCCGCCGGCTTCAGGCGAGTAGGGGTGTTCCTCAGTTTAGGTTCAGCAGGAGACGAATAACGGTGTGTCCGTGCGGCCTCGCGGCTTCGGCGGACTCCGTGGTGATTCGGCGGACTGCAGCTAAGTGCGGGCGATCTCAGCGGACTCGGCGACCTCGACGACCTCGCGGTCTCGGCGGACTCCAGTGCTGTCCGCCCGGCTTGTTTTTTGGTGCTTTCTGTTTACAACTGTTATACTAGCGAAATCATGTCTCGCTATGTATTCCTCGGATTGTAAATAAGTGAATGTATAAAAGACCTGCTTGTGCTTCCATTGTTTGTTGGGTGTAACCTTTGATCCTTGGTTTCCGCTGGTTCAACGTGAGAACTGGGTAGTTCCGAAGATATTAATTTGGCGTTTGGGCTATCTTGCTGACCACGTTGAGAAAATTTAACAACTTTTACCAGTGGACCTTAACTATCCTAGAGTCCTTTCTACCAAATTTCAAGTCATTTCAAGGTCATATGACCCTATGACCTTCAACCCTAGGTGAACACACATAGAGCCTACCCTAGAGTTCTAGGGCTCCACCCTTCAACTTTCACCCAAAATCAGTGGTGGGGGTGTTTTATGTGCTAGGAAGGCAGACTGCCAAGTTCCATCACCTTTGGGTGAGGTTGGATAACTCAAGAACACTTTGAGCACTTTTGCCCTAATTTGACCTAAAGGGTCAATATTTACCTACACAAACACTCTATCAACTCAAACCCAAATGGGGTGAAATTTTTACCAGTGCCTTATATTATCCCCCATGATCACCCACCAAATATTTGGGGGGTTTTTGAGTTATTTAATGCACATAATTTAATTATATATGGTTTATTAAATTTTTTCCAAAACTATAGAAAATATTTTCCAAACATTCTGATTTTTGGACAGTCTAAGGGTGACGTTATGAGAAGCCTATAATCCAAATTTCAAAGCATTTGGATGAGTGGTTTGGTGCTGGCACGAATTCTAATGTCTGGTCACACCTATGTATAGGCTGCACCAAAATGAGTGTTGTGGTCACACCAAGTATCCAAATTAGTTCAAATTAATTTTAAATTAAACTAGACTTCAATCATGACAAATTTTATGTTGACCACTTTCTATAATAAAGCATCTAAGTTTTTTTAAAATAATTCATAATATGACTGAATTTATGTGACAGAAAGTACATTAAATTTAATATAAATACTTGATCTTGCACGGATCTTGACGCAAATCGGACGAATGCAGGGCTTCTTCTTCCTACATCCGACGAGTGAGATTTACCCGACTTGGAGCAACTTCCAACCCGATTTCCTGGCCACCCGTCCACCTCCCTGGCCGGCCACCGTCGCCACCACCTTCGTTGAGGTGGGGGCTATTGCCGGGCAGCGGCACGGCCACCGGAGGGGCCATTTCTGTTGATCCCAAATAAGAGTTTTCTTCCCGGAAAACCAGGAAAATGAATCCATTGATCGGGCTCAATTGAGCCCGATTCTCAATCTAAATGAATCCTAGGATCTACCTATAGAAGAAGGAGAAGGGGAGGACCTTGTTGGAGGGCTGGAGGCGGGTCGATCGCCGGATTGTCATGGTGGTGGTGGAGTCGCTCGGGTTTCTGCAACTGCACTGTAGAAGGGCTCAAAATCTTCAGGTAAATGGTGGGAAGGGCTCCTCTCATGCCACTGATGGTGTTTAAAACACCAGTTGGGGAGGGGAGAGGCCAAGCCATTAATGACCATTGAAAGCTTGGCTCGGCCATGACAATTCTCCTCCCATAGGCATTGTCATGGCCGGGAAAACCCTTGGACTTCTCCTAACTGTCCAGGGGAGATGATTCCAACAAGAAAAGAGGGCCTTTGTCCTTCCAAGCCATGAATGGCCTCTCCCCCCACTTTCTCTCTCCTCCATTAAAGGGGGAAAATGAAGTCTTCTTTGTCCTACTCATCAAGGCCGATTTTGATCTTTCCTCCAGCCTATTGGCACCCCACTAACTCATATTAATAATAAAAAAATGAGGTTAACCCAAGTGGGGGAAGTGGGTTTGAGCTTGGGTTAGCCCATTTGGGCTAATTTGACCTTAACATATAGTACAGTTGACCTCGGTCAACATGACCATTTGGGTTGACCCCAATGGGTCCTTGGTGACCCATTGGACTCCTCTAGGGTCTAGGTAGGGTTGGGTATGGTTTTCTTGGTACCTTGTAGGTCACCTACCCCTTAGTTAGGGCACTTTGACCATTTTAGGGCTAGGGTTGACTTGGGTCAACTTAGCCTTTTGTGTTGACCCCAATGGGTCCCAAGTGACCCATTGACCTCATTTTAGGGTTAGGAGGGCATGTGTGGGGTCCACTTGGCTAAGGAAGGGTCAACTGACCCTATGTAGGCCAGTTTGACCCATTTAGGGTTACGGTGGACTTAATCCAACTTGGCAAGTTTGCCTGTCCCCATTGGGTCCTTAGAGACCCTATGGACCACCCAAGGGGGTTTAGGGTGTTGTGGTAGGGTCATGGAGTCAAGTTGGAGCCCTAAAGTCAAACCCTAAGTGTGGGGGTGAGGCTGCGCTATAGGCAGACCAAGGTGCTTTTCACTGTGGCCCTTGTTCACTTGCTCCTTTGACCTTTTTATGGTTTTGTCATGACCTAGTCATGATAAAACCACTCCTAGGGGTCTAGTTGTTTGAGGGATGTTACACTAGGCTAGCATGAAGAGTCAAAGGTACTTAGGGTTAGCTCAACTGGAAGATTAATAAAGGGCTGGTCATGGGTAGAAAAAAATAATAATAAGTGCCTTGAGAAAGGGAGCTTTGGGCTTCAGCCCATCGTAGTTCCTAGTGCCCTCGAGAACCCTTCACCGAGTAGGCCCTGGGCAGTCCAAGATTAACCTTAAATCATAAGGATAATGTGAACAATAGCAACTCCTAATAATAACACCATACTACACACACATGTTCACTTATCTTAGCTAAATTGGAAATGAATGGATAACTTAGACCCACAGTTGGTGGGCTTTAGTTATAGAGATAAGAGGACTTGATAGTCCGGGGAGGTGTATGCTCGGAACTTGGTGGACTTGGTAGTCTGGTGAACTGGAGGCTCAGGATTATATATATATAAATTGTCATGTGGCATGTGCATAAATGTGGTGGGTCTTCGGTATTGGACGATCGTTCGCACCGATGTCAATGCACTGACTCGGCGTGTGTGGATGTAACTTGGCTAAAGAAAGACTAGTGGATTTTCTAGCATTTGTACGCAGGGGCCACACTGTATGTTCTTAGTGTTGAGGCGTATATAAGGGCTAGGCTAGGTAGTGCGAATGCCAGTATAAGAGTGTGGCGGCCCAGCCTACTGTCTCCATTGGCCACGACGGGAGGCTCTTGAGAGTTTAGCTAACTCCAAAACCAGGGAACTAAAGGACTGTTCGCATAGAGTCGGGTGCGTGGGTTGCATTTGTATGATTCATGGCATAACATAGCATAGCATAAATCATTGAATTTAAACCTGACACCTATTATATAAATTGGTATGGGACATTTTATACGATAGGCCCTACAAAATGACCCCTTAGTCTATAGGGTTGATCCCTATAAATTAGTGGTTACATTTTTATTACTGTTCTTACTTTCTGTTTAGTTCTTTTATATTTACCTTACTGCTCAGCACTTTATTTTACTGTTATACTCCTGTTATGTTTTACTGTCATACCTCTGTTAGTTTAGGAGCCATCTGTTTGTTATAAAATATGCCTTGTTGTCCTCCTCTTCACTCCTCTCCGCTCAGTGCCTAGGAGCCACTGGGAGAGGGTTGGGGGATTGTGACTGAATCTAGTTTGACTTACAGTCGGTGGACCCCAACATTTTAGGTGCACCGGATGGGAGACAGGGAGCAGCCCTAGGAGATGCCGCACCAGTGTAGTACGGTGTAGATGGAGGTGGGCCAGTCTAGCTCGGGTGCACCGGCTTCTGGATGCGTGAGTGGTGACGCTTAGTTTTAGATTTGCTTCCGCGAGTGACTTGTAGTGAGGATATGATGTGTTGGAACACCCTATTACTAATTTGGGTCAGGATCACTATGCTTTTAGGAAACCTGTTTTTGACCTCCTGTATAGATCTAAAGGTCAATTAGAATTGAGTCTAAGGGTTAGTAGTTAGGTTTGGAAGCTGCCCTCAAGACCAAGGTTTTTCAGTTTGGAGACTAAGTCATATCGTCGAGCTCAGTACGACGAATCGTCGAACTCCAATCGACGATCGTCTAGCTCAACTTCAACGGTTCGTCGAACTCCATTCGACAATCGCTGAGCTCAACTTCAACAAATCGTCGAACTCCATTCGACGATCTTCGAGCTCAGTTCGACGATCTTGACTCCAGTTTTGATTCTCTATCTCTGAGCTCAGTTCGACGATAGTTGAGCTCAGTTCGACGATTTTCTGAAGAGTTCAATGTTTTTCAAGATTCAAATTCAGAACAGTTAAGGAGTTATTCTCAGCAATTAATTCAGAAGATTTTCTAGCCGTTTTCATTTATTCTGGACCAAGTTTCAAGGGATTATCAAGGAATGTTTCTTTGCACTTTCCCCCAGAAGACAAAGACAATTAAGGATTTAATTAATGACAGGCCAATGACTATTCTTGACAGAGGATATTTTTCTATTCACAATCAGGGAATAAAACACAAGTTTTTTGAATCTCTCTGACACACAACACAGATAAGCAGAACAAGAAGAACAAGAACAAAAACATTCTCTGGACAACATCTTTCTCAATATCAACTGTTCACAAGAGAAAAAGAGAAAGAGCTGTAGACATTCTCTGTCTAAAAGAATTCATACAAGAACACACAACTAAGGAGATCAACCATCTGAAATCTTCTGATCTCTTTTGATTCAAGTGTTCAAGGCCAACATCATTCAAGACTCCAGACACCTAACATTTCAGCTGTTGCTAAAATCATCAATTGCTGGAGATCAAATTTCTGAAGGCCTATCACCCTATAGCAAAGCTTCATTTCCTGAACATCTCAAGAACTCAGGGGGAGCTTTGACAACATCAAAATCCACATAGTCTTCTCAGCTGCTTTGAGAAAGAGAAGACTTCCATCACTCTCTCAACCCCATCTCTGTAAAGGGTTTTTCAAACTCCCTTCAAAAGTTTGTGCTTGGTTTTTGATGATGCAGTAGCCCTGAGCCGACCCCTCTCGATCGGCCATACCGGCCTAGCCAGAGGACCACGTTCTGGCGACCACTGCCGGGCTGCAGCCCAAGCACCCCACCCATGACCGCACCTATTCTCAGCGCGGAGGGATGTTGAGGCGAGGTCTCGAACCCAGCCCCCTTGATAAAGAGCTTTCCTAACAGCTCTCATCACCAACTAAGCTGCAGCTCAGTTGGTGATGAGAGCTGTTAGGAAAGCTCTTTATCAAGGGGGCTGGGTTCGAGACCTCGCCTCAACATCCCGCCGCGCTGAGAATAGGTGCGGTCATGGGTGGGGTGCTTGGGCTGCAGCCCGGCAGTGGTCGCCAGAACGTGGTCCTCTGGCTAGGCCGGTATGGACGATCGAGAGGGGTCGGCTCGGGGCTACTGCATCAAAATAGGCGAGCGGTCCCCTTGAATATTGGTGATTTGGTAATGGTTCGTCACGTGTTCTCTTGCCACGCTAACAATCTCTTGTTACACGAGCGTCAAGTGTTCTCTTGCCACGCTAACAATTATTGAATATTGGTGATTTGGTAACGAGCGTCAAGTGTTCTCTTACACGAGCGTCAAGTGTTCTCTTGCCATGCTAACAATCTCTTGTTACACGAGCGTCCATGCACAATCTCTTGTAGGGCCATCATCATCATCATCATCCGCCGCAACTTCATGATCAACCAAAGCGCCATGTACGCTACATCTTAACTCGTGTAGGCTCGTAGGACGACGCTACATCAATTTGTCTCCTCCAAGGATGGTCGGTTAGGATGAGATAAGTGGAGAATTTCGTGGGGTGGATGTGTGATAGAGAGTTGAAGGAAGATTGACGGAGGAGGAGGGGAGAGATGGTGGCCGAGATCTTGGAAGGGGAGAAAGGAGGAGGCCGACTTTTGGAGGAGGAAACCCAAGGGGGGCGGCGGCTATGAGGAGGGAAAGGAGGGGAGTCAAATTAGGTTAGAGAAGTTTTGGCAACAATGAAAATCTGCTTTTCTATTTAGAGTTTTAGCCTTATATAGGCCTTACAACACAAGTGCTAATTGCACACCAATAAGTCAACATATTAAAATGCAAGCCATAAATAAAAACTAATAATTAATTAATTAATTATTATTTAATTAATTAATTATTAATATAAATGAAAATAGTTAATTCTTGTGGCGTGGACGAAGATTGTAGCCGTGGCCGCCACGGCGCCGCAAGTCTTTAGCCGGTGGGCCATCATCATCATCATCATCCGCCGCAACTTCATGATCAACCAAAGCGCCATGTACGTCATCATCATCAACTTGGCCGTCCTGGTGGTGATCGAACCACGACTAGATGCCGAGATCCGATCAAGCCAAAAGGACAAATATTCGTGTCCGCACGAGCGATGTTGTACCAAAGAAAGATCCACCAAAAAAAATTCCGATTCGCGAAACGGTTGATCTTTCCCCAACAAGAAATAACGAGGTTCGCCAATCCTCCCGAGAGTATCCAAAAATCGAACGAAAAATAGATCCACAAATTTATTAAGAAACGCCGCGAAATTTCGTTCGTTATCTCAAAAGTCACGCAAGAAATCGTCCACCACACAAAACAATCTAGAAGAGAAAAAAACTCTTGGTAGAAATTTCGTTACCCCTCTCGGAATAGTAGATCCGGGATATTGGTTCCACTAGAAAATAATCGCTCTCCGTTGAACTCCACGAGAGAGGCTCCAATGATGAAGAAACTCGATCGTCTTCCCCGCTTTGCACCGTGAAGTTTCACCCAAGGCCTTTGACTCTTGCAATCAATTTGTCTCCTCCAAGGATGGTCGGTTAGGATGAGATAAGTGGAGAATTTCGTGGGGTGGATGTGTGATAGAGAGTTGAAGGAAGATTGACGGAGGAGGAGGGGAGAGATGGTGGCCGAGATCTTGGAAGGGGAGAAAGGAGGAGGCCGACTTTTGGAGGAGGAAACCCAAGGGGGGCGGCGGCTATGAGGAGGGAAAGGAGGGGAGTCAAATTAGGTTAGAGAAGTTTTGGCAACAATGAAAATCTGCTTTTCTAATTAGAGTTTTAGCCTTATATAGGCCTTACAACACAAGTGCTAATTGCACACCAATAAGTCAACATATTAAAATGCAAGCCATAAATAAAAATAGTTAATTCTTGTGGCGTGGACGAAGATTGTAGCCGTGGCCGCCACGGCGCCGCAAGTCTTTAGCCGGTGGGCCATCATCATCATCATCATCCGCCGCAACTTCATGATCAACCAAAGCGCCATGTACGTCATCATCATCAACTTGGCCGTCCTGGTGGTGGTCGCCATCAATCCTCTCCCGCTCAAAAGGACTCATCACCGATGAGTGGGCAGGAACATAATGGCGTAGGAGGTCCGCATCAAGTATCTCCACCTCCGAAGCCGAGAGCCAAGAGTCGTCCGAAGCTGGGCGACCACGCCAACGAATCAAGAACCTGTGAATGTCACCGTCGGGAGTTGGAAACATAGCATCCTGCAAAATCTTGTCAGGCAAGAAAACGGTCCGGGGAAACCTCGGAAATGCGTTAGGCAAAGAAGAAAAACAAGTTTCAATATCAGTAGGCGGCATACCTCCCGTAGAGTCCGCAGGAGAGAGCGATCCAGAATTGATCTCACCACCCATCCCATTAGAAGTTTTAGTGGAAATATTAAACGGCGAGACAGAAAGTTCATGTGGTGGAGCGACAAAAAGCGTTAAATCGGAAACATTAAAAATAGGGGAAATTCCCCAATCAGCGGGTAACTGTAATAAATATGCATTTTCGCCCAACTTTTTAACACTCGAAAAGGACCGGCTCGCCTATTCGCCAATTTATTTATAGTGCCCGAAGGCATCCGTTCAGGGGTGAGACGAACCATTACAAAATCACCAATATTCAAGGGGACCGCTCGCCTATGTACGTTGGCATTCGTTTGATAAATAGCATATTGTGTAGCTAGCGTTTCGCTAATGTGTTTATGGAGACTGTGAACGTGCGAGGCGAAATCCTGAGCAAACTGACTAGACTTAAACGATGGTGGTAATGGAACCAAATCAAGAGGCACGGGCGCCTTATAACCATGAACGATCTCGTTCGGAGACAAACCGGTGGACCTATTCCTTGAATTATTATAAGCTATTTGAGCATGAGGAAGGATAAGGTCCCACGTACCTTTATGATCGCCAACTAAGCAACGAAGCAAGCTACCCAAGCTACGATTAACCACCTCTGTTTGCCCATCCGTTTGGGGATGATAGGCCGATGAAAACATCAGTTTCGTACCCATAAGCTTCCAAAGTGTTTTCCAGAAATAGCTAGTGAACTTAACGTCCCTATCAGACACTATCGTTTTGGGGACGCCCCGATGCGCCACGACCTCTTTGAAACACAACTTAGCAACATGGGATGCATCGTTGGTAGTGTGGCTAGCGATGAAATATGCCATTTTAGAAAATCGATCGACGACGACAAGGATGGAATCGTGTCTCCGAAATGTCATAGGTAGGCCCAAAATAAAGTCCATACTAACGTCCTCCCAAGGAACAGACGGAATAGGAAGTGGAGTATAAAGACCGGCATTGGTTTTGTTGCCCTTCGCTAACTGACATACGCGACAACTCCCTACGATTTTATTGACCATTGGCTTAAGCCCCGGCCAAAAGAATTTATCTTCCACTAATATGATCGTTTTATCCCAGCCGAAATGTCCCCCTAACCCTCCACTATGTAGCTCCCAGACAATGAAATGGCGTAGTGAAGAGCGGGGAATACACAATTGTGCATGCTTAAATAAATACCCGTCTCGAATGTAGTATGCCGAAATAGTCGAGGTAGCCTGTTCCTGAGCGGCTAAATAAATATCCTTAAAATTCGGGCATAGGACATACTCGTCCTTAATGCGTTCAAATCCTATTACCTTCACCTCCATTTTAGATAATAATAGAGTGACACGACTAAGGGCGTCCGCCACTCGATTTAACGTACCCTTAAGGTGCTTAATAATGAAAGTATACTCCTGAAGATAGGAGACCCATTTGGCGTGCCGAGGGCTAATTTTACTTTGAGAGTTTACAAATTTTAGCGCCTCATGATCCGAGAGGATCACAAACTCTTTCGATATGAGATAGTGTCGCCAATGTTGGAGACAACGTATCACGGCATAAAACTCACGATCATAATTAGAATAATTTAATTTTGGGCCCGCTAGTTTCTCGCTAAAATATCCTACCGGATGTCCCTCTTGGCTTAACACTCCTCCAATTCCTATTCCCGAAGCGTCACATGATAGTTCAAACACTTTAGTAAAATCCGGCAACCGTAGTAGGGGGGCTTCGGACATCCGATCCTTAATCATTTGAAACGCGCTAGTGGCCGACTTGGTCCATTTAAAATCACCCTTCTTCATACATTCAGTGATTGGTGCCATGATACTACTAAAATTGCGAATGAATCGTCGGTAAAACGTGGCCAATCCATGAAAACTCCTAACCTCCCTAATATTTTGCGGTTCCGGCCATTCTCTAATCACTTGGACCTTCTTAGGGTCAACATGTATACCCTCAGCGCTCACTATGTATCCTAGAAATTCCACGGAAGTCACACCGAACGCGCACTTCTTAAAATTAATGAATAAGTTCTCTTGGCGCAGTGTAGTAAGGATTGTCCGCAAATGAGTTTCATGATCGATCGGCGATATACTAAACACCAAAATATCATCGAAATAGACTACGACAAATTTACCCATATATGGCTTAAAACTTGGGTCATTAACCGTGGGAAAGTGCTTGGTCCGTTAGTGAGTCCCTCTCCTAGCACTAACCACTCGTAAAGCCCATCCTTAGACTTAAAGGCCGTTTTCCATTCGTCTCCCTCCCGTATCCTTATTTGGTGGTAACCACTCTTTAAATCCAATTTTGAGAACACGGTGGCACCAGATAACATATCCAACAAATCGTCCAAACGGGGAATGGGAAACCTATACTTGACAGTTATTTTGTTGATGGCCCGGTAGTCTACACACAACCTCCAAGACTTATCTTTCTTCGGGACCAACAAGGCCGGGACGGCACAAGGGATTTTACTATGGCGGATAAATCCCTTTGCTAATAAGTCGAAAATTAATATTTGAAGTTCATTATGTGCGGAGGGATTGAGTCGGTAATGGGGTAGATTGGGCAGGGACGAGCCCGGGACGAAGTCAATTTCGTGTTGAATATCCCTGATGGGTGGCAACATGGAAGGTAAATCTACCGGATAGACGTCCTTATACTCTTCCAATAATGTGCGCAAAGATAACGGTAGGTTCTCTAAAAACGGTGAATCTTCCTTTACTTGTAGGCATACTAGCGCATAAATGACACCATCTAGAAAGGTCTCGCGTTCTAACTCCTTCCTACTTATAAAACTTATCACTTTATTTTCCGCGGGCACCACTGTGTCCTTGGAAATAATCGACGGGTCTTTAGGTGGTGTGGGCTTCAAAACAATGGTCTTACCATTGAACTTGAACTCGTATGTGTTGGCTCTGCCCAAATGGGTCACATCATAATCATAAAGCCATGGTCGTCCTAGTAAAACGTGACATACATCCATAGGGATGACATCGCACCACACCTTATCGACATAGCTCTTCACCGTAAGCGGTACCAAGCATCTTTTAGAAACTGCGATAGACGTTTTGTTCACCCATGCTATCTTATACGGATGCGGATGCGGCTCAGTGACTAAGTGCATTCGAGTGATGGCATTCTCCGAAACGACATTCATACAACTACCGCTATCGATTATTAATTTACACCACTTGTCACCGTGCTTAAAATTTACCGAAAAGATATTCGTCCGGTTGTAATCGTCCGTCGCACGCGGTGTATTCAGAATACATCTCATAACCATCATGAAAGAGTCGTCATCAATATTACTCGGCTCGGCGTCAGACTCAGTACCGGCTTCATAAACGATCTCTGCGGGATCAGACGTGGAGCCTAAAAGGGCTAGGGGTTTGCCCTTAGTGGGGCACTCACTAGCATAATGCCCTTGGATTCCACATGAATAACAAGTGACGTTAATCTTACTAAGACGCCCTATTGGAACTCTCTCACCCGAGGGATTTTTGATGTTCCTAGCGGTAACGACCACGAAGTTCGAATCTGTGGATCGAAACTTTCCTTTGTCTCGCACGGAGGATGAGGGTGGGGGTCCTAAAATGGATTTTTCTTTTTGGAAAGCTCGTCCCTTGGACTTATAGGCATTGTGCTTTTCTATATCCAAAGCTGCATTAAACGTTGCGTTAAGATCCGTGTGACCGTAGCGCAGGAGCTTGCCTTGGATATCCGGCCTGAGTCCCTTACGAAAACGTGATAGTGTTACTTCGGGCATTTCCCGGACGTCACATCTCACCACCATATCCTTAATTAGTCCCATGTACTCCGCTACCGATTTGTCCCCTTGGCGAAGGGTGGCTAATTCATCGAACATTTGGGTTCGGTGATACGCGGGGACATATTGGTCAGTCAACAGTGCTTTCATGGCAGCCCACCCAATTGGGGGTACTCCATTCACGGTACCCATTCGCCTCTCTTCGTTCAACCAGAACGTCTTGGCCGTACTTAGAAGCTTCATTCGTGCCACTCGTACCTTATCACCGTCAGACAGGTTGTGCCACTCAAAGTAGCACTCGATCTCCATGATCCAATCTAGGAAAACTTGAGGTTCTCCCATTCCATCGTAGGATGGTGGATGTAGTCGCACGACCCTAGTTAAATTGAAATCGTCATCCTGATCACGATGGTGGTTTTGTCTTTCGTCTCGTTGGTTGGCGGGCTGTGGTGGGTGCCCCTGCCGATTTATCCCAAAGCCGGGATTTTGAGGCGCCGCCTGATTTACAGCCAACCCTTGTATTAACTGGGTGAGTGCATCGAACCTAGCGTTGAACTCTTCCCGAAGCTCCGCAATCGCTGCAGGAGCGTGCTCATCATCATGGTGGTCGGCCATGTGAGAGGTGGAGGGAAAATATTCCGTACCAGACCTTGTGCGCATGAACTACAGGACACCCAGGGATTTTGACCAGATATTTTATAAAAGATGAATTTTTGGAGACCTATAAAGTAGGAATACATCAATTTGGTATCAAAGCGAGGTTGTGTTGATTTCTCAATCGACACCATCCTTACGCTTTTCGGTCGTAGGGCGTCGACCCACACTTGGTCGTGCACGTTGCGTATTAGATAACGAAATTCAGAATTTTCATTTTGGGCTGCAAATAGCAACATCCAAAAATTTGTTTTCTGCAGAAAATTACAAAAAACTTCCTGAATTTTCTCCTTATTTTTCCAAGCAAAAAAGTCTAAAAAAATATTTTTGTATTCCTATTTTATAGGTCTCCAAAAATTCATCTTTTATAAAATATCTGGTCAAAATCCCTGGGTGTCCTGTAGTTCATGCGCACAAGGTCTGGTACGGAATATTTTCCCTCCACCTCTCACATGGCCGACCACCATGATGATGAGCACGCTCCTGCAGCGATTGCGGAGCTTCGGGAAGAGTTCAACGCTAGGTTCGATGCACTCACCCAGTTAATACAAGGGTTGGCCGTAAATCAGGCGGCGCCTCGAAATCCCGGCTTTGGGATAAATCGGCAGGGGCCCCCACCACAGCCCGCCAACCAACGAGACGAAAGACAAAACCACCATCGTGATCAGGACGACGATTTCAATTTAACTAGGGTCGTGCGACTACATCCACCATCCTACGATGGAATGGGAGAACCTCAAGTTTTCCTAGATTGGATCATGGAGATCGAGTGCTACTTTGAGTGGCACAACCTGTCTGAAGGTGATAAGGTACGAGTGGCACGAATGAAGCTTCTAAGTAGGGCCAAGACGTTCTGGTTGAACGAAGAGAGGTGAATGGGTACCGTGAATGGAGTACCCCCAATTGGGTGGGCTGCCATGAAAGCACTGTTGACTGACCAATATGTCCCCGCGTATCACCGAACCCAAATGTTCGATGAATTAGCCACCCTTCGCCAAGGGGACAAATCGGTAGCGGAGTACATGGGACTAATTAAGGATATGATGGTGAGATGTGACGTCCGGGAAATGCCCGAAGTAACACTATCACATTTTCGTAAGGGACTCAGGCCGGATATCCAAGGCAAGCTCCTGCGCTACGGTCACACGGATCTTAACGCAACGTTTAATGCAGCTTTGGATATAGAAAAGCACAATGCCTATAAGTCCAAGGGACGAGCTTTCCAAAAAGAAAAATCCATTTTAGGACCCCCACCCTCATCCTCCGTGCGAGACAAAGGAAAGTTTCGATCCACATCCTCCGTGCAATCTCTTGACGCTCGTGTAACAAGAGATTGTTAGCGTGTCAAGAGAACACGTGACGAACCATTACCAAATCACCAATATTCAAGGGGACCGCTCGCCTATTTTGATGCAGTAGCCCCGAGCCGACCCCTCTCGATCGGCCATACTGGCCTAGCCAGAGGACCACGTTCTGGCGACCACTGCCGGGCTGCAGCCCAAGCACCCCACCCATGACCGCACCTATTCTCAGCGCGGCGGGATGTTGAGGCGAGGTCTCGAACCCAGCCCCCTTGATAAAGAGCTTTCCTAACAGCTCTCATCACCAACTGAACTGCAGCTCAGTTAGTGATGAGAGCTGTTAGGAAAGCTCTTTATCAAGGGGGCTGGGTTCGAGACCTCGCCTCAACATCCCGCCGCGCTGAGAATAGGTGCGGTCATGGGTGGGGTGCTTGGGCTGCAGCCCGGCAGTGGTCGCCAGAACGTGGTCCTCTGGCTAGGCCGGTATGGCCGATCGAGAGGGGTCGGCTCGGGGCTACTGCATCATTTGAGCACCTTATCAAAAGCTCATTGGTGGCAAGACACCTGATCAAAAAATCTGGTTTGGTTTTTGAGCACCTTATCAAAAGCTCATTGGTGCCCAGGACACCTGATTAACTCATCCTGCAGTGGATTCCTACCTAGGGTGGTAGAAGAGTGGATGTACCCAAGTTTAGGGGAACCACTATAGCTCCTTGTGTCTTCTAGCTTGCTTGTCTTTATTTTTGTTTTTGGCTGTGATTGATCTGTGATTAGTTAGGATCTATGATTAACTTCTTTTGTAGATTGTAACAATTGTTTTGATTTTTTATTTGCTTCCCTGTTCACTTAGATAGCAACAATTATTGTAAAAAGTTTTTAAGCACCATACTCTATTCACCCCCCCTCTAGAGTATATCAGATCTAGCTGCACTTTCAATTGGTATCAAAGCCAGGTTGGTTAAACATACCACACCTTGGTGGTTGCACTGGCTAACACCTGAACCCAAAGATCCCTAGTTAGATCTGCTTGCTGTAGATTTTATCATTAGATTATTTTTTCACAAATCATGGCCCAAAACAAAGATTATGCTAGCACCAGACCTCCAGTGTGCAATCTGTCCAAGTTTGCACTTTGGAAAGTAAGGATTAGATTATACATGAATTCTATTGACGAGGACATTTTTAATTCTGTTTTGACAGTTTGTCCAAGACCTCCAGAGAACACAAGCACAAATGCTGTTCCACCTCCATCATGAACAGATGCTGATATCAAGAAGTGGAAGGTAGCTGATGCAAAGGCTATGAATATCTTATCCCAGACCATGTCTGATGACATCTTCCAAAAGGTGGTTGAATGTAATTCAGCAAAGGAAATCTGGGATAAGCTCTCTGAAATAGTCTCAGGATCAGTTGATGAAAGAAAGGACAAGAGATCCCACCTCATATCCCAATATGAGAACTTCAAGAAGGGAGAAGCTGAGTCAGTTGGAGATATGTATAATAAACTCAGTTTGATAGTCAGTGAACTCAGGACTTTGGATAAGGAGATCTCACTAACTGAACTTAATGACAAAATCCTAATGTGCTTCCTAAGCACTTGGGATTCAAGAATCTGGCCAATCAAGGATGCCAGAAGTCTGAATGAGATCACAACAGAAGCTCTTTTGGGTAAGCTCAAATCTTATGAGCTGATCATTAAGAACAGAGAAGAAGAGCAGAAGGCTGCCTCACCAGCCACAAGAAAAGAAAAGACAATAGCCTTCAAAGCAACTGAAGATCAGCCTGAAGACAAAGTCACAGGCAATGATGAGCTGCTTAGTCTATTGGCCAAAAGATTTTACAAGATGACCAGAAAGGACTTCAGAAGGAGATCATACAAAGAGCATGATAAGCCAAGGTATTATAAGTCAATTAGTAAAGAAATTATTTGCTTTGATTGCAGGAAACCAGTGCACATTGTACCTGACTGACCAGAAAACAAAAATAAGGACAAAAATGATAAGAAAGAAAGAAGAAGAGATAAGGACTTCAAGAAGAATGGCAATGGCAAACCCTCCTCCAGCAAGAACAAATACACAAGGAAGGGATTTGTTGCTGAATCCTGGAGTGAGACTGAAGAGGAGTCAGAAGCTTCATCTAGCTCCAGTGATGATGAAGATGATGCAGAAGAGAAGGAGTTCTGCATGATGGCAATCAATGCCTCTCAACATAATTCAGATGAAGAAGAGTCAGAGTCAGACTCAGAGACTCAACTTGAAGAGGACCATATAATCAGTTCTTTTGATTTCAATTCAGAGGACTTTAAATCTGAGTTTAAAGCATTATGTTTAGACTTACTAAAATATGAGAAGGAAATTATCTCTCTCAGAAATCAATTATCTGAATATAGTTCCTTAAAGTCAGAAAACCTCAAACTCTCTGAGGAGTTGGAGTGCTGTAGGGAGCAGATAGCTTCACTGAAAGGTGAGCTATCAGAGGCCAAGAAGCTTGAAGAATCCCTTAATGGGAGAAGTATCAAGCTGATGGACATCATAAGCACAGTGAACTCCAGATTCAATAGTACACTGGGCTTGGGTGCTTCATCCAGCCAACCTATAGTTCTAACAACCCCAATCAAGTTCATTTCTGATAAAGGGAAGGGAGTTATAGAGGTAGCTAGGAAAAATTCTGATCTGCCTAAGAAAACTAAGTTCCAGCAGAAATCGTCGAACGGAGCTCGACGATCGCCGAACGCAGATCGACGATCTCAGGCAAAATCGTCGAACTCAGGTCGACGATCTCTAATTCCTGAACTCTTCCACAGTCGACCATCGAACGGAGCTCGACGATCTGACCCAAGATCGTCTAACACAGCTCCACGATCATCGAACAGAGATCAGAGCTCTGGAAATTCTTTCAAGAGCAAATCAAAATCCAATCCTAGGGGTCCTTCATCCCAAATCTTTAACCCTTATACTGAATGGATAATACCTCCAAGGAGATATCATCCTGAAGGTTATAAGTGTCAACCTGGGATGTCTTTTATTTCTGAGTTTAAAGGTTATCAACCTAGGCCCAAGGTAAACTGGGTCAAAAACAAATGAATTATTTTATGTGCAGGTGAAGACCTATCCAACATCTAACCAACAATGGTACTTGGATACTGGGTGCTCTAAGCACATGACAGGAAACAAGGACAACCTCACATCCTTTAAAGCCAAGCTTGGACCCAAAGTCATATTTGGTGATTCAAACTTTGGACAAACTAAAGGATATGTTGCAGTCCTGATTGGGACATTGACATTCAAGAAGGTAGCTTATGTGGAAGGACTGAAGCACAATTTGATAAGCATCAGTCAGCTATGTGATGAAGGCTACTAGGTGACTTTAAGCAAAGCATTATGCAAGATCAAGTCAGAGGACAACACAACTGTGTTGACAGGTAAAAGGAAATGTAACATCTATCTAGTAGATTTTCTTTCAACAGATGTAGACATTTGCCTATTTAATTCTGTTTGTAGACCTAATATTTTATGGCATAAGAGACTAGGACATTTAAACCTTAGAACTATTGCTAGGCTATCAAAGGATAACCTTGTTAGAGGACTACCTTCTGGCCCCTACAAGAAGGAAGGACTCTGCAGGGCTTGTCAATTAGGCAAGCAAACTAAAAATAGTTTCAAGTCACTTAATAAGAGTGATTCACCTAGGATTTTGTATCTGTTACACATGGATCTTTTTGGACCCATGACAGTACAAAGTCTAGGAGGGAAATCTTACACCTTAGTAGTTGTAGATTACTTCTCTAGATTCACATGGGTGTTCTTTCTGAGGAAGAAGTCTGATAACTTTAAGTGTTTGACAGAGTTTCTCAAATGTATACAGATTGAGTTCAATACTCACATTGCCCTGATCAGAAGTGATCATGAGACAGAGTTTGATTCTCTTCGTATGCAAGAGTTCTGTCAGAGCGAAGGGATCAGGCATACTTTCTCAGCTCCTAGAACTCCTCAACAAAATAGGGTAGCTGAAAGGAAAAAATAGAACCCTTATTAAATCTGCCACTACATTATTGTCAGATGCTCACCTTCCTCTATCCTTTTAGGCAGAGGCAGTGAACACCTCCAACTATGTGTTGAACAGAAGTTTAATACATAAACTAAAGGGAAAGACTCCCTATGAACTACTCAAAGGGAAGAAACCTAAAGTTGATTATTTTAGAATTTTTGGCTGTATTTGTTATATAACAATAATGACAAGAGATATTTAGCAAAATTTCAAGCTAAAGCTGATGAAGGAGTGTTTCTGGGATACTCCATGATCAGTAAGGCTTATAGGGTGTATAATAAATCATCTCTTAAAATTGAGGAATCTGTTCACATATCATTTGATGAATCTAACATGTCTTTCAAGGAGAAGAACACTTCTACCATAGAACCCTTGCAGGTACATTCTCTTATTGAAGATTTGAACAAGTTACAGGTTACTCAAAAAGAGGAAAGCAGTGAAGATGAAGAAAGCATTCAACATGCTGAAGAAAAATAGCTTGAAGAGCCAGTTGTTGTACCACAAGAGGAAACAACAACACAGGTTGGTGAACAATCAGCACCCCCTGTTGATTTAGTAACATCAAGAGACCATCCAATTTTCCAAGTAATTGGAGACATCTCAGCTGGTGTGCAAACTAGAAATCAGGTCAACCAAAACCTGTTGCACACTTGCTTCCTATCTCAAATTGAACCTCAATCCATTCAAGATGCAGAGCAAGATCCACACTTGATCATTGCAATGCAAGAAGAGTCGCATCAATTTGAAAGGAACAAAGTTTGGGAACTAGTGCCCAAGCTTAAGGATCACTCCATTGTTGGAACAAAGTGGGTGTTCAGAAACAAATTGGATGATCAAGGAGTAATTGTAAGGAATAAGGCAAGGCTAGTTGCTCAAGGAATATCTGAAGAAGAAGGCATAGACTATGACCAGACTTTTGCACCAGTTGCAATATTGGAAGCCATCAAAACCTTCTTAGCTTATACAACACATAAAGACTTCAAGGTATATCAGATGGATGTAAAGAGTGCATTTCTCAATGGAGACATCAAAGAAGAAGTTTATGTGAGACAACCTCCAGGTTTTATCTCTCCAACTTATCCTGATTATGTTTTTAACTTGAACAAAGCATTATATGGTCTCAAGCAAGATCCTAGAGCATGGTTTGAGACCCTAACATGCTTCCTTCTGGAAAATAGATTTATAAGGGGTAGAGTAGACCAAACTCTTTTCATTAGAACTCATAAGTCTCATACCCTACTAGTACAGATTTATGTAGATGATATTATTTTTGGCTCTACTGATTCAAATTTGTGCAGAAGGTTCTCCAACCTAATGCATTCTAAATTTGAAGTGAGTAGCATGGGTGAGCTATCCTTCTTTCTAGGATTGCAAGTCAAATAACATGCTGAAGGCATCTTCATTTCTCAAACCAAGTATGCAAATGAATTGGTCAAGAAATTTGGTATGTCTGATGCATCCTGTATGAAAACACCCATGCCTACTAATGCTGTTTTGGATGCTGATGAACATGGGAAACATGTTGATCAGACAACATATAGAGCAATGATTGACTCTTTACTGTACCTTACAGCTAGTAGACCTGATATAATGTTTGTTACATGCATATGTGCTAGATTCCAAGTAAGCCCTAGAGAGTCACACCTAACTTTAGTAAAAAGGATTCTCATGTATGTTAAAAGTTGTCCAAATCTAGGTCTCTGGTATCCAAAAGATTCAGCATTTGACTTAACTGGATTTTCTGATGCTGATTATGCTGGATGCAGAATTGACAGGAAAAACACCAGTGGAACTTGTCAGTTTCTTAGTGACAGACTTGTCTCCTGGTTTTGCAAGAAACAAACATCTGTGTCAACTTCAACTACTGAAGCAGAATATATGGCTGCAGGTAGTTGTTGTTCACAAATCTTGTGGATTAAAAACCAACTCCTAGACTATGGCTACAACTTAGAGAAGTCAAAAATATTTTGTGATAACACTAGTGCTATTTCTATAGCTCAAAATTCAGTCCTCCATAGTAGGACAAAACACATAGAAATTAGGCATCACTTTTTTCAGGGATAATGTTGAGAAGAATAAAATTGAACTTCAATATATCCCAACTGATTTGTAAAGGGGAGATATTTTCACCAAACCCTTGGATGAAAAGGAACACACCTTCTTCCTAAATCAGTTAGGAATGTTAGATGGAGGAAATCTATAATAAGTTCCAAGATTTTGAAACTCTAAAAATTGACCAAGACTAGGCAAACATCTTGATTTTTCTAGTGTCTAGACTGTGTTTCTGGTCTCTGAACTGCGCTCGACGATTTTCCCACAGATCGTCGAATGGAGATCAACGATTTCCGAAATCGTCGACCTGAGTTCAGCGCTTCTCAGATAGTGTTCAAATATCGCTTCCGGTCAACGATCGTCGAACGGCGCTCGACGATTTTGTTCTCTGAACGATCGTCGAACAGAGTTCGACGCTCTTCAATATCGTCGAACGGAGATCGACGATATTGAAGACTCTTCAGATTCCTTTAGAAGCTCGGATCGTCGAACTGAGTTCAACGATCTTTCCTTTTCTGCGTCGAACCCTAATATAAAATTCATTTTTTGGCCGTCGTTCTCCTTTTGCGCTTTCAATCTCTCTGCAAAAATTCTCTTTCCCTCCAAACATCTCTACACTTGGTCGTTTTGTTTGTTGTTTTTTGCAGGTAACCATGGCCGTCTCTGTTGCTGTTCTAGCCGCAATGAAATTCGATGCTGGATTTGATATAGACATGGAGTCTTTCAGCACCACTGATCAGGTTTTTCAAGATATTCTGGAACTGTTCAAGGAGCAGAAGCTTGTTGCTATCATGTCCACAAGAATCAAGTTGGTTGCTGATGAGATTAAGGAGTGGGTCAACACTGCCCACAACCAGGACCAAAACACAGTGGTTGGTTCAATTTCTGGAACCCAGGTACCTTTGACTCCTGCTATTCTGACAGAGGTTTTTGAGTTAAGTTCTGGAAGAGATTCTGCTGAGTTATCTGGAGAGGAATTTTCTAATTTACTTGCAAGAATGGGTCACTCTGATGCTAACCCTAGCAAGCTGCTGAAGAAGAACCTAGCTGTGGAATATAGATTTTTGGCTGATGTAGTAGGAAAAGTTCTGTTGGCCAAGCATTCAGTACATGATACTATCTCTAGGTATCAGCTGTGCTTGATGGGAGCCATTGTGGATAAGAAACAGTTGAATTGGGTAGAGGTCTTCTTTGACCTGATTAAGAAGGAAATAAATAAGAATTTTGTGAATTTTGGGAGGATCCTACGGCTCTTTCTTCACAACAGATGGCCTGCTCTGCTTGTATCTTCTGGGATGCATATCAATGCCTCAAAGAGGCTGTCCTGTGCCCTCTTTGGCAAATGGGACAGGCAAATAACAAAGCCCAGCAGGCCTTCTGCAAGCACAACTTCAGGCACAAGGACTGTAATAGTCTCTTCCCCTCAAGTCTCTGCCCCTGCAGAAGACTTGCCTGCTGCTGCTTCTCCTCCTCCAACACCAATTTCATCTCCACCAGTCACCTCCACCATTCCAATTTCATCCACTATCATTATCTCCAGCCCATCTCCAACATCTATTCTATCTCCAATCCCCACTCTTCCTATAAGAGAAGAAGTATTCCATCCATTACACCACTACCCTCCACCAGACATTGACACATCATCCAACATTCCATCATTCAGTCTTCTTGATGATTCCTTCATGGATGACTCACCTTCATCTCCTCCTGAGCTACCCTCCTCCTCCACATCTTACCAACAGCTTCTACTAGACATTATTGATCAACCCACCTTCACACCCTCTATCTCAATACCACTGTCTTCCATTTCCACAATACCCTCACCTCAACCTTCACTTCCCCCATACACCAGCTCTCCACCACCATCACCAGTAGCTCTACCTCCAGTCTCTACCTCTGCTCCAGTCCCTGCTGAGCAAGTAGACATTCCTGCCCTAGCTGACAAGTTATATGAACTGCTAGCCCTCAGGTTATCACTTCTATTGGAGACCTCCTTGGCTCCACTTCTTCAGTCAGTGGCAGCCATTTCTGCCAGGCTATCCTCTCTATTTCCTTCGGCAATCCCTTCCTCTAGGTGCCTTGATCTAGCTTTCTCTGAATCTAGGCAGGGGGAGATGCCTTATGAAGTTAGATTGCCTGCTGCTGCTGCTGCTGCCATTTCTCATGCTGCTGCTGTTGTTACTCAAGCTCCAGTTTCAACCCCTCCAGTTGCAGTCTTCTCAGTGGACATCAGATCCTTATTATCAGTTTTTGATTCAGCTTACTTCAGCTGTCTTCCAGAGAAAGTTGCAGTCCAGCCCTCAGAGGATCTTTCCAAGGCCATTGTGCCCTTCTCCAACTGTGATTCTAGCTTAGTTACCTCCTATATATCCTCCATATATACTGCTGAGCCTTGTCGTTCCAGTGATGCTGCTGCTACTCCTGCTGAAAATATTGTTGTTGAATCTGTTGCTGCTGCTGTCAGTGATGATGCTGCTGATGTTCCAGTTTCTGATGATATACATATGACAGAGGCATATGATTTTGAGCCTGCTGCTATTGCTGATGCTGAAAATATTATATCTGAAAGTAGTGTATCTGAAAAAGTTTTATCTGAATCTGTTGCTACTCTAGTTACTGCGGATATTACTACTGCTATATCTTCTGCAAGTATTGCTCCTGAAACTTCTGTGTCTGTTGTTACAACTGCTGCTATAACTTCTGTTGTTACTAGTGATGTATCTGCTGCTGTCACCACTGCTGCTTCATCTGCTCCAACCCAACTTCAGAAAGAATATTTGAAAAAGATTGATGCTTTATATGATGAGCAAAGTTCTGAAAGTGATGAATTTAGGACTGATTTTGATGATTCCTCTGCCACCATAGCCAGGAAAAGAAAGGCAAGGAGCAAAGCTATGAAAAGGGTGCCTCCAGCCAAATTAAAGGACACTAATGATATTCCCTATTACATTCTTCATGACTGCCCCATTACTGAGCATTGGATGCAGTATTCCAAGAACCAACTTAAAGCCATGAAGAAGAAGAGGAAGTATGAGAAGGGATCTTCTCAGTTTCATCATCCTCATCCTCCTCCACCACCTCCTCCTGATGCAGGTGCAGGTGGAAGCTCAGCTGCTCAACCTTCTACTAAAAGCCAAACCCCCTATCAGCCTCATGCAAGATCTCATTATAGGGGAAGCCAGTCCAGAGGTTCTCAGTTAAGGAGAGGAAGTTATAGAGGAAGCCAGAGGGAATTACAAGTCTACTCCAAAGGCTATTCAAGGCAACATCCATACTCTAGGGAAGGACAAGCTTCATCAGATAAAACTTCATGTCTTTTTCCCTATAAGCTGAAAGAAGTAGTCTCATCCAGAGCTCCTTTAGATAATCCATCCAACAGATATGAGCCTCTAGTGCCCTTTGAAGATCCAGAAAATAACCCTACTGCATGGACTGCCAGGATGAAAGATCTAGCTGCCCTGGATCAAATCAAGAAAGCTAAAGAGCAAGGCAGAGATACCTCAAGCTTTACTACATTGTCTGAACAAAGAAAGAAAGAACTGGAAAGATATGCCTCAAGCAAATTCTTTAATTCTGAAAGATATATGGAGCTGCATCCTGAAGCTGTGGTACCAAGGCCTAAATAACAAACCTCTTTAGGTGCAGCAGATGAAAGAAGATCCAAAAAGGAAGCTCTTAACCCTAATAGAGAAATTAAGCTTATAAAGAGCAAGGAGAAGGAATAATCCTGTAAGGTGACAATTGTTCTGATTTCTGATTTCTGTCTGGGATAATATATATCTGTGATTCTGCTTGTTGATTGTTTATTGTTGCTTTGTATATTGTTGTTCTTTAATTTTTCCAAGTTCTGTAAATAGTAATCCTAACCCAAATAGGGGGAGATTGTTTGAATACCCGATTACTAATTTTGGTCAGGATCACTATGTCTTTAGGAAACCTGTTTTTAACCTCCTGTATAGATCTAAAGGTCAATTAGAATTGAGTCTAAGGGTTAGTAGTTAGGTTTGGAAGCTGCCCTCATGACCAAGGTTGTTCAGTTTAGAGACTAAGTCATATCGTCGAGCTCAGTACGACGAATCGTGGAACTCCAATCGACGATCGTCTAGCTCAACTTCGACGGATTGTCGAACTCCATTCGACGATCGCTGAGCTCAACTTCAACAAATTGTCGAACTCCATTCGACGATCTTCGAGCTCAGTTCGACGATCTTGACTCCAGTTTTGATTCTCTATCTCTGAGCTCAGTTCGACGATAGTTGAGCTCAGTTCGATGATTTTCTGAATAGTTCAATGTTTTTCAAGATTCAAATTCAGAACAGTTAATGAGTTATTCTCAGCAATTAATTCAGAAGATTTTCTAGCCGTTTTCATTTATTCTGGACCAAGTTTCAAGGGATTATCAAGGAATGTTTCTTTGGACTTTCCCCCAGAAGACAAAGGCAATTAAGGATGTAATTAATGACAGGCCAACGACTATTCTTGACAGAGGATCTTTTTCTATTCACAACCAGGGAATAAAACACAAGTTTTTTAAATCTCTCTGACACACAGCACAGATAAGCAGAACAAGAAGAACAAGAACAAAAACATTCTCTGGACAACATCTTTCTCAACATCAACTGTTCACAAGAGAAAAAGAGAAAGAGCTGTAGACATCTCTGTCTAAAAGAATTCATACAAGAACACACAACCAAGGAGATCAACCATCTGAAATCTTCTGATCTCTTTTGATTCAAGTGTTCAAGGCCAACATCATTCAAGACTCCAGACACCTAACATTTCAGCTGTTGCTGAAATCATCAATTGCTGGAGATCAAATTTTTGAAGGCCTATCACCCTACAGCAAAGCTTCATTTCCTGAACATCTCAAGAACTCAGGGGGAGCTTTGACAACATCAAAATCCACATACTCTTCTCAGCTGCTTCGAGAAAGAGAAGACTTCCATCACTCTCTCATCCCCATCTTTGTAAAGGGTTTTTCAAAGTCCCTTCAAAAGTTTGTGCTTGGTTTTTGAGCACCTTATCAAAAGCTCATTGGTGGCAAGACACCTGATCAAAAAATATGGTTTGGTTTTTGAGAACCTTATCAAAAGCTCATTGGTGCCCAGGACACCTGATCAACTCATCCTGCAGTGGATTCCTACCTAGGGTGGTAGAAGAGTGGATGTACCCAAGTTTAGGGGAACCACTATAGCTCCTTGTGTCTTCTGGCTTGCTTGTCTTTATTTTTGTTTTTGGCTGTGATTGATTTGTGATTAGTTAGGATCTATGGTTAGCTTCTTTTGTAGATTGTAACAATTGTTTAGATTTTTTATTTGCTTCCCTGTTCACTCAGATTGCAACAATTGTTGTAAAAAGTTTTTAAGCACCATACTCTATTCACCCCCCTCTAGAGTATATCAGATCTAGCTGCACTTTCATGATGTACCAGGCATAAGCCTGTTTTACTTTGTTTCGTTGTTTTCTCTTTTAGACTGTTATGATGTGGATATGTGGCTGTGTTTTGCTCTTTATGTATTATATTGTGGACTTGGATGTTTACTTCATTGTTATATACTTCATGTCATTCTTGATCGAGATCGCCGGCAGAATCGGCGTTTCATGGTGTCGACCTCCCTGGGGATGGAGTCACCGCAAAATGACGGTTCTAGGCCTACGACCCTGGAGTTGAAAAGGGGGGGGGGGTCTTACATGGACCGTAGCTGATAGAGGAAATTCTCAAGTCAAGTCTCATGACTGGGGGTGAAGGTGAAGGAGCTCGCTCGGGAGATTCTCCCTCTCGGGGAAGTGGGGTGACGTTGGGGATGTTGGAGGACTTTAGGCGGGAAGTCCTGCAGACCATCCACTTCTCCTTCTCGGCAAGGAGCGAGTGGGCAACGCCCTCTGTCCCGGTGGTGGCAGCCCGATCGTTGGGCGAGAATGCTCCCGGGTAGCACCCTGGGAAGGAGGTTCCGGCGGAGGTTGCAGAGAGGGATGTCGCCGGGCAGGAGCTGTTCCCCGAGAAGGCCAGTGCGGATAGGGCCAACATGCCAAGGTCTCGGGACGAGCCCTCTTGGAAGGCTGGGGGAGGGATACCTTTTAGCGAGCTTATCATCTCGGCTCTGATTCTGGAGTGGTTCCGGGAGCCAGACATGTCCTACTATACCGGCCGGGACGACCCGATGCAGCATGTGTAGTGCTTCGAGGACGCCGTTTCCATAAGGCAAATGTCAGATGCCTTCAAGTGTAGGCTCTTTGTAATATCTCCGTCTGTCACATGAAATATAATAGAGGGTCCGGCCGAGGCCCCACACCATATTCCACAAACAGGTGGCGGGATTACAGGCTAATATCACCGACTACTAGCATCCTAACTCAGAGCATTCTAACGGATGCTTTAGGTTTAGTTGAACTCAAACTCATTTGAATGCCACAAGATATAAACCACCATTTATATATATAGCATAGGAATGTCTATTACAAATACACAAAGGTTATGGCCTTAAGGCCTTACAGTTAAACTTCACAAATGTGGATTACAAACATCAGCGCGCAGGCCGGCTACACATGAAAATAGTAAAACTTTTTCACTCGGCCTTCGAGGGCCAGCATAGTAAAGCAACAAAGGCTTCAGCCCGCTATTTCTTGCTCGGTCCAGCACCTGCATAGAGACATTCCACCACAAGGGTGGTAAACAAGGCAACGGTCAACATTCAGCTGACCAATTTATAACGACCCTACCCCTTTCCCGGGGCAGCGGTATTCCTTGTAACATCCTCTTCCCTACTAGACCCCTAAACTTAGATTAGGTTAGGACATGTGGTGGGTGAATGAGGTTTAGGCTAGGTTTGACCCATGGAGTTAGGGTGGATTCACATAGTGTCGACTTTAGGGCCTAGGTCAACTTAAATCAAACTAGCCCAATATGGAGTCATAAGCACACATTAGCCCCACCACTATGCCACTAACCCTTAAATCAATCTAAGTGAACTAAAAGACACATCATTGGGTCACCCTTTGACCCAAGTTGATCCAAGTTAACCCAAACCCTAAATTAGTCAAACCCACACCTATAGGCCCAACTTGCCCAAGTGGGGCACCACCATGGCCCAACCCAGGTTGGTTGGTGCCATTGGATTAATGACCATCAAGTGGGGCCAGCCCGCTCACCTTGTCGACCAAGGCAACCTAAAAAGTCAACAAGTCAACATAGGGCTTAGAGAAAAGAAAAAAAATGAACCAAACCCATTCCTAATGGGCTAAGGCCTCGAGTCATGGCCCAACCCATGTTGGGTGATGCCATAGGGTCCATGACCATCAAGTGGGGCCAGCCCACTCATCAACTTGACCAACTCAATTCAAAAGTCAATAAAGTCAACGTGTGGCCTAAAGTAGAAAATGAGAGCCAAGCTCATTCCCCATGGGCTAAGCCCATGAGCCAAGGCCCATGACGAACCCAAGTTCTCATTTATAGACCCTGCCCTCTGGATTTGGAGTGTAGTGACATGCAATGGCGCACTTTAGGAATTTGATAAGTGGAGGAGAGAGAAAAGAGAGTAAAATGGGGATGAAGGCCATGTGGCCCTCTTACTCTCTTCCCAGGCCCTCCTCTAAGCTCCAGCAGTCACTCTCATCCTTTCCAGCCCAATTCCATGACACATGGCTGCCATGGTGAAGCATCTAATGCTTGGCCGAAATTCCCACTACTCAAAACACCATAACCAGCCCACTCCACCCCTATTTGACTTCACCATTAGCTTTATAGCACTTAAAGGGGTGGAATTTGATATCTGGATCGATGCTTTTGGTGGAGAAACGAGTTCGGGAGCAAGCTCATTGGAGAGGAGAAATTCCATGGCCAAACGCCGCCGCCGCCACAGTAGGGCTCCGATTAAGGTCCGTTTCTCCTCCTCTCCCTCTGTGCTAGCCTCCTAGATCATTTAGGATAGATTTCGAGGTCAATTGAGCTTGGATCCATGTGAGGTGTGGGAGAAAATCTCAAGCTTTTGAGCTTGCTCGGGATTGCTGAAGAGGCGGTTTCCGGCCACCATTTCGCCGCCAAACGATGGCCACCACCTCAACAGAGGTGGTGGTGGTAGCCGGCCATGGAGGCATAGGGGTGATCGGGAAATGAGGTTTGAAGAGGCTCCGGGTCGGGGCAATCTCGGCCCTTGGCTAAAAGAGGAAGATGAACGAATGCCCTCCATTTGTGCTTTGAGATTCGTGCTATATAAATATATTAATCTTAATAATCTGTCACACTTTATTATGTATCTTGCGTGCTAAATTTAGGCCCTTGGCATTGAGTGTCTTCTTGTTCATATATAGAATCCATAATCTGCATGAACTCTTCTTCTTCTTCTTCAGCAAACAGCCCTATATATGCCTCAGCATCTGACTCAGTTTCTGATGAAGAAATATCTAACAGAGTCTTCTCCTTTTTGGCAACAAATGACTTTTCTTTCTTGCCTTTGAAATGAGTCTTCTTCTTGTCACTAGACTCCTTTCTCTTTTCTGGACAATCTGCAACAACATGACCTTGTCTATTGCAGGAATAACACACTATTTTTGAAAGTGTTGCCTTGCTAGACTTAGTCTTTTTCCTATCCTTCTTTGAAGCCTTTTTATTCTGATAAAAGTCTTCTTTTCCCTGTGAAGTAGAAGACCTTGTCCTCCACTGTTTCTTCTTCAAGAACTTCTGAAAATGTCTAGTGAAGGCAGCAAAGTCCTCATCACTTTCACTGCTTTCAGACTTTGTACTTGCTGACTCATCTGACTCAGTTTCAGCAATCTTTGGAGGTGGAGTTGGTGACTTACCTCTCTACTTTCTGGGGGCTTCTATTTTGAAGGCCACTGTCCTCTCCTTATGTTCACTTCTTGTTGATTTCTCCTCTTCTTTCCTCACTGTCAACTGCATTTCATATGACAGCAGTTTGCCAAACAGTGTAGGTGGAGGAATTTCTGCCAACTTAGCCATTTCTCTAATGTCACAGATCTTGGTGTCTCAATCTTTAGTTAGGGACCTTAGAAACTTGTCATTGAGTTCATAATTACTGAACTCTCTGCCATAGGACATGAGTTCATTCACAATTCTGTAGAACTTCTTATAGCACTCAGCTATGCTATCAGCTTTTCCTTGTCTAAAACTTTCATATTCTTGATTTAGCAAGGATTTTCTGTCTTGCCTTACTTCTTCAGAATCCTCCATGTACACAATAAGAGTTTCTCACATCTCTTTAGCTGTCTTACAGTGTATCAGATTCTGAAAAGTTGCATCATCTATGGCGCTCACTATTATGTTCTGAGCCCTCTTATCCATAGTGGCTAGAACAATTTCATCCTTTGTCATTTCAGAGAAATCCTTTGGTGTTCTCTGATTAGCATCCAGTACTGGCACCTTCATGGGCACATATGGCCCTTCTTTTACTGTGATATAAATCCTAGGGTCTGAGGCTTCCATAAAAAGTCTCACCCTTTCCTTCCATAACCCAAAGATCTCTTTCCTGCATATGGGTAACTTCATGGATCCCAATTTCTTGTGATTCTCTGTGGAACCCAAGGTTCTTGATTTTCTTGAATCTGTAATTTAACTTAGACTGAATCTGCCAACAAGATCTACTCAGACTGTTAGACCTTTTTGAGGAACCTCCCTCTGATACCACTTGAAAGATATTGTACCTAACCACCTAGAGGGGGGGGGGGTGAATAGGTGACCTGAATCTTTTTAACCTTTTAGGCAGCAATCAGATAACATCACATAATTTTATCAACTTTATCACAGCACACATTCAGCAATCACAGCAAATCACAATCACACAGTAGACACAGAGTTTTATAGTGGTTCCCCAAGCTTTGGGTACATCCACTTTCCCCCTTCGCCTATCTAGCAGTGTACTAGATTCGGCCAAACTTCTCCACTATCTCAGAACCCAAAACTGGTTCCTACACCTCAGGCCCAAGGCCTTACAACTCAGCTTTTCCACAAAGCTTACACTCAGCCACCAAGGCCTACACTCAGCCACCAAGGCCTACACTCAGCCACCAAGGCCTACACTCAGCCACAAAAGGCCTACACTTAGAGATTCCAATCTCCTACACTCAGGCTCTCAAGCCCTACACTCAGCCTTTATAATTACAGGCTTACAAAACTCAGATCCCTAGGGATCCTACAAGATAAAAATGAATACAATAATGTTAACTCAACAACTCAGAGAATAAAGAGATGAGATGTGAGTTTCTTGATGAGTTCTTGGAAGAACTCAGCTGAAATCAATCTGACTTGGCTTTCTTCAAAACTTCTTGAATGTAGAGCTCAATAAGATTGACTTCTTCTGCAGTTGATCCTTGATCTCTGCTTCTTAAGATTCAGAACAATCTGAACCCTTCTTCTCAGCTGGGTTCCAACAGCTGATTTCTTGGATGGAGCTCTCTCTCTCCAACTTCTTAGATCTTCACTTGAAAGCTAGATCTTCTTCTTGTTAATGATCACTTGGACTTGTTTTCAATCTTCTCAACTACACTTTCTATAGACTGTATAAGCCTATTTATAGGCCTTCTTCATGGTAACCGGCTGTTCTGGTTCATAACTGTTTTCTGACAACTCTGACAGGTGCTGTAGACCGGCTGGAACGGCAGCTGTCAAGTCATCCAGTCAGTTCTTGAAAATTCTCTGTCTGTCTGAAAGTGTCGAGACTTTCTGTCTTTAAGTGTCGACACTTATAGACCAAGTGTCGACACAAGATGACTATGTGTCGACACTAGCCTACAAGATGTCGACAAACTCCTTGTGTTGTAGATTCTATGTCTCAACACAGCATCTTCTTCAGGTGTCGACACTGAAATTGAGTGTCGACACAAGTACTTGTACTTCTGTAATTTGCTGAATTCTTCTAAGTGTCGACACAACACCTTTGTGTCGACACATCTTCATGTGTTGAATCTGTTAAGTGTTGATACATACTGAGTGTCGACACAGCTCCTTGTGTCGACACATTCTTCTTCTGTTGAGACTTCAGCTGAGTGTCGACACATCCCCTTAGTGTCGACACTTATACTTAGAATAATTTATTGAACTTGCTGATCTTTGCTAAGTGTCGACACAGCTTCCATGTGTCGACACAGCTTCCATGTGTCGACACTTTCTTCAAGTGTTGAGTCTTCAGCTGAGTGTCGACACATTCTTTCCTGTGTTGACACTTTCTTCAAGTGTTGACTCTTCTGTTGTGTGTCGACACATTGTTCTGGGTGTCGACACATATACTTAGTCTCTGCTAACTTTTGCTGAGTGTCGACACAGCTTCCAAGTGTCGACACTTTCTGATATAGACACAGTTTCACTGGGTGTCGACACAGCTCCTTGTGTCGACACAGCTTCACTGCATTTTACTTCATTAAGTGTCGACACAGCTCCTTGTGTCGACACATTATGTCTGGTGTCGACTCTGCATCCCAGGTGTCGACACAATGACTCCAAGTGTCGACACTGCTTGTCTGGGTGTCGACACATGTCTTCTTAAGTGTCGACACTTTCCCTCTGGGTGTCGACACATGGACTTAGAAACTTTTTGCTTCAGTCCTGCAAATACTTAACCTGCACAAGTAACTCAAATACATCAAATACATTTTGATGTATATCATTGAGTTGGGTGAGGCTTCTTCAAATCAAGTACATTTAAACCAATGTACCCAACAACATTTTTTGCCTTAACCCTTCATGCAGCCTCTTCTACACTAAGTAGAGTAATGGATTCATAACGTGAACATAATCGCAAATATCACAGCTTTAAAGTTAGCTAACATAACTCAGACGGATCTCGTGAGCTCAAGTCGCTCCCATGTATGCTGAAGTATGTCTTTCTAGGAGAGAAAGAAACTCACCCAGCCATTATTTCAACTCTTCTTACAGATGATCTGGAGGTCCATCTCGTTGAAGTGCTGAAGTTACATAGAAAAGCCTTTGGGTGGAAAATCTCGTATGTCAAAGGAATTAGCCCCACAATGTGCATGCACAAGATATTGCTGGAAGATAACTTCAAGCCTTCAGCTCAACCGCAGCGCAGATTGAACCCTATGTTGCAGGAGGTGGTGAAGAATGAGGTTATCAAGCTTTTGAATGCCGATATTATATATCCCATAAGCGACAGCAAATGGGTGAGTCTGGTGCAGTTGGTGCCAAAAAAGGGAGGAATCACAGTCGTTCGTAATGAGTAACGGCAAGACGTATCTCATTACGAATGACTATAAGCTTGTATGGGCATCCTTATAAGTTAAGTTACTTTCCTGCAGTAGACACTTATATTTTGATGCATGATTATAGCTCTTGTAGAATTGATAGATTATACTGCTGTTAATATTCTTGTACTGTTACCACCTGCTTGTACCTGTTTGGAGACATGTCAGCAGGTGTACAAACAAGGCATCAAATTAACCAAGATTTGAAGCATGCCTATTTTCTCTCTCAGGCTGAACCTCAATCTATACATGAAGCTGAGCAGGATCCCTACTAGATCATTGCTATGCAAGAGAAACTAAATCAATTTAAGAGATGTAGAGTTTGGGATTTGGTTCCAAGACCCCAAGACTACCCAGTCATTGGAAACAAATGGGTATACATAAATAAATTAGATGCCCAATGTACAATTGTGAGGAACAAGGCTAGGCTTGTTGCTCAAGGATACAGACAAGAAGAAGGGGTAGATTATGATCAGACCTTTGCACCAATTGCAAGGTTAGAGGCTCTCAAGTGATTGGAGACATATCAGCAGATGTACAAACAAGGCATCAACTTAACCAAGATTTGATGCATGCCTATTTTCTCTCTCAGGTTGAACCTCAATCTATACATGAAGTTGAGCAGGATCCCCACTGGATCATTGCTATACAAGAGGAACTAAATCAATTTGAGAGATGTAGAGTTTGGGATTTGGTTCCAAGACCCTAAGACTACCCAATCATTGGAACCAAATAGGTATACATAAATAAACTAGATGCCCAAGGTACAATTGTGAGGAACAAGAATAGGCTTGTTGCTCAAGGATACAGACAAGAAGAAGGGATAGATTATGATCGACGTTGGGTACATCCACTTTCCACTCACCGATCTAGCAAAGCACTACACTCGGGTACTCCACTAATCTCGGATTGAAACCAATCCTACACCTTGGAACAACGTTCTTACAACTTGATCCCAAATCTGGATCTACACTCGGAAGATAAAACTTCCTACAAAAACTAGGAGAAAATAACTCCTACAGCTCGAAGAAAGATCTTTTACAAGAATAAAATGAAATAGTTTATACAGACAGTGATTTATTCTCAGATCTGAAATGCTTCTGCCTGTTCTTATTCCTTTTGAACTTTGGGGCTTTATCAGAATTTGTTGAAGAAAAATCGGTGATTTCTGGATCTGGAAATCTATGGACTCACACTATCAAGTAGAGGATCTGTCGTTGGAAATAATATTGATCTATGAATCGATCTTCTCTGAATCTATCTGAATCGAAAGCCTTGGTGATGAAGAAGAAGATCTTCGGCTCTTGATTTGGAAAGAAAGAATGGATTCAGAAAGCTTAGAAAATTCTTCTTGCGGCGGCCCAAAATCTTCTTGAAAACTTCTTAGGGTTGGTCGAAATTGAAAAAATCTTATATAGGATTTCCCTAACGGTAATAATTGTCATTAATGACATCCACGCGGACCAATCACATGTTAATTATATTTGAAATAATCGTCTGTCTGGACTTAGACATTTTCAGAAAAATAGACCAGGGTGTTCTCGAGAAGAAGGTTTTTACTCGAGAATAAAGGAATTCTATTACTCGAGAACAATAAGGAAGTTCTCGAGAAGAGGACTTAGAGAAATATGATGTAGAGGAAGAAAATAGTTTTCTCGGGACAAAAGTAAAGTACTCGAGAAAATAGTTTATTGTTCTCGAGAAGAAAGTATATTGTACTCGAGAACAAAAGGCTGTCTCGACAAAAATACTTAGAAAAATATGTGGAGGTGGAATTCTGCAATCTCGAGAATGAAAAGAAGTACTTGAGAAAAATAACATTTTGTTCTCGAGAAAAAATATTCTGGTACTCGAGAACAATTAATCATCTCGAGAACAAAAGTCTGGTTCACGAGAAAAGTACTCTGCTTCTCGACAAATATATTCTGCATCTCTAGAGCGAACTATAGTCTTCTCGAGAATAACTTTATTCTTCTCGAGAAAAAGACTTAGAAAAATTTATGCCTAGAAAAGAAATATCTCGAGAAGAGATGCCATATATTACGCGAGAACAAAGTCTCTTCTCGAGAATAGCAAGAAGCTTTCTCGAGCACAACTTCTGTTAATCGAAATGAAGACAAGTCTTACTCGAGAATAATCATAAGTCCTTCTCGAGTACAACTTATAGTACTCGAGAAAAAGACTTAGACTTTTTCTGAAAAATTTAAAAACTTCATTTTCATAAAAATCAGCATCCATCTTT
Organism: Platanthera guangdongensis; assembly: GCA_039583875.1. NCBI lineage: Eukaryota > Viridiplantae > Streptophyta > Magnoliopsida > Asparagales > Orchidaceae > Platanthera > Platanthera guangdongensis. Next base: position 17,856,436 of record CM077159.1, read on the forward strand.
TCTCTTGCCCTTAGTGCTTGAGAATGAAGTGTTTCCCAATAGAGAGGCTACACATGATTCAACACCATGGATCATACAATGAGGGATTACATTGTATGGTCCTATATTTGGTGACTCATAATAGACTGAAATTGGTCTACACTTAGCAATTAAGTCCTGTAAACACTTAACAAAAAGTGCATCAAATACAAACTTAATTCATCTTAGTTTAAGGGTGACTTCATAAAAATCTGGGCTATTGTGGATGCAATACCTAACAATCTCCCCCTATTTGTAGAAGTCAGAACAATCTAAACAAAGGTGAATTACATTAAGAGAAAAACACATAAAGATACTAATAGCATGAAAATTTAGAGAAACACTGTAATATGTAAAAATCAGATAAAAATTAGAGGTTCAGATAAGTAGAAAATTGTCCAAGAGAATTAAATTCTACAATTTCAAAAGTGAACTTCTATCATCTTCAGCTTACTGATCCTGTGAATGTTGTTTTTCTTGTCTTTCAAGCTTCTCTTGTTGTCTCTTTTGATAACTGAAAGGCTTTGGAAAATACTTGGGTGGTCTAGGTGGAGCCTTAGGATTATTTCTGCCATGAATTCTATCATAAATCCTTCTCTTTGTCATATAGTAGGCCTGCGGCGCCATTTGTCACGTACTGTGGCTTTGCCCCTAACCATTTGAATATGGATGACTTTTTCACTTGCTAACATAAGCACCTGAAGACTTAGTCAAAATTCAAGCATCAGCAGTATAGGCGTTGAGTGAATGAGCTTCACTCAACGCCAAAGTACTTAGACAGTTCTATCTATCTACGCGTTGACAGTGTTGAGTGAGTAATGCTCACTCAACACTTTTTGCCTTAACCCTTCCTCCAGCCTCTGCTACATGCATGGTATTGAGCTTTTCCTTAACCCTTCCTACACAGATAATCAACCAAGCAATCACAGAGGACACAAAGATTTATAGTGTTTACCGAATCTTAGTTACATCCACTTTCCACTCACCGATCTAGCAAAGCACTAGACCCGGCTACTCCACTAATCTCGGATTGAAACCAATCCTACACCTTGGAACAACGTTCCCACAACTTGATCCCAAATCTGGATCTACACTCGGAAGATAGAACGTCCTACAAAAACTAGGAGAAAACAACTCCTACAGCTCGGAGAAAGATCTCCTACAAGAATAAAATGAAATAGTTTATACAGACAGTGATTTATTCTCAGATCTGAAATCCTTCTGCCTGTTCTTCTTCCTTTTGAACTTTGGGGCTTTATCAGAATTTGTTGAAGAAAAATCAGTAATTTCTGGATCTGAAAATCTCTGGACTCACACGATTAAGTAGAGGATCTGTCGTTGGAAATAATATTGATCTGTGAATTGATCTTCTCTGAATCTATCTGAATCGAAAGCCTTGGCGATGAAGAAGAAGATCTTCGGCTCTCGATTTGGAAAGAAAGAATGGATTCAAAAAGCTTAAAAAATTCTTCTTGCGGCGGCTCAAAATCTTCTTGAAAACTTCTTAGGGTTGGTCAAAATTGACAAGATCTTATATAGGATTGCCCTAACGGTAATAATTGTCATTAATGACATCCACGTGGATCAATCACGTGTTAATTATGTTTGAAATAATCATCTGTCTGGACTTAGACATTTTCAAAAAAATAGACCAGGGTGTTCTTGAGAAGAAGGTTTTTACTCGAGAATAAATGAATTCTATTACTCGAGAATAATAATGAAGTTCTCGTGAAGAGGACTTAGAGAAATATGATATAGAGGAAGAAAATAGCTTTCTCGGGAAAGAAGTAAAGTACTCGAGAAAATAGTTGATTGTTCTCGAGAAGAAAGTATATTGTACCCGAGAACAGAAGGCCGTCTCGAGAAAAATACTTAGAAAAATATGTGGAGGTGGAATTCTACAGTCTCGAGAATGGAAAGAAGTACTTGAGAAAAATAACATTTTGTTCTCGAGAAAATATATTCTGGTACTCGAGAACAATTAATCATCTCGAGAACAAAAGTCTGGTTCACGAGAAAACTACTCTGCTTCTCGACAAATATATTCTGCATCTCTAGAACAAACTATAGTCTTCTCGAGAATAACTTTATTCTTCTCGAGAAAAAGACTTAGAAAAATTTATGCCTGGAGAAGAAATATCTCGAGAAGAATGCCATATATTACGCGAGAACAAAGGCACTTCTCGAGAACATCAAGAAGCTTTCTCGAGAACAACTTCTGTTACTCGAAATGAAGACAAGTCTTACTCGAGAATAATCATAAGTCCTTCTCGCTTACAACTTATAATACTCGAGAAAAAGACTTAGACTTTTTCTAAAAAAATTAAAAACTTCATTCTTCATAAAAATCAGCATCCATCTTTTCTCTTGCACTTAGTGCTTGAGAATGAAGTGTGTCCCAATAGAGAGGCTACACATGAGTCAATACCATGGATCACACAATGAGAGATTACATTGTATGGTCCTGTATTTGGTGACTCATTATAGACTGAAATTGGTCTACACTTAGCAATTAAGTCCTGTAAATACTTAACAAAAAGTGCATCAAATACAGACTTAATTCATCTTAGTTTAAGGGTGACTTCATACAAATCTGGGCTATTGTGGATGCAATACCCAACAATCTCGCCCTATTTGTAGAAGTCAGAACCCTCTACACTAAGGTGAATTACATTAAGAGAAAAACACATAAAGATACTAATAGCATGAAAATTTAGAGAAACACAGTAATATGTAAAAATCAGATCAAAATAAGAGGTTCAGATAAGTAGAAAATTGTCCAAGAGAATTAAATTCTACAATTTCAAAAGTGAACTTCTATCATCTTCAGCTTACTGATCCTTTGAATGTTGATTTTCTTATCTTTCAAGCTTCTCGTGTTGTCTCTTTTGATAACTGAAAGGCTTTGGAAAATACTATGGTGGTCTAGGTGGAGACTTAGGATTTTTTCTGCCATGAATTATATCATAAATCCTTCTCTTTGTCAGAGACTTCTCATATAGTTCCCATTTATCTGAACTGTAGTGTAAGCTTCTGTTCTTATTGAAGTCCACTACTAGCTTTAGAGTTTCAAGAATGAGAGACTTAGAAGTGTGGCTCCAAACTTCAGCATATTCTTGAGTTCTTTTCCCTTCAGCTTCTGGATGTGGAGTACAGCTGCTTGTAGAGGCTCCATCACCATACTTTCTTCTCTTGGCTTTTTGAACTTCAGGAGGATGAGGAGGCAGTCCTGTCTGTTCAGATTCCCAGACTTGGTCATAGGCATTAGGAGGAGGTCCTTCATAGTAATCTAGAGGAGGTCCTTCAAATTGTGCTGGAGGAGGTCCTTCAAAATTGTCTGGAGAAGGAGAGAAAGTAGGCCTGTTGACATCTAGATTTGCAGGAGGAGGAGCATTAGGATCCATAGTAAATTGATGGAATAACTGATTGTGCATCCATACAGAAGTATCATAAGTATATAACTTGGTACTTTTGATTTCCTTTAGAACAGATGTCTGAATTTCTTTTAACTGATCTTCCCACTGATTTTTCATAGTAGCAGCTTGTTTTTCTAGCAGTTCCTTCACTTTGTCCTCCCGCTTTTTGATTTCTACAGAGAGGGTGTTGATGACATCTTCTTTGAATTTTCCCACTTCTTCACAAGTCTTAAAATTTCTTTCATCACCTCTTTTATCTAGGAGAATTTGATTATTGGCAAGAGTAACAGATTGCTCCATGACTGTACCAATGCTGTCAATAGTATGGTCAATGGCTTTGCACCAATTTGCAGAAGCTTTTTAAACTCATCTGTATTGTCTTGGATTTCAGCAAATCCTCAACTCATTTCTTTTTCTAAAGCTATGACTTTATCAATGACCACTTTTAGAGAATCATCAAAGTACTATCTCTATACAGCAAGCATTACTACAATTTTGTGAAGAATTGTACCTTCAGGAAGACTTCTTTTTGAGGAGATGGAGGAGGCTGTGCAGGAACTGTCCATGGAAGGATTTCTTCAAGAACAACAGTAGTGGTAGAGGCTTTTCTTCTGTTTACTGTACTGATTTCATCTTCATTGATTGTTGGCAGTAAGATGGAATCTGAAAATGAAGACTTGGAAGTCTTTGTTCAGTAGCTTCAACTGGAATTTCTTCATCTGAGTCATGAATGGAGACTACATCATCAACATGTATATCTTCAGTAGGAGACTTATCAGCTTCATGTACTGGAGATTAATCAGCTGGGGGAGAGGATTCTTGATGTTCTGGAGACTGTGCAGGGGCTGGAGATTTTTCTGGTTGTGTTGGAGACTTAGGAGACGTTGTTGTAGATGGAGGAAGATCTTCAGGGATATGAAAAGGAGCTTCTTTAGAGGTAAGTTCCTCTATCATCTTGTTGATATCCTCTTCCGTAGAAAGAATCTCAGCTTGAGTCTGAGCATCTGTCGGATTTTCATATTCTGGAATTTCTTCAGTAGCAAGTTCTGAGTCTGTATGTAGCAAAATGGAAGAGGCAGCAACAGTAGGGGTAGCTGGAATATTTGTAGCAGTAGGTTGAAGTTCTTCTGAAACTAAATTTGAAGCGGCAGTAGTAGTGACTGGAGGAGGAAATTCTGATGCAACAGCTGGAACATCTTGAGGAGGAATTAATGAGGCAGCAGGAGCTGGAGGAACTGAGGAAGATGGAATAGGCTCCCCCTCAATAACTGAATTAGTTATTTGATGTGAAGGAGGAGATGGGCTCCTGTCCACCTCTTCTATTTCCTTTAGAGCTTTGTCTGATTTCTGTAACTTGACTTCCCATCTCTGGATGGAGTGTATAGATACCTTTTTCATGTGATGGAGGGATGTGCCCTTTTTCATGGGAAAGGTAGTTGGGTTCATTTGATTTAGATACAATGATATAATTCTCCCATAGTTGGGGGGCTCTTAATGCATGCCTTTATCTTCTCAAAAAGCATCATTCCCCATTGAAATTTCTTTCTACATATAACAACAGTCATTAAATCAAAAACTTTTGGAGTAATGTAACTTATTGAACTGGTATTATATATAAGAACGTTTCCTAAGATGTCAGCTAATAGTTTACTTTCTACATTCATATACTGTCTTTTAATGGTGTTAGAGGACTGAGGGATAACACAGAAGCTATAGGCTCTCTCATAATCACTGCATATTTTATCATCGTCTATATCTATGAATGGAATTTGGAGAAACTGAGGAATAGACTGAGCAGATATCTTAACCTTAATATTCTGAACCTTGGACTTAATGATTTTGCCATTTCTCTTAATCTTGGCGTTCTGGAAGAATCATTCTACTTTAGAAGTGAAAATTCTGCAAGGATGTTCAAGAATGAATGACAAACCGGCTGTGTCGAGCAGAAGAAGAACATTTCTGAAATCGTCTGATATTTCTACAATCCCGAAAGAGCAGAGTTCACTCCTGATCCATATCTTTGAGGATGAAGCCATTGATGAAGAGAGATCGATCTTTGCTGGTCGGCGAATGAGAAAAGTGACTTGCGGCAGACGGCGGAGACGGGGAAGACGGAGTTGCTTTTCTTGAGAGGGTTTTGAAATCGAGGCTAAAAATCTCTTAGACTTATTTCTATTTATATTTACCGCTAATTATGATGATTTAACATATAAATAAACATTAAAAATACCTGGAAGAGGCGGCTAAGTGCCTGGGTGATGATATGAAAATTTGACCTTGAAGAAGAAAATGACACCATATTTCTCGAGAGGAAGTATTGTTCTCGAGAAGAAATCCAGTAGCACTCGAGTATAGTACGCCTTTGTCTCAGTAGAAATTCGCCTTGTTCTCTAGTAGAACACTTCTTCTCGAGAAATAGTTTCCTTGTACTCGATAAGTGATTTTTCTGTTCTCGAGAGGAAGTCTGCTATTCTTGAGTAGAATACTTGTACTCGAGAAATGAAGTCCAGAATCTGAAATTTTCTGATTTTTGAAGTAAAACCAGATCTTGACCTTGCCTGTTGCCTTTGTGTTCATTCTCCTTCACCCTTGTTGAGCATGTCAAGTTCTGTTTTGATGAACGAGAACTTGGCCTCGTTCAACGGCTTTGTGAAAATATCTGCAATTTGCCTGTCTGTTGGGACATATTGAAGATCAATGTCCCCATGCTCTACATGCTCCCGTATGAAATGATATCGCAGCTCTATGTGCTTTGTCCGACTGTGAGAGACTGGATTGTTGGCTATTGCAATCGCATTGGATGAGTCGCAAAACAAAGGAATGTTTTGGACTTTGAGATTGTAATCTTCCAACTGGTTCTTTATCTATAGCAATTATGCACAACAGTTGCCGACAGAAATGTATTTTGACTCGGCCGTTAAAACTGCGACCCAATTTTGCTTTTTGCTGCTTCATGATATGAGTCTCCTTCTAAGGAATTGGCATGTCTCAGAAGTGATCTTTCTATCATCTTTACTACCTACAAAGTCTGCATCTGAAAAACCAATTATTTCGCAGTCATTACTTCTTGGGTACCATAAGCCAAGATTTGGTGTACCTTTAAGGTATCTCAAAATCCTCTTTGCAGCAGTGTATTGAGATTCCTATGAGTTCACTTGTAATCTAGCACATACACATGTTGAAAACATTATATCAGGTATACTAGCAGTTAGGTAAAGCAAGGATCCAATTATGCTTCTGTAGTTGGTTTCATCGATAAGTTTCCCTTTCTCATCCTTGTCCAGAGATATAGTTGAACCCATTGGAGTCCTCGTGGAGGTTACGTTCTCCATTCTGAATTTCTTAATCAAGTCCTTTATGAATTTCATCTGAGAGATGAAAATTCCATCTTCAGATTGTTTCACTTGAAGTCCTAAGAAATACTTCAGCTCTCTCATACTGCTCATTTCGAACTTCCCTTGCATAAGTTTGGAAAACCTTTTGCAGAGATTGTCGTCAGCAGAGCCAAATATAATATCATCAACATAGATTTGCACTATAAAAATCTTGCCTTTTATTTCCCTAAGAAATAATGTCTTATCTATCTTTCCTCTTGTGAACTTGTTCTCAAGAGGAAAGTTAGATAGCGTCTCATACCAAGCTTGAGGAGCTTGTTTCAGACCATATAATGCTTTAAATAGAAGATAAACATGATCAGGAAAGTTAGAATCAATGAAACCTCGAGGTTGTTCCACATACACTTCTTCCTTTATGTCAATATTAAGGAAGACAGACTTCACATCCATCTGATAGACGGTGAAGCCCTTAAGTACAACATATGCTAGGAACAACCTTATTACCTCCAGCCTTGCCACTGGAGCATATGTCTGGTCAAAGTTGATTCCTTCTTCTTGTCGATATCCTTTGGCGACAAGTTTGGCCTTGTTCTTTATGATTGTCCCATCCTCGTCCATCTTGTTCCTATAGACCCATTTTGTCCCGATGACATTCTTGCCTTTGGGTCTTGGAATAAGCTTCCAGACTTGACAACGCTTGAACTGATTCAATTCTTCTTCCATTGTCATTACCCATGATGTGTCTGAGTTTGCTTCCTTAAACTTCTTCGGTTCAACCTGTGATAGAAAACTCAAGTATAAATTCTCATTAGTTGTACCTCTACGAGTCCTGACACCATCTCAGAGATCTCCTATGATTTGGTCAATTGGGTGATCCTTCAAGTGTCTGAGCTCTAAGGTCCTTGCATCTAGTGCTTCTCCAGCCATAGGAGTGACTTCATCAACTTGAATGGTCTCTTCATGTTGATCATCAATCTCTCTAATTGGGGTTGGAGTGGTGATATTGATGAACTTTTCTCCTTTTTCTTCAATTGACTCATCCAAGTTTAATTTGTTCAGCTTTGAACCTGCATCTTCAACAAACACACTAGAAGAGTTGTCTTACAGCAAGCTCGTCTCATCAAATACAACATGAATAAATTCTTCTACAACCAGAGTTTTTCTATTAAATATCTTATATGTCTTACTATGGCTACTATACCTTACAAAAATACCTTCAAAATGCATTTCACTATATTTGGTAGTGTGATACATGCCGTTGTTAAGGACGAAGCATTTGCAGCAAAAGATTCTAAAATATGAAACAGTCGGTTTCCTGCCCTTTAGAAGTTCGTAAGGTGTCTTATTGTGGTTCTTGTTTATGAGTGCTCGATTTTGCACGTGGCATACAGTGTTGACGGCTTCAGCCCAGAAGTATTCTGGCATTGAGGCATCACTCAACATGGTCCTGCAGGCCTCTATGATTGTTCTATTCTTTCTCTCAGCTACTTCGTTTAGTCGAGGAGTACGAGGAGAGGAAAACTCATGAAAGATACATAAGCTTTCACAAAATTCTGTCATGGCCCCAGACTTGAACTCTGTTCAATTGTGACTTCTGATTTTGACTACGTAATAATTGTATTCATTCTGGACCTGCCTGACAAACTTAGTAAAGATATCAAAGGTATCTGACTTGTGTTTTAGAAAGAACACCCACATAAAGCGCGAGTAATCATCAACAATAACCAATGTATAATCTTACCTCCCAAACTTCTAACTTGCAGTGGACCAAATAAGTCCATGTGAAGTAGATGTAAACATCTGTTAGAATCTTTTCCAATAATGCTTTTAAAGGTAGCCCTTGTTTGCTTTCCTTTTACACATGCATGACAAGGTATAGATTTAGCGCACTTGACATTTGGGGCATCACGTACTAAATTAAGTGAAAATAATTTATTAATGGTTTTGAAATTAATATGTGCTAGTCTCTTGTGCCATTGGTCGCTAAGAGACGCACTATCTTTAGCCAAAAAGCACACTGGTGTAGAAGAGTCTTTATAAATGAAATTTAAACAAAATATATTTCTGCTTCGAGTGCCTGATAGAATCATTTACATATTATCAATAGATTTTATCAAGCACTTATCTGCATGAAATTCTACTACGTATCCTTTATCACGGAGTTGGCTTATACTTATAAGATTGTGTTCCAATCCTTCAACATAAGTCACATCTGAGAAGGATACACTACCGTTAGTGATCATACCATAGCCTTTAGTAATTACTCGGTCAGAACCTCCAAAGATGACCTTTGACCCGTTCAAGACTGGAGAATAATTCTGAAGAAGACTTCTTGTCCTGGTCATATGCCGAGAGCATGCACTGTCCAAATACCAGATAGGAGTTTTGGCGGCCTTTGGACATACCTGAAATCACAAATCAATTTACCTTAGGAACCCAAACACATTTGGGTACTTGGCCTCTAGTTAGAGCACTCCCCCTACAAGTATTAACATTATGAGTGGTCTTTCTCATATTGCTAACTTGAGGAGTTACAAAGTTTCTGGAATTAAACCAGCAATAAATGGCAAAGTGACCAATTTTGTCGCAGCACCAACAATCAAACTCATTGTATCTTTGCCTAAATTCTCCTGCTTGACCTTTTGAGATTATGGTCTAGCAGGGGCAGCCATCTTGGAGGAAGAAGCTTCATGGTGATGGTAATCACATGTCTTCTTCTCCTTGAGAGGCTTTTCTACAATAGGCTTATCTTTTGGTGCCTTTTTGATGTTATGACCATGATTATAAGGCTATAGCTCTGAAGAGTAATTTCTTTGTAAGGTGCCTTAAAGACACTTTCACCAAAGTTTCGGGGACCAGTCCATCCTTGGTAACAGGACTTGGGCTCTACATAAGAAGGCCTAGCAAAGTTACCATAGGACGAGTCAAGATCAAACTCGTTCGTTGGAAATATAACTTTCTTAAAAGAAGTCTGATCTTGAGGAGCTTTCCCCTTCTCCTTGGCCAAAGCCTTCTTGGCCGCCTTATTATTTCTCCGAGCCTTATTCCTCCTAGAAGATTTACTAGGAGCTTCAACATGGCCTAGCCCAGCAGCTTTGGCCTGAGCTGAGAATTCAGCAATGAAAGGAATGACAGTCTTGGGCTTTGAGAAACTTTCAACAAGTTTCTTTTCTACATAAAGTTGTGCTTTCAGTTCTTTTATGATCTTCTCCTTCAAATCTAGGTGCTCGAGAGCCTTATTATATTCTTCAATGGAAGCATTGAAGTTCTCTGTTGGAACACCCTATTACTAATTTGGGTCAGGATCACTATGTCTCTAGGAAACCAATGTTTGACCTCCTGTATAGCTCAAAAGGTCAATTAGAATTGCGTCTAAGGGTTAGAAGTCTAAGTTTGGAAGCTGCCCTCAAGACCAAGAATTTTTCAGTTTGAGACTAAGTCATATCGTCGAGCTCAGCACGACGTTTCGTCAAACTCCGATCGACGATCGTCTAGCTCAACTTTGACAGATCGTCGAACTCTATTCGATGATCGCTGAGCTCAACTTTCACAAATCGTCGAACTCCATTCGACGATCTGCGAGCTCAGTTCGACGATCTTTGACTCAGTATTGGATCTCTATCTCTGATCTCAGTTCGACGATCTTTGAGCTCAGATTGACGATATTTTGTTGCTGTATAAGTCCTTATCGCTGAGCTCAGTTCGACGATAGTAGAGCTCAGTTCGACGTTTTCTGATGACTTCAAGGATTTATCAAGATTCAAATTCAGATCAGTTAAGGAGTTATTCTGCAATTAATTCAGAAGATCTTCTAGCCGTTTTCATTTATTTCTGGACCAAGTTTCAAGGGATTTTCAAGGAATGTTTCTTTGGACTTTCCTCCAGAAGACATTTTGCAATTAAGGATGCAATTAATGCAGGCCAACGACAATTCTTGACAGAGGATGTTTCTTCTATTCAGTACCAGAGAATAAAAGACAAGATTTTTTGAATCTCTCTCAGACATCAACAATCCTTAGAACAAAGACAAGAAGAACAAGCAAAATATATTCTCTGTCTCAAAGAATTCTCTGAAGAACACACACCCAAGGAGATCAAACTTTCTGAAATCTTCTGATCTCTCTTGTCTCAAGTGTTCAAGGCCAACATCTTTCAAGACTCCAGACACCTAACATTTCAGCTGTTGCTGAAATCATCTTTTGCTGGAGATCAACTTTTGAAGGCCTATCACCCTACAGCAAAGCTTCTTTTCCTGAACATCTTAAGGGATCAGGGGGATATTTGACACCATCAAATCCACATAGTCTTCTCAGCTGATTTGAGAAAGAGAAGACTTCCATCACTCTCTCACCCCCATCTATGTAAAGGGTTTCTCAAACTCCCTTCAAAAGTTTGAGCTTGGTTTTTGAGCACCTTGTCAAAAGCTCATTGGTGGCAAGACACGTGATCAAAAAATCTGATTTGGTTGTTGAGCACCTTATCAAAAGCTCATTGGTGCCCAGGACACCTGATCAACTCATCGTGCAGTGGATTCCTACCTAAGGTGGTAGAAGAGTGGATGTACCCAAGTTTAGGGGAACCACTATATTTCCTTGTGTCATCTGGATTGCTTGTCTTTATTTTTGTTTCTGGCTGTGATTGTTCTGTGATTATTTTGTGATTAGTTTAGTTCTGTGATTATATTTAATAATTGCTTCCCTGCCCACTCACATTACAACAATTGTTGTAAAATGTTTTCAAGCAACATATACTCTATTCACCCCCCCTCTAGAGTATACCAGATCTAGCTGCACTCTCAATTGGTATCAGAGGAGGTTGGTTAAACATACCACACCTTGGTGGTTGCACAGGCTAACACCTGAACCCAAAGATCCCTAGTTAGATCTGTTTTCTTTTGAGTTTATTATTAGGTTTTGCTTTCACAAATCATGGCCCAAAACAAAGATTATGCTAGCACCAGACCTCCAGTGTGCAATCTATCCAAGTTTGCACTTTGGAAAGCAATGATCAGATTGTACATGAATTCTATTGACGAAGATGTTTTTAACTCTGTTTTGACAGTGTATCCAAGACCTCCAGAGAACTCAAGTATAAATGCTGTTCCACCTCCATCAGGAACAAATGCTGACATCAAGAAATGGAAGGTAGCTGATGCCAAGGCTATGAACATCTTAGCCCAGACCATGTCTGATGACATCTTTCAAAAGGTGGCTGAATGCAATTCAGCAAAGGAAATTTGGGACAAACTCTCTGAAATAGTCTCAGGCTCAGCTGATGAGAGAAAGGATAAGAGATCCCACCTCATATCTCAATATGAGAATTTCAAGAAGGGAAAAACTGAGTCAGTGGGAGATATGTACAACAGGCTCAGTCTAATAGTCAGTGAACTCAGGACATTGGACAAAGAGATCTCACTAACTGAACTCAATGACAAAATTCTAATGTGCTTCCCTAGCACTTGGGATTCAAGAATCTGGCCAATCAAGGATGCCAGAAGTTTGAATGAGATCACCACTGAAGCTTTATTGGGTAAGCTCAAATCGTATGAGCTACTCATCAAGAATAGAGAAGAAGAACAGAAGGCTGCCTCACCAGCCACAAGAAAAGAGAAGACAATAGCCTTCAAGGCAACTGAAGATCAGCCTGAAGACAAAGTCACAGGCAATGATGAACTACTCAGTCTGTTGGCCAAAAGATTTTACAAGATGGCCAGAAAGGACTTCAGAAGGAGATCATACAAGGAGCATGATAAGCCAAGGTATGATAAGTCAATTAATAATAAAGAAATTGTTTGCTTTGGTTGCAGGAAACCAGGGCACATTGTTCCTGACTGTCCAGAAAACAAAAACAAGGACAGAAGGGACAAGAAAGAAAGAAGAAAGGAGAAAGACTTCAAGAGGAATGGCAATGGCAAACCCTCCTCAAGCAAAAACAAACACACAAGAAAGGGGTTTGTTGCTGAATCCTGGAGTGAGACTGAAGAGGAGTCAGAAGCCTTATCCAGCTCCAGTGATGATGAAGATGATGTAGAAGAGAAAGAGTTCTGCATGATGACAATCAATGCCTCACAACATAATTCAGATGAAGAAGAGTCAGAGTCAGATTCAGATACTCAACCTGAAGAAGATCAGGTAATTAGTTCATTTGATTTTAATTCAGAGGACTTTAAATCTGAATTTAAAGCATTATGTTTAGACCTGCTAAAATCTGAGAAAGAAATTATCTCTCTCAGAAATCATTTATCTGAACATAATACCTTAAAGTCAGAAAACTTCAAACTCTCTCAGGAGTTGGAGTGCTATAGGGAGCAGATAGCTTCACTGAAAGGTGAGCTATCTGAGGCCAAGAAGCTTGAAGAATCCCTTAATGGGAGAAGTATCAAGCTGATGGACATCACAAGCACAGTGAACTCCAGATTTAATAGTACACTGGGCTTGGGTGCTTCATCCAGCCAACCCATAGTTCTAACAACTCCAATCAAATTCATTTCTGATAAAGGAAAGGGAGTTGTAGAGGTAGCTAGAAAAAATTCTGATCTGCCCAAGAAAACTAAGTCCCAGCAGAAATCGTCGAACAGAGATCGACGATCGCCGAACGCAGATCGACGATCTCAGGCAAAATCATTGAACTCAGGTCGACGATCTCAAGTTCCTGAACTCTGCCATAGTCGACCATCGAACGGAGCTCGACGATCTGACCCAAGATCGTCGAACGCAGATCCACGATCGCCGAACAGAGGTCAGAGCTCTCGAAAGTCCTTCAAGGGAAAATCAAAATCCAATCCTAAGTGTCCTTCATCCCAAATCTTTAACCCTTGTACTGAACGGATTATACCTCCAAGAAGATATCATCTTGAAGGATATAAGAGTCAAACTGGGATGTATTTTATTTCAGAATTTAAAGGTTATCAACCTAGGCCCAAGGTAAACTGGGTCAAAAACAAATGAATTATCTTATGTGTAGGTGAAGACATATCCAACATCTAACCAGCAATGGTACTTGGATAGTGGGTGCTCTAAGCACATGACAGGAAATAAGGACAACCTCACATCCTTTAGAGCCAAGCTTGGACCCAAAGTTATCTTTGGTGATTCAAACTTTGGACAAACTAAAGGATATGGTGCAGTCCAGATTGGATCAGTAACATTCAAGAAAGTAGCTTATGGGGAAGGACTGAAGCACAACTTAATAAGCATCAGTCAGCTGTATGATGAAGGCTACCAGGTGACCTTCAGCAAATCATTATGCAAAATCAAGTCAGAAGACAACACAACTGTGTTGACAGGTAAAAGGAAAGGTAACATCTATCTAGTAGATTTTCTTTCAACAGATGTAGATATTTGCCTATTCAATTCTGTTTGTAGACCAAATATTTTATGGCATAAGAGACTAGGATACCTAAACCTTAGAACTATTGCTAGGCTATCCAAGGACAACCTTGTTAGAGGACTACCTTCTGGCCCCTACAAGAAGGAAGGACTCTGCAGGGCTTGTCAATTAGGCAAGAAAACTAAAAACAGTTTTAAGTCACTTAATAAGAGTGATTCACCAAGGATATTGTATCTGTTACACATGGATCTTTTTGGACCCATCACAGTACAAAGCCTAGGAGGGAAATCTTACACTTTAGTGGTTGTAGATGACTTCTCTAGATTCACTTGGGTGTTCTTTCTAAGGAAGAAGTCTGATAACTTTAAGTGTCTGACAGAGTTTCTCAAATGTATACAGATTGAGTTCAATACTCACATTGCCCTGATTAGAAGTGATCATGGGACAGAGTTTGATTCTCTTCTTATGTAAGAGTTCTGTCGGAGTGAAGGGATCAGGCATACTTTCTCAGCTCCTAGAACTCCTCAACAAAATGGGGTAGCTGAAAGGAAAAATAGAACCCTTATTGAATCTGTCACTACATTGTTGTCAGATGCTCACCTTCCTCTATCCTTTTGGGCAGAGGCAGTGAACACCTCCAACTATGTGCTGAATAGAAGTTTGATACATAAACTAAAGGGAAAGACTCCCTATGAACTACTCAAAGGGAAGAAACCTAAAGTTGATTATTTTAGAGGTTTTGGTTGTATTTGCTATATACATAATAATGACAAGAAATATTTAGCAAAATTTCAAGCTAAAGCTGATGAAGGAGTGTTTCTGGGATACTCCATGATCAGCAAGGCTTATAGGGTTTATAATAAATCATCTCTAAAAATTGAGGAATCTGTTCATATATCATTTGATGAATCTAACATGTCTTTCAAGGAGAAGATCCCTTCTACCATAGAACCTTTGCAGGAACATTCTCTTATTGAAGACTTGAACAAGTTACAGGTTACCCAAAAGGATGAAAGCAGTGAAGATGACAAAAGTATTCAACATATTGAAGAACAACTTGAAGAGCCAGTTGTTGTACCACAAGAGGAAACAACAACACAGGTTGGTGAACAATCAACACCCCCTGTTGATTTAGTAACATCAAGAGACCATCCAATTTCCCAAATAATTGGAGACATCTCAGCTGGTGTGCAAACCAGAAATCAGGTCAAGCAAAACCTGTTGCACACCTGCTTCCTATCTCAAATTGAACCTCAGTCCACTCAAGATGCAGAGCAAGATCCACACTGGATCATTGCAATGCAAGAAGAGTTGCATCAATTTGAAAGGAACAAAGTATGAGAACTAGTGCCAAAGCCTAAGGATCACTCCATTGTTGGAACAAAGTGGGTGTTCAGAAACAAACTGGATGATCAAGGAGTAATTGTAAGAAACAAGGCAAGGCTAGTTGCTCAGGGATATTCTCAAGAAGAAGGAATAGACTATGACCAGACTTTTGCACCAGTTGCAAGATTGGAAGACATCAGAATCTTTTTACCTTATGCAGCACATAAAGGCTTCAAGGTATATCAGATGGATGTCAAAAGTGCATTTCTAAATGGAGACATCAAAGAGGAAGTATATGTCAGACAACCTCCAGGTTTTATCTCTCCAACTTATCCTGATTATGTTTTCAAATTGAACAAAGCATTATATGGTCTCAAGCAAGCTCCTAGAGCATGGTATGAGACCCTAGCATGCTTCCTTTTGGAAAATGGATTTTTGAGGGGTAGAGTAGACCAAACTCTTTTCATTAGAACCCATAAGTCTCATACCCTACTAGTACAGATTTATGTAGACGATATTATTTTTGGTTCTACTGACTCAAAATTGTGCAGAAGGTTTTCCAACCTAATGCATTCTAAATTTGAAATGAGTAGCATGGGTGAGCTATCCTTCTTACTAGGATTGCAAGTCAAACAGCATGCTGAAGGCATCTTTATTTCTCAAACCAAGTATGCAAATGAATTGGTTAAGAAATTTGGCATGTCTGAAGCATCTTGTATGAAAACACCTATGCCTACTAATGATGTATTTGATGCTGATGAACATGGGAAACCTGTTGATCAGACAACATATAGAGCAATGATTGACTCTTTACTGTACCTTACAACTAGTAGACCAGATATAATGTTTGCTACCTGTATATGTGCTAGGTTCCAAGTAAGCCCTAAAGAGTCACACCTAACATTAGTAAAGAGGATTCTCAAGTATGTTAAAAGTTGTCCAAATCTAGGTCTCTGGTATCCAAAAGATTCAGCATTTGATTTAACTGGATTTTCTGATGCTGATTATGCTGGATGCAGAATTGATAGGAAAAGCACCAGTGGAACTTGTCAGTTCCTTGGTGACAGACTTGTCTCTTGGTTTTGTAAGAAACAAACTTCTGTGTCAACTTCAACTGTTGAAGCTGAATATATGGCTGCAGGCAGTTGTTGTTCACAAATCTTGTGAATTCAAAACCAACTCCTAGACTATGGCTACAACTTAGAGAAGTCTAAAATCTTTTGTGATAACACCAGTGCTATTTCTATAGCTCAAAATCCAGTCCTCCATAGTAGGACAAAACACATAGAGATTAGGCATCACTTCTTAAGGGATAATGTTGAAAAGAATAAAATTGAACTGCAATATATCCCAACTGATTTACAAAGGGGAGATATTTTCACCAAGCCCTTGGATGAAAAGAAACACACCTTCTTCCTAAATCAGTTAGGAATGTTAGATGGAGGAAGTCTAAAATAATATCCAAGATTTTAAAAGTTTAAAAATTCACCAAGACTAGGCAAACATCTTGATTTTTCTTAGTGTCTAGAGTTTTTCTGGTCTCTGAACTACGCTCGAGGATTTTCCCCCAGATCGTCGAATGGGGATCGACGATTTCTGAAATCGGCGAACTGAGTTCAGCGTTTCTCAGATAGTATGAACTATCTCTTCCGGTCAGCGATCGTCGAACGGCGCTCGACGATTTTGTTCTCTGAACGATCGTCGAACAGAGCTCGACGCTCTCCAATATCGTCGAACGGAGATCGATGATATTGAAGACTCTTCATATTCCTTTAGAAGCACCGATCGTCGAACTGAGTTCAACGATCTTTTCATTTCTGCGTCAAACCCTAATATAAAATTCATTTTTCGCCATCGTTCTCCTTTGCGCTTTCGATTTCTCTGCAAAAACTTTCTTTCCCTCCAAACATTTCTGCACTTGGTTGTTTTGTTTGTTGAATCTTTGCAGATAACTATGGCTGTTTCTATTGCTGTTCTTGCCGCCATGAAATTTGATGCCGGCTTTGACATAGACATGGAATCCTTCAGCACGACAGACCAGGTTTTTCAGGATATCTTAGAGCTACTCAAAGAGCAGAAACTTGCTGCAATCATGACTACAAGGATTAAGCTTGCCTCTGATGAGATTAAAGAATGGGTCTACACTGCCCACAATCAGGATCACAACACCATTGTTGGATCCATCTCTGGTACTCAGGTACCCCTGACCCCAACAATTCTGACAGAGGTTTTTGAGTTAAGAACTGGTGGAGATTCTACTGATTTGTCTGGAGAAGAATATGCTGACTTGCTTGTCAGAATGGGTCATTCTGAGGCCAACCCTAGCAAGCTGTTGAAGAAGCATCTGTCTGTGGAATATAGATTCCTGGCTGATGTAGTTGGGAAAGTCCTATTGGCTATGCACTCTGCCCATGATACAATTTCCAGGTATCAGGAAGAATCTGAACTGGGGAGAGGTCTTCTTTGACATAATTAAGAAGAAAATTAATAAGAGTTTTGTAAACTTTGGAAGGATATTAGACATTTTTCTGCAGAATAGGTGCCCTGCATTGCTGGTATCCTCTGGGATTCACATAAATGCTTCCAAAAGACTGTCTTGTGCCCTCTTTGGTAAATGGGACAGGGAGATCATCAAGCCCAGCAGGCCCTCTTCCAGCACTCCTTCAGGCACCAGGACTGTCAGAGTCACTTCCCCACAGGTCTCTGCCCCTGCAGCTGACCTGCCTGCTGATGCCTCTCCTCCTCCATTTCCATCTCTTCCAATTCCATCCAACATTCACACTCCATCCACTATCATCATCTCTAGCCCTTCTCCAACATCTACACCATCTCCAATCCCTACTCTTCCAACCACAGAAGAACAATTCCATCCATTATACACCTACCCTCCAACAGACATTGCCACTTCATCACCCTCCATTCCATCCTTCAACCACATTGATGATTCCTTCATGGATGACTCACCATCCTCTCCTCCTGAGCTACCCTCATCCTCAACATCTTATCAAGACCTTCTGCAAGAGATCATTGATTAACCCACCTTCACACCATCTATCTCCATCCCACTATCCTCCATATCCACCTTACCCACACCTCAACCATCTCTTCATCCCTACACTAGCTCTCCACTACCATCACCAACAGCCACACCTCCATCCTCTGCCTCTGCTCCAGTCACTACTGAGCAAGTAGATATTCCAGCCCTTGCTGACAGGCTTTATGAATTGCTAGCCCCCAGACTATCTCTTCTTTTGGAGACCTCCTTGGCTCCATTAATCCAGTCAGTGGCAGCTCTTTCTGCCAGGCTCTCCTCTTTATGCCCTCAAGCAGCCCCTTCAGCAGTGTGCCTTGATCCAGCTCTGTCTGAATCTAGGCAGGGGGAGATGCCCTATGAAGTGAGCCTGCTGCTGCTGTTCTTGCTGTTTCTTCAGTTCTTGCTACTGCTACTGCTGCTGCTGATGTGTTTCAAGATCCAGTTCCCCCTCCTGTTGCAGTCTTTTCAATAGACCTCAGGTCTTTGCTCTCAGAATTTAATTCAATGTATTTCAGTTGTCAGCCAGAGAAATCTTGTCTTCCAGAGATAGTTTCTATCCAGCCCCCAGAGTATTTGCTCAAGGCCCTTGTGCCCTTCTCTTGTTGTGACCCCAGGATCATCACTTCCTTTGTTAACTCAGTTTATGCTGCTGCTACTCCTGCTGAAAGCAGTGTTGTTGTTTCTGATGTTGATGCCCTTTCTGCTGAAAATTTTGTTGATATTATTGCTGATACTGCTGATGAGTCAACTTCTAAGGAGATCCTTATGACAGAGGCACATGAGTTTGAGTCCTCTGTATTTTCTGATGATATGTCTGTTGTTGATATTGCTGTTTCTGTTAGTGAAACTGCTGCTGCCCCAACTGCTGTCATTACTGCTCCTGAACCTTCTGTATATATTGTTGTTACTGCTGCTTTAACCTCTGCTTCTGCTTCAACTTCAACTGCCACACCTTCAGTATCTGCTGTTGTTGCTGCTGCTTCAACTCCTGTTAACAATTCTGTATCTACTTCTGCTTCAACCCAGCTCAAGAAAGAGTTGATGAAAAGGATTGATGCTCTTTATGATGAGCAAAGCTCTGAAAGTGATGAGTTCAAGACAGATTCTGATGATTCTTCTGCTACCATTTCCAGAAAGAGAAAGGCAAGGAGCAAAGCCATGAAGAGAGTACCTTCAGCCAAGGTCAAGGACAACATTAACATACCATATTATATCCTTCATGATTGCCCCATAACTGAGCACTGGATGCAATACTCAAAGAATCAACTTAAAGCAATGAAGAAGAAAAGGAAATATGAAAAAGGATCCTCTCAATTCCAACATCCTTATCCTCCTCCACCACCTCCTCCTGATGCAGGTGCAGGTGGAAGTTCAGCTGCTCAACCCCCTGCTAGAAGGCAAACCCCCTATCAGCCACATGCCAGATCTTATCATAGGGGAAGCCAGTCCAGGGGCTCTCAATCCAGAAGAGGAGGATATAGAGGCAATCAAAGAGAATTCCAGGTTTACTCTAAAGGATACTCAAGGCAACATTCCTACTCCAGGGATGGACAAATCTCATCTGACACCACCTCTGGTCCTTTTCCCTATAAATTGAAGGAAACAGTTTCATCCAGGCCTCCTCAAGATAACCCATCTAATATATATGAGCCACCAGTGCCATTTGAAGACCCTGAGAACAATCCAGCTGCTTGGACTGCAAGGATGAAAGAACTTGCTGCACTGGATCAGATTAAGAAAGCTAAAGAGCAAGTAAGAGACTCCTCCAACATCTCTACAACATCTGAACAAAGAAAGAAAGAGTTGGAAAGATACGGGTCAAGCAAATTCTTTGATTCTGAAAGATACATGGAGCTGCATCCTGAAGCTGTAGTTCCCAGGCCCAAACAGCAAACCACTTTAGGTGCAGCAGATGATACAAGATCAAAGAAAGAGGCTCTCAACCCCAACAGAGAAATCAAACTCATTAAGAGCAAGGAAAAGAAATGACAATGTAAGGTGACAATCATCTTAACTTCTGATTATTATCTGGGATGATATATATATCTGTGGTTCTGCAATGTCCAGCTTTTTGTTCTTCTGTATTGCTGCTTGTATGTTGTTATTTTAATTTTTTGTTTCCAAACTCTGTAAATAGTAATCCTAACCCAAATAGGGGGAGATTGTTGGAACACCCTATTACTAATTTGGGTCAGGATCACTATGTCTCTAGAAAACCAATGTTTGACCTCCTGTATAGCTCAAAAGGTCAATTAGAATTGAGTCTAAGGGTTAGAAGTCTAAGTTTGGAATCTGCCCTCAAGACCAAGAATTTTTCAGTTTGAGACTAAGTCATATCGTCGAGCTCAGCACGACGTTTCGTCGAACTCCGATCGACAATCGTCTAGCTCAACTTCGACAGATCGTCGAACTCCATTCGACGATCGCTGAGCTCAACTTCCACAAATCGTCGAACTCCATTCGACGATCTGCGAGCTCAGTTCGACGATCTTTGACTCAGTATTGGATCTCTATCTCTGAGCTCAGTTCGACGATCTTTGAGCTCAGATCGACGATATTTTGTTGCTGTATAAGTCCTTATCGCTGAGCTCAGTTCGACGATAGTAGAGCTCAGTTCGACGTTTTCTGATGACTTCAAGGATTTATCAAGATTCAAATTCAGATCAGTTAAGGAGTTATTCTGCAATTAATTCAGAAGATCTTCTAGCCGTTTTCATTTATTTCTGGACCAAGTTTCAAAGGATTTTCAAGGAATGTTTCTTTGGACTTTCCTCCAGAAGATATTTTGCAATTAAGGATGCAATTAATGCAGGCCAACGGCTATTCTTGACAGAGGATGTTTCTTCTATTCAGTACAAGAGAATAAAAGACAAGATTTTTTGAATCTCTTTCAGACATCAACAATCCTTAGAACAAAGACAAGAAGAACAAGAAAAATATATTCTCTGTCTCAAAGAATTCTCTGAAGAACACACACCCAAGGAGATCAAACTTTCTGAAATCTTCTGATCTCACTTGTCTCAAGTGTTCAAGGCCAACATCTTTCAAGACTCCAGACACCTAACATTTCAGCTGATGCTGAAATCATCTTTTGTTGGAGATCAACTTTTGAAGGCCTATCACCCTACAACAAAGCTTCTTTTCCTGAACATCTCAAGGAATCAGGGGGAGCTTTGACACCATGAAATCCACATAGTCTTCTCAGCTGCTTTGAGAAAGAGAAGACTTCCATCACTCTCTCACCCCCATCTCTGTAAAGGGTTTCTCAAACTCCCTTCAAAAGTTTGAGCTTGGTTTTTGAGCACCTAGTCAAAAGCTCATTGGTGGCAAGACACCTGATCAAAAAATCTGATTTGGTTGTTGAGCACCTTATCAAAAGCTCATTGGTGCCCAGGACACCTGATCAACTCATCTTGTAGTGGATTCCTACCTACGATGGTAGAAGAGTGGATGTACCAAAGTTTAGGGGAACCACTATATTTCCTTATGTCATCTGGATTGCTTGTCTTTATTTTTGTTTCTGGCTGTGATTGTTCTGTGATTATTTTGTGGTTAGTTTAGTTCTGTGATTAGATTTGATAATTGCTTCCCTGCCCACTCACATTACAAAAATTGTTGTAAAAAGTTTTCAAGCACCATATACTCTATTCACCCCCCCTTTAGAGTATATCAGATCTAGCTGCACTCTCATTCTCTCTGAGTGAGTCTGTCTTAGCGACTTCCTCTCTCAAAGTGCTCTCTTCAGCCTTGAGAGACTTTATCTCTTTGGCTTGAGTTTTCACGACTGTATGACATTTGTCGTAAGCCTTGATCAACTCCTTATACTGGGCCATGAGTTCAGACTCATCGTCGGAAGAACTGTCCTCATAATCATGATCAGAAACATCAGATTAAGATAGAGGAGTATGAGAATTTACCTTCCTAGTGAACTGGGGTTCTTGTTCATCATCAGTTTGAGCCATTAGCCCGAAGTAGGCTTCATCTTCTTCACTTGACTCAGATGAGTCAGAGTCGCTAAGAGTCTTGCCCTTCTTGGATACGAGGCTCCTTTCTGTTCTCTTCTTATTGTATGAAGATTTTTTCCTCTCACTTTCCACCCTCCTTTTTCTTATGAGGGCAATCAGCAATGATGTGACCTGGCTTATTACAACAGTAGCAAACTTTGTCAGAAGAAATATGTTTATTTTGTTTAGTATTGTACCTGTCATTGCTACTTGAGCCTTTTCTGTATCGATCACCATCATGATGTGATATTCTGTGCGAGGCATCCTTCCCTCTCCATTGCTTCTTCTTGTTCAAGAATTTCTTGAACTGCCTTGAGAGTAGAGAAAACTCCCCTTCAGATAGTTCTGAGCCTGAAATGCTTGGCTCTAAAGTTTCTTCATCACTATCTTCCTGAGCAGGAGCAGGTGAAGTAGCTTTGCCCTTCCTAGATCTGTTTGCCTTCAGAGCAACAGACTTCGCCTTGGATGATGACCGTCTCCTCTTCTTCAGCTTTTCTAGAATTGATCTGCAGTTCATATGACATCAGTTTTCCAAAGAGGTTCTGAGTGTCAGTCTCTGCTAACTTACCAAACTCCCTGATTGCAAAGACTTTATTGTCCCACTCCTTAGTCAGGGACCTTAAAAACTTGTCATTCAGCTCACCATTTATAAAGACCCGTCCATATACTCTTAGGTTGTTCACAGTCTTGAAGAAATTTTCGAAGGTGTCTGCAATTGAGTCCTTTGATCCTTGTCAGAAGGCTTCATACTTTTGATTCAATAGGGTTCTTCTATCATCCTTAACTTCTTCAGTGTCTTCCAACAAGGTGACAAGAGACTGTTGTACAACCCCGTATCCGACAGACTGGGATCCTCCCCAGATAGCGGGCTCGGGGCGTGCTCTGAGCGATGAGTGCTCGCACATGCGTGTGGAGATTTTACATGTGAAGGCTTTAAGTTGATTAGGGTTTAATTTATATATATATATATATATATATATATATATATATATATATATATATATATATATATATATATATATATATATATATATATATATATATATATATATATGTTGGGCAAAGGGGGAAAAAGGATAAAAACAAAAAAGAGCTGCAACCCTAAAAAAAGGGGATTATTTTTTCTTCTCCAGCCGCAGGTTGCCCTCCTCACTCTCCCAATCAGCAAAAGTGGGAGAAGAAAAGCCAGCCGCCTGGAGCTCGAATCGGCCGCCTGGAGCAAGGCCGGCCGACATCTCCTTCCCCATCTCCGCCTGCAGCCCGATCCCGAGCCCCATCTCCCCTACTCTCTTTCTCCCGCCTGCTGCCATTGACAAGTGGAAGCCGAGCTTCTCTGCTCTATCCCAGCCACCACCGGTAAGGGAAAAGCCCGATCCTTCCCCTCTCTTTGTCCAGGCCATCGCAGGCTAGATTCAAGGCCGAACTTCCTCCTCTCCTCTTGGCCGACCAAGAGGGGTGGGGTTTTGGCTTGGACACTTCGATAGAGGCCAACCGGTGATGTCAGAAGAAGAACATCCCCTTCGAATCTCAGATCCGTGCGTGGACAGTCGCGATGAAGGTCATTTGTGACCAAGTCATGCCCCAAAACATGTGTCAAGTGTAACAGAGTTTCTTCTTGGGCAGGTGAAGCGCTCAATTAACATATTTACATGGAAGCCCCTCTCCACTAATGGGTGGGGGAAGGGAGATCTTCGATGGGTCGATGTGTACATCCTCACAGTTACTTGCATTTAGTATTCGAAAGCATGAGTATGGATTTAGGCATGTTGTGTGAAGCCCATCCGGATGTGTAAGCCGGATTGGTGATGTTCAGGGGTTCCCAAAGAAGACTCCGGGGAAGTTGTATATTATTCGTTTGCAGGGAAAAAGCACCATAGCCCCAAAAAAGGGGTGAGCGCAATGTAATTGGTCTACTTTTAGTCAACCAATGTTTTGCTTGCTGCCGCTTATCGAGACGTCGACGTACAGTTGTTGTAGTGCCAAGCGGGGAATAGAGGGCATAAACCCAAGTTTTTGTCGGCCCTCGAAGGCCTATTTTGCTTATGTTGCCGGCCTGCGTGCCGAAGTATGGTATTTATTTTCCTATAATTTAGAATGCTCGCGATGCCTTGGGCAAGCCCTAGAAGGCCTTTATTACGTTGTTGGCGGCCTAATTTAGGCTACGTAAAGAAAAATTTCTCGGCGAGATTACGCCATTGTTAGGGTGGGTGAGCAGCATTTTGCATAGACCCAAGGAGACACATCTGGATAGGAAAGAGTTGGTCTTGAGATCCTCCTTAGATGTTCCGGTCGGCCAAGAGTGCCCTCCGATGGTGTCTTAGCTCAGTCTTTGGCTTGGGAGGGGAAGAGTTTGTTAGTCTTCCGGGTATGCGGTGGAACCTCCACGGTGAGACCTTGGGTCTGTCCCTTGTATTCCTAGTCTGGTGCATAGATCGTTCTCTTAAGAGTAGTAGGTGCACGGTCACCCCTCTTTTGGGACCCCAAACTCCACAGAGGTCAAATTTTGGCTTCACACTTTTGGTGCGGTGAGCGTGGAGAGTGGCCAGCATGGAAGAACTCAGCTGAACGTCATGGCTTTAGAAGAGGAACCAAGTGACAACCAAGGTCATGCACAGACACTTTGTAGGTAAGGTCCTCATACTTGGGGTCGTCCCATCCTTGAATTGTAGGATTTTTGGACAGTCTATATTGAGGCTTCGACTGTGATTTACACATTATTATGGTGCCATTTTTATGAAATAAAGGGATACCCCGATAATTTTACATAAGTTGAATAAGAAGGAGCCTCCTAAACTTTTACCAGAGTCTAAAGTGATGAATGAATCCCGTAGAATCCATTTGCTAATATGGTGTCGTCTTTCAAATTGTGATAATTTTCTATCTGATCTAGACATTGATATTATGCCTATGGGATTAGATAATTTTAACACAAATAAATCGATAGATATAATTGTATTAGAATGTGTTCTTTGAAAGTATTTCAGACACACTTCCATTGCTGGTATTAGAGTTGTATGAGCTAAGAAACAAGAATACTATTCCACTGTACAATAGTTAGATGCACGAGTATAAAAAGCAGATATGGGACCTGATATAAAAACATCTAATGGTTCTATTGCTGGAAACCCTCCGAATTCAACAGGTTGTCATAAACTGAATCATATCCCATCTGTTCCTTTGTTCAGTATGTATTACAATATTTAAAACTGTCATAATTACAGTACCATAATAAGATCCACCATTCTGTAAATAACCTATAGGGAGAGACAATGCTGTTAAGTAATCATTTATATGATCATGACCATCACCAACATCTAATTTTGATATCCTTTGTTTTAAGGTAGGTGTTGCTAAAGCTCCTTTATGATAGAAAATAGAATTGAATTCAGTTATATATGAAGAAAATACAGATTTTGATTCATTGTGTAATATATTCATTATAGATCCCACATTAATAATTATAGAATGTGTGGTTTTACACATATCTATCCTATTTGGAACATCTTCCACAAATGTAATTAGTCTCTCAGCATCATCCGAAGTGACATATGATCTCATTTCAAAATATGGAACTTCTTCAATTTGTTTTAATGTAGACTCGACAGCATAACACATGATTCCATCATATGAAGAAGAAGTTCTATGAGATATACCTCGACACATGCCCCATTCAAAAGATGACCCAAAAACATCCTGAGTGATATCTGATTTATGTCTATCAGCAAAAGCCTTTATATGTTCAGATTTGTTTAAGAAATCTGATTTGATTAGCATTTTTACTAGTTTTTTCGGGAATTTTGCCCTTTTGTTTTAACCATACTGAAAGATCATAATAATTGTTCTGAATAACCCCATATCTTTATGTAATAGTGCTAAATACATACCTGAAAATCTATGTAATAAATGATTTGGACCCCATCTCTTTTGATCACTATTATCTGATACTGCCATAAATACATCTTTCCTAGTTAATAACTCAAGCACACTAGATTCCAAATTAAAATCGTTATCCTTATCGTCTAAGACATCACATTTGACAAACGAACTAAGTTCTTTTGACATATTTTCAGCAAATAATGCACCTAGTCTAAATTTGGCATTTAATACACTTATTTCTCTATGTCCTTTTTGGTCTTTTTGAACTATCCTATATCTATAATATTCAGTAATATCGAATTGTCTAAAAAACTTCTGCTAAGATTGAGAAAACAAATTCATGATTATTTAAATCATCTAATATAGCAGCAGCAACAGGAGTATCTGTTTACCTTATTTGGATTCTTACCCATTTCCTCATATAATTCCTCTAATATAATTGATGCCATTCTTACTCCTTGTGATTCTTTAGTTGATGCACCACTAGACATTCCACCATGTGATGTGCATGTAGAAATTGGAGATTTTCCAAGATGCTTATATAGTGCAAAAACATCTATTGCTGAAGTATTGACATTCTTTAAAGTTGCCCCTATTAAAAATAGTAATGAAAATTGAAATATTCCTGGTCCATTCATTATTAACATTCTACAAAATTCAACATCTTCTTTTACTATATCATGAGTGGATAAGAAACTCCTATCTTTAATGCTTTCAATACTCTTTGTCTTTATACCATTGACAAACTCATGATTTTTAGATAATGCAAATTTATATATATCATCTTCTTCATCTAGTTCGTTAAAACATATTGCTTCAAATACTTCATGGAATGCTCTAAACTTATTATATAAGTTTGCATAATACATACTACTTATTAGATGAGAAAAGTTTGTACCTATCTTTACTGAATTAGGAAATAAAACCGCAAATTCACCTTTTTCGATAATGTCTCCTACTCTTTTATTATTATATATTATATTTAAGCATGTGGCTAATTTTATCAATCAGAATAAATATAAGTATTCCCATATTGTTGAGGTCCTTATAAAGTCTATTTTATCACAAATAGCGTGAGGATTAGCTCCAAGACCCGTATTAAAAGTGAATAAGTATCTGATTTGCTCTGAGGCTTGTGCAAACTGATCATTATTAACAGACAGATGCATAATAGAATTAGTAACCACTTCACTTAATTCTTTAGGATCTATTTCCATAATGTCTATTATAATGCATTCACTGATTCGTTTTTATTTTGCATATCTTAAAGCCGATGGGGAGTTTGGAAACTTGGCAATACCCCGAGCGCCGCTCGGCCCCAGATGGACCCGCTGCGCAGGTTCTCATTAGCTGGCAGGTCTGAAGGCTTGCCTGTGGGGGAAAGGATTGGTTCTTGGAGACTTTGTTCTTGGTTCTTGGAGACTTTTGCACTACCCCGAGCTTGGCTCAGCCCCAGGTAGGACTACTGCACAGGCTCTCATTAGCTGGCAGGTCCGAAGGCTCTCATGTGGGGGTAAGGGACCCCGAGCGCCGCTCGGCCCCAGGTAAACCGACTGCGCAGGCTCTCATTAGCTGGAAGGTCCGAAGGCTCGCCTGTAGGGCGAAGGATTGGTTCTTGGAGACTTGGTTCTTGGTTCTTGGAGACTTTTGCACTACCCCGAGCCTGGCTCGGCCCCAGGTATACCCGCTGTGCAGGTTCTCATTAGCTGGTAGATCTGAAGGCTCGCTTGTGGGGGTAAGGGACCCCGAGCGCCGCTCGGCCCCATGTAGACCCACTGCGCAGGGTCTCATTAGCTGGCAGGTCCGAAGGCTCTCCTGTGGGGGGAAGGATTGGTTCTTGGAGACTTGGTTCATAGATCTTGGATATTTTTACACTACCCCGAGCTTGGGTCGGCCCCAGGTACACCCGATGCATAGGCTCTCATTAGCTGGAAGGTCTGAAGGCTTGCCTGTGGGGGTAAGGGACCCTGAGCGCCGCTCGGCCCCAGGTAGACAAGCTGCGCATGCTCTCATTAGCTGGCAGGTCCGAAGGCTCGCCTGTGGGGTGAAGGATTGGTTCTTGTAGACTTGGTTCTTGGTTCTTGGAGACTTTTGCACTACCCCGAGCCTGGCTCGGCCCCAGGTAGACCCGCTGCGCAGGTTCTCATTAGCTGGTAGGTCCGAAGGCTCGCTTGTGGGGGTAAGGGACCCCGAGCACCGCTCGGGCCCAGGTAGACCCGCTTCGCAGGGTCTCATTAGCTGGCAGGTCCGAAGGCTCTCCTGTGTGGGGAAGGATTGGTTCTTGGAGACTTGGTTCTTAGTTCTTAGATATTTTTACACTACCCCAAGCCTGGCTTGGCCCCAGGTACACCCAATGCATAGGCTTTCATTAGCTGGCAGGTCTGAAGTCTCGCCTATGGGGGTAAGGGACCCGAGCACTGCTCGACCCCAGGTAGACCTGCTGCGCAGGCTCTCATTAGCTGGTAGGTCCGAAGGCTCGCCTGTCGGGGAAAGGATTGGTTCTTAGAGACTTGGTTCTTAGTTCTTGGAGACTTTTGCACTACCCCGAGCCTTGCTCGGCCCCAGGTTGATCTGTTGTGCAGGCTCTCACTGGCTGGCTGGTCCGTAGGCTCGCCTGTGGGGGTAAGGGACACCGAGTGTTGCTCGTCCCCGGGTAAACTCGCTGTCCAGGCTCTCATTAGCTGGGCAGGGCTGTAGGAACACCTGGGGGGATTGGGAAAGAGTTTGAAAAGGGTTTGGAATAAACATATATCTTTAACAGATGAAAGCTTTTTATATATTGAAATATAAATATATATACTTATAGAAAAACTGGAAAATGCGCAATGCTTCTTCAAAATGTGGATAATCATAGTTTAAGCCATAGTTGAGATCAATAGTTTTGTTTTGATGAACAGAATAGACTAGTATTAATACTCTACTTGATTCATGCCTTAAGAAAATTGTAAGATTATTTGGAAAATCTGCCAAATCAAAAATATCATCATCTTTCATAACATGGAAAGGTACATTGTCTGTACTTTTTTCGTTCTTAGTTTCAGGTGGTATCACATATTCTTGTCATGTTCTGAATCTCATTATTGTATTAATATAATTGTGAACACGCATAGGCCAATCTTTAGCTGCTCTAGTTTCTTCAAGTTGAGATTTGGCTATAACATAAAATGTTTTTGAAGTGATAAAGAAATGATGATTGTAAAGTGTTCTACTTCAGTTAGATTCAGCTTCTTGAATTTCAAAACATGTTTTGTCATTAACAGCGACATTCAATATGTTGGAACACCCTATTACTGATTTGGGCAAGTATCACAATGTCCTTAGGAAAATTATTCTGACCTTCTTGTATAGTTTTTAAGGTCAATTAGATTGAGTCTAAGGGTTAGAATTTAGGCTTGAAAGCTGCCCCCAAGACACTCAGATCAGATATTCAAATTCAGGAGACTAAGTCATTTTCGTCGAGCTCAGGTCGACGAATCATCGAACTCAGTTCAACTATCTCTGAGCTCAGTTCAACGAGTCGTAGAACGCCGTTCGACGATCTTCGAGCTCAGATCAACGTTTCTGTCTCTAGCTGTTTTCCCAGTCTCTGAGCTCAGGTCGACGATAGTTGAGCTCAGATCGACGATTTCTGTTTCCAGTCTAGTTCTAGTCTCTGAGCTCAGATCGACGATTTTCTGGAGAGATCGGCGATTCTCAAGATTCAAATTCAGACAGTTATAGAATTCTATCTTATTTATTCCCAGCATTTATTTCAAGAATCTTGTAGCCGTTTCAATTAATCTGGAGCAATTTTAAGGGAGATTTAAAGGAATGTTTTTTAGGACTTTCCTCCAGAGACAAAATTCATTTAAGGAAGTAATTAATGAGTGGCTAACGACTATCTTGGAGATAGAGAATCAATTCATTCTTTTCAGATCTAAGGAATAAAAGAGGATATTATCCTGCTACTCCTAACAGTTACACACAGAAAGAGAACAATCACAGACAGAAACACAGACAGAATTCATTCAGAACACACACCACTGAAGGAGATCAACATACAGAAAAGAAGATTTTCTAGATCTCTTTTGACTCAAGTGTTCAGAGGCTTCATCCAACAAGACTCAAGACACTACAAATTTCAGTAACTGCTGGAATCATCCTTTGTTGGAGATCTCATCTACTGAAGGCCTATCACCCTAGTGCAAAGCTTCTTTTCCTGAACAACTTCTAGATCTCAGGGGGATCTTTGACAACATCATCCACTAGTCTTCTCTCTGATTGTTGACAGAGAAGAACATCTCACCTCTTTCTTTTTCTGCTGTAAAAGGGTTTCTCAAAACTCCCTTCAAAAGTTTTGTGCTGGTTTTTGAGACCTTGTCAAAAATCAGTGGTGGCAAGACACCTGATCAAAAAATCTAGTTTGGTTTTTGAGCACCTTATCAAAAGCTCATTGGTGCCCAGGACACCTGATCAACTCATCCTGCAGTGGATTCCTACCTAGGGTGGTAGAAGAGTGGATATACCTAGATTTATTAGGGAACCACTATAGCTCCTTGTGTCTTCTGGTTGCTATATTTTGTTTGCTGTGTGCTGTATTTTTATTTCTTGCTTTCATAATTTTTATTTACTGCAAGCACCTTACACATATATTTAAATTAAGTCTTCCACTGCAAAATAATTTTTAAGTTGAAAATTATTTTAATATACTCTATTCACCCCCCCCCCTCTAGAGTTAAGGTAGATCTTATCCCCACTTTCAATTGGTATCAGAGCTAGGTTGGTTGTTATTCAACTAAATCTTCATCAGATTAGTTGTTCCTACAGGCTAATAAATGAACAAAAAGATCTCTGATAAGATCAATCTTTTATAGATGGTTTTTATTTTTATTATTTGTATTATATTTATCTTTATATAAAACCATGGGACAGAACAAAGATTATGCTAGTACCAGACCTCCAGTGTGCAATCTATCTAAGTTTGCACTTTGGAAGACAAGGATAAGATTGTACATGAATTCTATTGATGAAGATATCTTTAATTCTGTTTTGACAGTGGGTCCAAGACCCCCAGAAAATACAAGTACAAGTGTTGTTCCACCTCCTTCAGGAACAGATGCAGAAATCAAAAAATGGAAAGTTGCAGATGCCAAAGCAATGAACATTTTGGCACAAACCATGTCTGATGAAATATTTCAAAAAGTAGCTGAATGCAACTTAGCAAAAGAGATATGGGACAAACTATCTGAAATAGTGTCAGGATTTGCAGATGAAAGGAAAGATAGAAGATCCCATCTCATAACTCAATATGAGAACTTCAAGAAAGGAGAAACTGAGTCAGTTGCTGATATGTATACCAGACTCAGTCTTATAGTCAATGAACTGAAAACCTTGGATAAGGAGATCTCATTGGCTGATCTCAATGACAAAATCCTAATGTGTTTCCCCAACACTTGAGACTCAAGGATCTGGCCAATCAAAGATGCCAGAAGCCTAAATGAGACCACCAATGAGGCTCTTTTGGGCAAGCTCAAGTCTTATGAGCTGCTCATCAAGAACAGAGAAGAAGAGCAGAAGGCTGCTTCACCAGCAATCAGAAAAGCGAAATCAATAGCATTGAAAGCTATTGAAGATCAGCCTAAAGACAAGGTCATAGGCAATGAAGAGCTGCTAAGCTTACTGGCCAAAAGGTTTTATAAAATGGCTAGGAAAGACTTCAGGAAAAAGTCCGCCAGAGGGCATGAAAAGCCAAGGTATGATAAGTCCAATAACAAAGAAATTATTTGTTTTGGATGCAGGAAACCAGGCCACATTGTGCCTGACTGTCCAGAAAATCAGAATAAGAACAAGAAGGACAAGAAAGAAAGGAGAAGAGACGGAGACTTCAGGAAAAATGGCAATGACAAACCCTCCTCCGGCAAGAACAAACATACCAGGAAGGGGTTTGTAACTGAAAACTGGAGTGAAACAGAAGAAGAATCAGAAACTTCATCCAGCTCAAGTGATGATGAAGATGATGCTGAAGAAAAGGAGTTCTGCATGATGGCTATCAATGTCTCTCAACACAATACTGATGCAGAATAAGAGTCAGAGTCTGAATCAGAAACTCAATCTGAAGAGAATCAGGTAATATACTCATTTTATTGTAATTCAGAGGACTTCAAATGTGAATTTAAGGCACTTTGTTTAGATCTATTAAAATCTGAGAAAGAAATTATTTCTCTCAAAAATCAACTGTCTGAACAATGCACCTTAAAATCAGATAACCTCAAACTCTCTGAGGAGTTGGAATGTTATAGGGAGCAGATAGCCTCACTGAAAAGTGAACTATCAGAGGCCAAGAAGTTTGAAGAATCCCTCAATGGGAGAAGTATCAAAATAATGGACATCACAAGCACAGTGAACTCAAGATTCAATAGTACACTGGGCTTGGGTGCTTCATCCAGCCAACCTATAGTATTAACAGCCCCAATCAAGTTTATCTTAGATAAAGGTAAGGGAGTTGTAGAGGTGGCTAGGAAGAATTCTAATTTACCTAAGAAAACAAAAGTTCAACAGAAAACGTCGAACGGAGCTCGAAGATCGCCGAATGGAGCTCAATAATCTCAGGCTGAATCGTCAAAGTTAGGTCGACGATCTCTGAACCCTGAACTCTGGCATAGTCGATCTTTGAATAGAGCTCGACGATCTGACCCAAGATCGTCGAACTCAGCTCAGAGATCGTCGAACAGAGCTCAGAGTTTTGAAAAATCTTTCAAAGGTAAATCAAACTTCAATCCTAGAGGTCCTACATCTCAGAGGTTTAACCCTTATACTGAATGGATAATAACTCATAGGAGATATCATCCTGAAGGCTATAAGATTCAACCATGGATGTCTTTTATTTCAGAATTTAAAGGTTACAACCTAGGCCCAAGGTAAACTGGGTCAAAAACAAATAAATTGTTTTATGTGCAGGTGAAGACCTATCCAACATCAAACCAGCAATGGTATCTGGATAGTGGGTGCTCAAAGCACATGACAGGAAATAAGGAGAATTTCACATCCTTCAAAGACAAACTTGGACCCAAAGTAATATTTGGTGATTCAAACTTTGGACTAACAAAAGGATATGGTGCAGTCCAGATTGGGTCAATCATTCAAGAAAGTAGCTTATGTGGAAGGACTGAAGCTCAACTTAATCAGCATCAGTCAACTGTGTGATGAAGGATACCAAGTGACTTTCAACAGATCCTCATGCAAAATCAAATCAAAGGACAACACAACTGTGTTGACAGGTAAAAGGAAAGGTAACATTTATCTTGTAGATTTTCTTTCAACTAAGGTAGATATATGCTTGTTCAATTCCATTTGTAGACCTAATGAACTATGCCATAAAAGATTAGGACATATAAATCTTAGAACTATTGCTAGGCTATCCAAGGACAACTTTGTTAGAGGACTACCTTCTAGCCCCTACAAGAAGGAAGGACTTTGCAGGGCTTGTCAATTAGGCAAGCAAACCAAAAATAGCTTCAAGTCACTTAATAAGAGTGATTCACCTAGGATTTTGTATCTGTTACACATGGATCTCTTTGGACCCATTACAGTATAAAGCTTAGGAGATAAATCTTATACTTTAGTAGTTGTAGATGACTTCTCTAAATTCACATGGGTGTTCTTTCTGAGGAAGAAGTCTGATAACTTTAAGTGTTTGACAGAGTTTCTCAAATGCATACAAAGTGAGTTCAACACTCACATTGCCCTGATCAGAAGTGATCATGGGACAGAGTTTGATTCCTATCTTATGCAAGAGTTCTGTCAGAGTGAAGGGATCAGACACACTTTCTCAGCTCCTAGAACTCCTCAACAAAATGGGGCAGCTGAAAGGAAAAATATAATCCTCATTGAATATGCTACTACATTGTTGTCAGATGCTCAACTTCCTCTATTCTTTTGGGCAGAGGCAGTGAACACCTCCAACTATGTGTTGAATAGAAGTTTGATACATAAGCTGAAGGGCAAGGCTCCCTATGAATTACTCAAAGGGAAAAAACCTAAAGTAGATTATTTTAAAATTTTTGGTTGTATTTGTTACATTCACAATAATGACAAGAAATACATAGCAAAATTTCAAGCTAAAGATGATGAATGAGTGTTTCTGGGATACTCCATGATCAGTAAAGCTTATAGGGTGTATAAAAAATCTACTCTTAAAATTGAAGAATCTGTTCATGTATCCTTTGATGAATCTAACATGTCTTTTAAGGAGAAGAATGCTTCTACCATAGAATCTTTGCAGGTATACTCTCTTGCTGAAAATTTGGACAGGTTACATATTAGACAAAAGGATGAAAGCAGTGAAGATGAAGAAGATATTCAACATCTTCGAGAGAATCTTCTTGAAGAGTCAGTTGTTGTTCCACAAGAGGAAACAACAACACAGGTTGGTGAACAATCAACACCCCCTGTTGATTTAGTAACATCAAGAGATCATCCAATCTCCCAAGTGATTGGAGACATCTCAGCTGGTGTGCAAACCAGAAATCAGGTCAACCAAAACCTGATGCACACCTGCTTTCTTTCTCAAATTAAGCCTCAATCCATTCAAGATGCAGAACAAGATCCACACTAGATAATTGCAATGCAAGAGGAATTACATCAATTTGAAAGAAACAAAGTTTGGGAACTAGTGCCAAGGCCAAAGGATCACTCCATTGTTGGAACAAAATGGGTGTTCAGAAATAAATTGGATGATCAAGAAGTCATTGTAAGGAACAAGGCAAGGTTAGTTGCTCAAGGATACTCTCAAGAAGAAGGGATAGACTATGACCAGACCTTTGTACCAGTTGCAAGGTTAGAGGCCATAAGAATCTTCTTAGCTTATGCAGCACACAAAGGATTCAAAGTATATCAAATGGATGTAAAGAGTGTTTTTCTCAATGGAGACATCAAGCAAGAAGTCTATGTTAGACAACCCCCAGGTTTTATTTCTCCAACTCATCCTGATTATGTTTTCAAATTGCATAAAGCATTATATGGTCTAAAGCAAGCTCCTAGAGCATGGTATGAGACCGTAGCATGCTTTCTTCTGAAAAATGATTTTATAAGGGGTAGAGTAGACCAAACTCTTTTTATTAGAACCCATAAGTCCAATACCTTACTAGTACAAATCTATGTAAATGATATTATCTTTAGTTCTACTGATTCAAATCTGTGCAAAAGGTTTTCCAACCTAATGCATTCTAAATTTGAAATGAGTAACATGGGTGAACTTTCCTTCTTTCTAGGATTGCAAGTCAAATAGCATGCTGAAGGCATATTTATCTCTCAAACCAAGTATGCAAAATAACTGGTTAAGAAATTTGGTATGTCTGAAGCATCATGTATGAAAACACCTATGCCTACTAATGCTGTATTAGATGCTGATGAACATGGGAAACCTGTTGATCAGACAACATATAGAGCAATGATTGTCTCTTTATTGTACCTTATAGCTAGTAGACCTGAGATAATGTTTGCTACATGCATATGTGCTAGAATCCTAGTGAGCCCTAGAGAGTCACACTTAATCTTAGTAAAAAGGATTCTTAGGTATGTGAAAAGTTGTCCAAATCTAGGTCTCTGTTATCCAAAAGACTCAGTATTTGACTTAACTGAATTTTCAGATGCTGATTATGCTGGATGGAGAATAGACAGGAAAAGCACTAGTGGAACTTGCCAGTTTCTTGGTGATAGACTTGTCTCCTGGTTTTGCAAGAAACAAACATCTGTGTCCACATCAACTGCTGAAGCTGAATATATGACAGCAGGTAGTTGATGCTCACAGATCTTGTGGATTCAAAATCAGCTCCTAGACTATGGCTACAACTTAGAGAAGTCAAAAATATTCTGTGATAACACTAGTGCTATTTCTATAGCACAAAATCCAATCCTCTATAGTAGGACAAAACATATAGAAATTAGGCATCACTTTTTAAGGGACAATGTTGAGAAAAATAAAATTAAACTTCAATATATCTCAACTGACTTGCAAAGGGGAGATATTTTCACCAAACCATTGGATGAAAAGAAACATACATTCTTCCTGAATCAGTTAGGAATGTTAGATGTAGGAAGTTTAAAATAAGATCCAAGATTTTAAAACTCTAAAATTGACCAAGACTAGGCAAACAATTTGATTTTTCTAGTGTCTATAGGTTGTTTCTGGTCTCTGTACTGCGCTCGACGTTTTTCCCAAAGATCGTCGAACAGAGATCGACGTTCTTAGAAATCGTCGATTGGAGTTCAGCGCTTTCCAGATAGTGCTAAGCTATCTTCTTCCGGTCAGCGATCGTCGAACGGAGCTCGACACTCTCCAATATCGTCGAACGGAGATCGACGATGTTGAAGACCTTTCAGATTCCTTTAGAAGCCCAGATCGTCGAACGGAGTTCAACGATCTTTCCTTTTCTGCGTCGAACCCTGCTATAAAATTCATTTCTCGGCCGTCGTTCTCCCTTTGCGCTTTCATACTCTCTGCAGAATTTCCCTTTCCCTCCAAACTTTTCTACACTTGGTCTTTTGTTTGTTCATTTTTACAGGTAAAAATGGCCCTTTTCTGTTGCAGTTTTGGCAGCAATGAAATTTGACACTGGATTCGATATCGATATGGACTCGTTTGAGAACAGTGATCAGATCTTCAAGGATATTCTGGATTTATTCAAAGATCAACAACTAGTACACATCATGACCACAAGGATAAAACTGGCTGCAGATGAAATCAAAGAATGAGTGTATACTGCTCACAATCAAGATCAAAATACAGTGATTGGAACTATATCAGGAAATCAGGTATCTCTTACTCCTGTTATATTAACAAAGGTTTTTCAATTAAGTACTGGTCAAGATTCTCTTGAGTTGTTTGGAGAAGAGTTTGCAATTATGCTTGATAGGATGGGTCATTCAGCAGCAAACCCTAACAAGCTGCTTAAGAAAAATCTGTCAGTGGAATACAGGTTTCTAGCAGATGTTGTTGGAAAGGTCCTGTTAGCAAAACATTCTGCCCATGATACCATATCCAGGTATCAATTATGTTTAATGGGTGCTTTGGTGGATAAGAAACAGTTGAATTGGGGAGAAGTTTTCTTTGACCTAATTAAGAAGAAAGTGAATAAGAACTCTGTCAATTTTGGAATGATTCTAGGGCTATTTCTTCATAGCAGATGCCCTGAGCTGCTTGTTTCAAGTGGGATGCATATCAATGCCTCTAAGAGGTTAACCTGTGCCCTTTTTGGCAAATGGGACAGGCAAATTGCAAAGCCAAGCAGAGCCTCTACAGTCATCTCATCTTCAGGCACTAGGACTGATCCAGTCACTTCCCCTTAGGCAACTGCACCATCAGAAGAACTGCCTGCCTCCTCATCTCCACCTTCTCCACCTACTGTTCCCTCAACAAATATCACATCCACCATAACCATCTCAATTTCATCCCACATATCCATTCCATCTCCAAACTCAATTCCTTCACCAATATCAATATCCATTGAAGATCTTTTCCATCCATTACATCACTATCCACACATAACCATTGACTCATCATCTCACCTTCCATCCTTCACTCTCTTAGATGATTCCTATATGCATGACTCTCACTCCTCACCCCTTGAGCCACCATCTTCTTCTACATCATATCAACAACTGCTACAAGAAATCATTGCTCAACCATCCTTCACTCCATCTATCTCCATTCCATTAACTTCCATCTCCACCATTCCTATATCTCAACCATCAATTCTACCATCCACATTAACACTTTCTCCAACCACATCTACAGCTCCTCCTACATCCATCTCTACCTCTACTCAAGCACAACTTAAGCAAGTAGATCTCTCAGCCATAACAGATAAGCTCTATGAGATGTTAGCTCCAAGGCTATCACTCCTGCTGGAGACCTCCCTGGCTCTACTTCTGAAATCAGTTCAGGAGTTATCTGACAGACCTTCTTCCCTATATCCTCATCAGGCAATCCCTTCTGTTGGGTGCCTTGATCCAGTAACTACTGAATCTAGGAAGGGGGAGATGCCATATGAAGTAGAGAGATTTCCTGCTGTAGAGATTCCAGTTCCAGCCCCAGTTCTAGTTATAACAGTTGACCTCAGGTCCCTGCTGTCAGAGATTGATACTGTTTACCTCAGCCGTCTTCCAGATCAGAAAAGTGAAGATCTTACTAAGGCCATTGTGCCTATTTCTAGCTGTGAGCCCAGCTTAATATCTTCTTATATAAATTCTTTCAAGGCTGTGGACAGTGCTCCTTCAGTTTTTATTGTTCCTGCTGCTGCTGCTAATGCTGTTTTAGTTTCTGATGATGTGCTTATGACAGAGGCTAATGACTCTGATCCTGCTGTTTCTGTTATTATTATTTCTGATTCTGTTGTTCCAGTTACATCAGTTAGTGTTGTTTTTGTTACTGCTGCTGCTGTTGTTGTTTCTTCTGTTCAATCCCAACAACAAAGAGTTTACTTCAAAAGGATTAATGAACTATATGACAATCCTCAGAGCTCAGATAGTGATCAATTTAGAACTAATTCTGATGATTCCTCTGCAACTATTGTAAGGAAGAGGAAAGCTAGAAGCAAGGCCCTAAAAAAAGTTCCATAGGAGAAAATTAAAGATGTAAATGATATTTTATACTATATTTTGCATGATTGTCCAATTTCAGAACCATGGATGCAGTTTTCCAGGAATCAACTAAAGGCAATGAAGAAAAATAGGAAATATGATAAAGGATCATCTAACTTCAATCCTCCTCCTCCTCTTTCACTAGATATAGGTACTGGTGGAAGTTCTGCTTATCAGTCATCTGTTGCTAAAAGTCAATGCACCTCTCAGTTTCAAGGAAGATCTCAATCAAGAGGATGTCAATAAAGAGGCTACCAGTCCAGAAGAGGACAGTATAGGGGAAATCAAAGAGAATTCAGAGTTTATTCCAAAGGTTATTCTAGGCAGCATCCTTATCATAGGGAAGGACAAGGTCCCACTGACTCTACATCTGGCCCTTTCCCTTATAAGTTAAAAGATCTAGTTTCTTCCAAAGCTACTCCTGATGATTCATCAAACAAATATGAACCTCCTGTACCATTTGAAGACCCAGAGAATAATCCTACTTCTTGGACAGCAAGAATGAAAGAGTTGGCTATACTAGATCAAATTAAAAAGGCAAGAGAACAAGGAAAAGATACATCAAATTTCACCACTCTATCAGAACAGAGAAAGAAAGAACTTGAAAGATATTCTTCCAGCAAATTCTTTGACTCAGAAAGCTATATGAAGCTGCACCTAGAAGCTATAGTCCCCAGGACAAAACATCAAACTTATCTAGGTGCAGATGATAACAGAAGATCCAAGAAAGAAGCTCTTAACCCTAACAGAAAAATAGTTCTCAAAAAGAGCAAGGAAAAGGAATGATTATGTAAGCTGACAGTGTTATCTATTCTGACTTTCTGATGTGATTTTATTTGTGTTTCTGCAATGTTGTTTTGATTTTATATCTGCATTGTATGCTTTTATTTCCTATGTCATGTAAATAGTAATCCTAACCCAAATAGGGGGAGATTGTTGGAACACCCTATTACTAATTTGGGCAAGGATCACTATGTCCTTAGGAAAATTGTTTTGACCTCCTTGTACAGTTTTTAAGGTCAATTAGATTGAGTCTAAGGGTTAGAATTTAGGCTTGAAAGCTGCCCCCAAGACCCTCAGATCAGATATTCAAATTCAGGAGAGTAAGTCATTTTCGTCGAGCTCAGGTCGACGAATCGTCGAACTCAGTTCGACTATCTCTGAGCTCAGTACAACGAGTCATCGAACACCGTTCGACGATCTTAGAGCTCAGATCGACGTTTTTGTCTCTAGCTGTTTTCCCAGTCTCTGATCTCAGGTCGACGATAGTTGAGCTCAGATCGACGATTTCTATTTCCAGTCTAATTCCAGTCTCTGAGCTCAGGTCGACGGTAGTTGAGCTCAGGTCGATGATTTTCTGGAGAGATCGACGATTCTCAAGATTCAAATTCAGACAGTTATGGAATTCTATCTTATTTATTCCCAGCATTTATTTCAAGGATCTTGTAGCCGTTTCAATTAATCTGGAGCAAGTTTCAAGGGAGATTTAAAGGAATGTTTTCTAGGACTTTCCTCCAGAGATAAAATTCATTTAAGGAAGTCATTAATGAGTGGCTAACGGCTATCTTGAAGACAGAGAGTCAATTCATTCTTTTCAGATCTAAGGAATAAAAGAGGATATTGTCCTGCTACTCCTAATAGTTACACACAGAAAGAGAACAGTCACAGATAGAATTCATTCAGAACACACACCACTGAAGGAGATCAACATACAGAAAAGAAGATTTTCTAGATCTCTTTTGACTCAAGTGTTTAGAGGCTTCATCCATCAAGACTCCAGACAATACACATTTCAGCAACTGCTGGAATCATCCTTTGCTGGAGATCTCATCTACTGAAGGCCTATCACCCTAGTGCAAAGCTTCTTTTCCTGAACAACTTCCATATCTCAGGGGGAGCTTTGACAACATCATCCACTAGTCTTCTCTCTGATTGTTGACAGAGAAGAACATCTCACCTCTTTCTTTTTCTGCTGTAAAAGGGTTTCTCAAAACTCCCTTCAAAAGTTTTGTGCTGGTTTCTGAGACCTTGTCAAAACTCAGTGGTGGCAAGACACCTGATCAAAAAATCTAGTTTGGTTTTTGAGCACCTTATCAAAAGCTCATTGGTGCCCAGGACACCTGATCAACTCATCCTGTAGTGGATTCCTACCTAGGGTGGTAGAAGAGTGGATGTACCCAGATTGATTGGGGAACCACTATAGATCCTTGTGTCTTCTGGTTGCTATATTTTGTTTGCCATGTGCTGTGTTTTTATTTCTTGCCTTCATAATTTTTATTTACTGCAAGCACCTTACACATATATTTAAATTAAGTCTTCCACTGCAAAAAAAATTTTAACCTGAAAATTATTTTAATATACTCTATTCACCCCCCCCCCCCTCTAGAGTTAAGGTAGATCTTATCCCCACTTTCACAATGATAAGTTAGTTTGATTTTGTCATAAAGCGTTCAGTATTGACAGAAATTCATGTACTCAGATTCACTCTCACTATGGTATTCTTATTATTAACCTGTAACAATGATATTCAAGAAGTGCATAGCGAAGCATCTCTAACCATAAAAGCATCTACTAATACTGTTTATACTTTATTTCTCACACCTGAAGCTCCTTTAGGTTGTATTGATCTACTGTAACAATCACTATGAAATTTCCTCATATCATCTGTAGATGCTGATAATGCTTTAGATTTGTAATCATTATAAGAAACATTCATGTTTTAAAATACTTTTATAAATTCAGAAACATATAAACTATTTGGATTATATTTCAAACATGCTCTATCATAATTTACCCATGGATTGGAGAATCGTATAAAGAAAGAGTTTGTGCCATTATTAGTTTCAAACTTGCATGTTTTAGTAATCTTACATAAATTAAATATGAATTTCGGTGCTGAACTATCTAATGATTTCAAAGTTATACTGCTATCATATAATATCCATTAAGTCATATGATGTCTGCATTCAAAGTGAGATAAGCGTTTATTAGTTCTACTCATTGAAACTGTGCCTATTACATTTGGAACTTTTAGTACAAAGATT
The DNA here is from genome assembly GCA_039583875.1 of Platanthera guangdongensis. Taxonomy (NCBI): domain Eukaryota; kingdom Viridiplantae; phylum Streptophyta; class Magnoliopsida; order Asparagales; family Orchidaceae; genus Platanthera; species Platanthera guangdongensis. The sequence continues at coordinate 17,898,436 of CM077159.1, forward strand.
TCACCTTCTGCTAAATATCTAAAATTAGATCTTTCAAAATCAGCCATATTGACTTTAATTGTAGGTGGTAATGATGTTTCAGATAAGAAACCTGATTGACACTTAATACCATGTTATGTTTTGTCTTTCGCACGTTCTGTTTCGCTCCCTTTATCTCAAAGTGAGGAGTTTCCTCAAACTTTGTTTTGAGGTCGCCTCCCACTCGCCGAATACTCGGGGTTGGACAATTTTTTCCAAGCATGGAACTCGCTCGAAAAGAGCAGGTATTGTGTACAACCCTGTATCCGGCCGAGTGGGATCCTCCACAGATAGCGGGCTCGGGGCGTGCTCTGAGCGATGACTGCTCGCACATGCGTGTGGAGACTTTACATGTGAAGGCTTTAATTTGATTAGGGCTTAATTTTATAATATATACATTTATTATATATATGTATATAGAGTTGGACAATGGGGGAAAAAGGATAAAAAACAAAAAAGAGGTGCAACCTTAAAAAAAGGATCGGGTTTTCTTCTCCAGCCGCAGGTCGCCCTCCTCACTCTCCGGATCGGCAAATGGGTGAAAAGAAAAGCCAGCCACCTGGAGCTCGAATTGGCCACCTGGAGCAAGGCCGGCCGGCCTCTCCTTCCCCATCGCCGCCTGCAGCCCGATCCCGAGCCCCCTTTCCCCAACTCTCTTTCTCCCGCCCGCCTCCGTTGATAAGGGGAAGCCGAGCTTCAATGCACTGTCCCGGCCACCCCCGGTAAGGGAAAAGCCCGATCCTTCCCCTCTCTTTATCTAGGCCATCGCCGGCTAGATTCAATGCCGACCTTCCTCCTCTCCTCTTGGCCAACCAAGAGGGGTGGGGTTTGGGCTGGACACTTCGAGAGAGGCCAACCGATGATGTCAGAAGAAGAACATCCTCTTCGGAGCTCAGATCCGTACGTGGGCAGCCGCGACGAAGATTTTTCGTGACCGAGCCATGCCCCAAAACATGCATCAAGGGTAACAAAGTTTCTTCTTGGGCAGGTGAAGCCCTCAATTAACATATTTGCATGGAAGCCCCTCTCCACTAATGGGTGGGGAAAGGGAGCTCTCCGACGGGTCGATGTGTACATCCCCACAGTTACTTGCATTTAGTATCTGGAAGCGTGAGTAAGGATTTAGGCATGCTTTGTGAAGCCCATCCGGATGTTAAGCCGGATTGGTGATGTTTTGGGGTTCCCGAAGAAGACTCCGAGGAAGTTGTATATTATCTGTTTACAGGGAATAAGCACCATAGCCCCGAAAAAGGGGCGAGCGCAATGTAATTTGTCTGCTTTTAGTCAACCAATGTTTATCTTGCCGCCGCTTGTTGAGACATCGGCGTACAGTTGTTGCAGTACAAAGCAGGGAATAGCGGGCTTAAGCCCAAGTTTGTGCCGGCCCTCGAAGGCCTATTTTGCTTATGTTGCCGGCCTGCGTGCCGAAGTATGGTATTTATTTTCCTATAATTTAGAATGCTCGCGATGCCTTGTGCAGGCCCTAGAAGGCCTTTATTATATTGTTGGCGGCCTAATTGAGGCTACGTAAAGAAGAATTGCTAGGCGATATTGCGCCATTGGTAGGGCGGTTGAGGAGCCTTTTGCATAGACCCAAGGAGACACATCTGGATAGGAGAGAGTTGGTCTTGAGATCCTCCTTAGATGTTCCGGTCAGCCAAGAGTGCCCTCCGAAGGTGTCTTAGCTCAGTCTTTGGCCTGGGTGGGGAAGGGTTTGTTAGTCTTCCGGGTATGTGGTGGGACCTCCACGCTGAGACCTTGGGTCTGTCCCTTGTGTTCCAAGTCTTGTGCCTAGATCGTTCGCTTGAGGGTAGTAGGTGCGCGGTCACCCCTCTTTTGGGACCCCTAACTCTACAAAGGTCAAATTTTGGCTTCAACAACTGCCACATCTCCTTAACAGATTGGCAGTGAATCAGATTCAGCAGCATAAAATCATCGACTGCACTTGCTATAATATTTTTAGCTTTCTTGTCCAACGAGACAAGTGCAATCTCATCTTTATCCAGATCCATCAATTTCTTAGGAACCTTTTTAGTAGGATCAATAGTGGAGATGGTCATTGGAATATAAGGACCTTCTTCAACAATCATGAAGATCCTTGGATCCACAACTTCCATGAAGAATTTAATCCTTTCTTTCCACATGGGAAAGTTAGTCTTTGTGCATAGAGGAAGCTTGGCAAAATCCTTGGCCTTGTACATGCTTGGATAACTCTAAAGACAACTTTGGGGCAGATTTGTTCAAGGTGTTAACCTTTTTATGAACAACCTGGCGCTGATACCAATTGAAAATGTTTTAAGTTGTCTTACCTAAATCACCTAGAGGGGGGTGAATAGGTGAGTTGTGCGTCTTTTGAGGAATAAAAAATATAACAGGTTATGCCCATATAATCAACCAAGCAATCACAGAGGACACAAAGATTTATGGCGGTTCCCCAACATTTCGTACATCCATTTTCCAATCACCGATCTAGCAAAGCACTAGACTCGTCTACTCTACTAATCTCGGATTGAAACCAATCCTATACCTCGGAACAACATTCCTACAACTCGATCCCAAATCTGGATCTACACTCGAAAGATAGAACTTTCTACAAAAACTTGGAGAAAATAACTCCTATAACTCAGAGAAAGATCACCTACAAGAATAAAATGAAATAGTTTATACAAATAGTGATTTATTCTAAAATCTGAAATCCTTCTACCTGTTCTTCTTCCTTTTGAACTTTGGGGCTTTGTCAGAATTTGTTGAAGAAAAATCGGCAATTTCTGGATCTAAAAATCTCTGGACTCACACGATCAATTAGAGGATTTATTTTTGGAAATAATCTGAATCTGTGAATCGATCTTCTCTGAATCTATGTAAATCGAAAGCCTTGGCAATGAAGAAGAAGATCTTCGGCTCTCGATTTGGAAAGAAAGAATGGATTCAGAAAGCTTAGAAAATTCTTCTTGCGGCGGCTGAAAATCTTCTTGAAAACTTCTTAGGGTTGGTTGAAATTGAAAAGACCTTATATAGGATTGCCCTAATGGTCATAATCGTCATTAATGACATCCATATGGACCAATCACGCGTTAATTATGTTTGAAATAATTGTCTGTCTGGACTTAGACATTTTCAGAAAAATAGACCAGGGTGTTCTCGAGAAGAAGATTTTTACTCACGAACAAATAAATTCTATTACTCGAGAACAATAAGGAAGTTCTCGAGAAGAGGACTTAGAGAAATATGATGTAGAGGAAGAAAACAGCTTTCTCGGGAAAAAAAGTAAAGTACTAGAGAAAATTAGTTGATTATTCTCGAGAAGAAAGTATATTGTACTCGAGAACAAAAAGCTGTCTCGAGAAAAAAACTTAGAAAAATATGCGAAGGTGGAGTTCTGCAGTCTCAAGAATGAAAAGAAGTACTCAAGAAAAATAACATTTTGTTCTCGAGAAAAAATATTCTGGTACTCGAGAACAATTAATCATCTCGAGAACAAAAGTCTGGCTCTCGAGAAAAGTACTATGCTTCTCGACAAATACATTCTGCATCTCAAGAACAAACTATAGTCTTCTCGAGAATAACTTTATTCTTCTCGAGAAAAAGACTTAAAAAAATTTATGCCTGGATAAGAAATATCCAGAGAAGAGAAGCCATATATTACTCTAGAACAAAGGCTCTTCACGAGAACAGCAAGAAGCTTTCTCGAGAACAACTTCTGTTACTCGAAATGAAGACAAGTCTTACTCGAGAATAATCATAATTCCTTCTCGAGTACAACTTATATTACTCGAGAAAAAGACTTAGACTTTTTCTGAAAAATTTAAAAACTTCAATCTTCATAAAAATCAGCATCCATCTTTTCTCTTGCCCTTAGTGCTTGAAAATGAAGTGTGTTCCAATAGAGAGGCTGCACATGAGTCAACACCATGGATCACACAATGAAGGATTACATTGTATGGTTCTGTGTTTGGTGACTCATTGTAGACTGACATTGGTCTATACTTAGAAATTAAGTCATGTAAACACTTAACAAAAAGAGCATCAAATACAAACTTAATTCATCTTAGTTTAAGGGTGACTTCATACAAATCTGGCCTATTGTGCATGCAATACCCAACAATGTGGGAGAAAATCTCAAGCTTTTGAGATTGCTCGGGATTGCCGGAGAGGCGGTTTTTCGCCACAATTTCGCTGCCAAACGATGGCCACCACCTCAACGGAGGTGGTGGTGGTAGTAGCCGGCCGTGGAGGCCTAGGGGTTGCCGGGAAATGAGGTTTGAAAAGGCTCCAAGTCGGGGCAATCTCGACCACTACCTGGAAAAGGAAGATGAACTAATGCCCTCCGTTTGAACTTTGAGATTTGTGCTATATAAATATATTAATCTTAATAATCTATCACACTTTATTATGTATCATGCGTGCTAATTTTAGGCCTCTTAGAGGCAGATTCAGAAAATATGTTCAACATATAAAATGACATCCTAAAGTTGTAATGTGGATGAACGGATACCCTAAGTCTTACCTTTAAAATGGCATCCTAAAGTTGTAATGTGGAGAAATACAACTCCTTGTTGGACCATTCTACCATGATTGGTCCTAGGCTAGGGCTAATTTTAAAATGAGAGTCTAAGCCAAACCATAAGTCCTCATGACCTAAGATTTTGGTCATGCATGTGACTAGGCCATACCTAGGTACTGACCAAAAATGGGAATTTTTTGGGATGCGTTTTTTCATAGTTTTTGGAGAAATATCATTTATCAATTAATTGGAATATTTGGAGATCTACAACTCCAAATGCCCCCAAATTTTGATGGCAAGTCCATTATGTCAATATAAAACCATGGTAGAAATTTCAGGTCATTTGGACCATTTCATGTCCATGAAATGCTGGACAGAAGCTTATAGGTATGAGATACACTTCCCATAGTAAGGATGAGATTTTTGGGATCAAAAATCCCATTAAATAGATTTATTGGAAATTAGGTCCATTTGGAAATATAAATTTGAAAATAGGGCAATTACTTTATTAAATTCTGAAACTCTGTCACAAGTTCTTGTGGGATATTATAAACCTCTGGAAATTTTTATAAGCTTGTTTGGAAAATTTATCTTGGGTTTTTAGTAGATTTACCATATTGCCCTTTTTAGAAATTAATTAAAAGAAAAGGAAATTGTTGCTGAAAATTATGGGAAAATTCATAGCATTTTAATTCTATGATTAGAACCCTATGTAATGATTTTACAATTTATTGTTGATTATGTAGGTCGAAAACTCACGTAGTGGCATTTTGGTAATATTATCATTTTGGAATTTTGATAGGTCAAATCATCGGTTAGGATCACCAAATTATGTATGTTGTTTTATTATATCAATATTGACCTCTAGTAATTTTCCTAGAATTTTTGGTTATATAACGGATGTACTTCATTTGGAAAATGATTTAATTATGATTTTAATCTTAAATGGAAATTATATAGAAATTTAAATGGAAAAATTATGATCCCTTGTAGGCAGTCATATTTAACCTATTTGAACACCAGCAAAATTTATTAGGTATGTGGACTCATTGGATATAGTACATCAGACACAAAGTGACTTAGGTCACTTAATTAAAAGATTTATTTTAGGGACTTAATTACTTAGAAAAATGGTGAAATCCTAAATGGTCAACACCATACACCATACAAACCCATGATAATTAATTAGGGGCATTTGTCCCAAAGAATTGGAAGTCCTATTATACGGGTTAGTATTAGGTCATGGGCTACGCTTAGCAAAAGTAGCAGGTATTACTAGGACCCACAGGGGATACGATAGAAGGTTGAGTTAATAACTATATTGGGAGATAAACTCTGGTTGGTGTTTAGTAGGTCACTTCATAGTATCAAGTGACAGAGTGCAAAACCCCAAGGACAGTAACTAGAACGGAGACCGGCAGAAGACCGCCGATTCCCCAATTATATCCTAAGTCATTAGGTTCGTTCCAGAGTAACAACGAGAGCTGGGTATGGATCATGGGTAGACATTAATAAATGTAAGTGTCCTTACAAAAGGGAACTTTGGGCTTTCAATCCCATCTTGGTTCATATTGCCCCCGAGGCCCCTTCATTGGGCATACCCTGGGCAGTCCTGTGATTAACCCTAAATTACTAGGTATAATAAACATTAGACTAGTCTAATAGGCTAAGAGAACATGGTAACATTCTCACCCGTGAAGGGTTAGAGGGATTCAGAACTAAGGAACTGATGTGCAATCTCACCTGTGAAGGGTTGGAGGGATTCAGATCTAAGGCACTGATGTGCAATCTCACCCGTGATGGGTTGGAGGGTTTCAGGACTGGTTGGTCCTGCGAGCTGGATGCTTGGGAGTTTGATATCAGGACAAGTTTGGTCCTGCAAGCTGGAGGCTCGGGTTGGAATATCTTGCATGTGCATAAAAATAAACTTGTGGCGGGTCATGCAGTATTGGGCCAATTGTCACACCGATGGCAGTACGGTGACTCTGGCGAGGTGTGATGGTTTGAGGGTCCAGTAGGTTGTTTTACACTGCGTTCTGGAGGACGATCCCCAAAAACACACACTCTACCAAAAAGACTGGCAGGTAGCCAGCAAATAGTATGCAGTGACTATAGAGTGCACCTAGGACGTGTATAGAGGCGTACGGGAGATCTAGGCCTGGTAGTGTGTATACCCTCCTAGGAGTGGAGATGCTAGTACGACCAGCAGGACGAGGTGGCAAGACTTAAGGAGCAGATACCATGTGCTACTACCGTAGCTCAGCATCAGGTGATGACAAGTGCTTGTTTAAAGTTTGCTTTCGCATAGTGTTATAGTGAGAGAGAGAGCTTTACTATTCATTTTTGGCATGTACGGGCATAAGCCCTTCTCTCTTTTAGTACTCATTGTGGACTGTTGTACCTTTTCATTATATATATGATGTTATTGCTGTGACTTATAGACTTGCTAGTTTTTTTTGTACTTCTATTCTCAATTAGCCTACAGGTAAATGACCGTACTAGCCGGCAGGATCTATGTCTTCCGGTGTCGACTAGCCCGTGTGTTAGTGTCATCGTAAGGCGGCAATTCTGGGCATAAGACTGGGTTAACTCCTTGGTAAATGGAGGGGTCTTACAAACTGGTATCACTTGAACAAATGATCATATTAGAAAGAAGTTCACAATACCGGGTCACCCCGCTCGAGCAATAGTTTGCGGACAAACTATGCAATGGAAGGAATGGTGTGCCCATGTGTAAAAAGTCAAAAAAAAAATAGTCCATTTAAACAATGAGTTAGGCCAATCCAATTAGGACACCACCATAGTTTTACTTACCAAGAGGATTTCGTAGTGTATCCTAGTCTAAAATCGATCTCGTATATAGATTGATTAAGGTACGAGGATACCCAAATGTACTAGGGAGAATTTAATACAAGAGTCACTACTTAAGGCCTAAATTCCGATGTCACTACTCCACCTATCGTGTGATATTATCACTTCTTACCCAAGCTGATAGAAACACTTTAAAGAGAATTGGTGCCTATAATATATTGGTGGAATGGTAGGGTACTCGTAAACTTAACCCTTGTACTGATGACTTGATTACATTGAGACAACCACCGTGACAAGTACCAAAGGTCGAATAAGAATTCAAGTTTCAGAAGAGACCCATTTTTTGGGTCACATATTGACCCTGAGAAAATTGTTGTAAATAGTAACCTCAAAGGTTTAAGGTATGTAGCATATCAATAAGTCTTAAGTGGAAACTACAACTCTAAGATTGTTAGACCTAAGTATTGAGTGTTTATCTAGGATGAATGTACCCTAAGTATTAAAGAAATTTAGCTCAAAATGTATGAGGGCTTATCCTTTTATTTATTAGGTTAAATTGGTAAAGACTTGAATTTCTCTAGACCCGGTTTATAAAACATGTGTCACGAACATAGTGATCTAGAAGACTTGATTTATTCAAATGTTGCTCAAGTAAAGATGAGGTTTTGAATTCGCATAATCGACAAGATAATCAGCCCTCCCTAGAAGTTTGGGATATACGTAGAGGGTTGCCCGCTTGGATATATCACAACCCTATAACAAGGAAAGTCGTCATGAGATGTTTGAAACTTTCACGGGTTTGTGAATTAGATGATTACTTGGCACAACTTAAAGAGAGATCGTAATTCCATCAATGCATAATGACATGCTATATCCCAAGGAACAAAACGAGTTGTGTAAAATCCACAAGAATTTGAACATCAGGCTTTTCAATAAACTAAAATCAAGCAGTGATAACCTTCCTATACATGTTCACATTATTGCTCGAGGATGGGATTCTACCACTACGCGTTCTTAGGTTCGGTAATTAAAATAAAAAATGCATCGGGCAATATTTCTCTAAATTAATACTAACGATGATTCCAAACAATATAGCAATGCACAACGCAAAGGGACGCTACCCCTTATAGAGATTGAACAAGGGTTATATGTCAATGTTTGCTCAAGCAAATAAGACCTACCAGATCCGAACTATTAGCAATTCAAATTAAAATTATTCGCTAGCTTTCACAAACCCAATAATAGAGGAATCTGGGCTAAATAGCGATTTAAAATAATGTCCAAAATCAATTCCCAAATTAATTAAAATAAGGTTGACCAAATCACTTGAACTCATGGGAAAATCAAGGTTGACGAACCCGATTTCTTCTAGTGTTCGCGAGATCTACCCGCTCCAATTTTTACGAAAAATATTCGGACAATTGACGCTGAAAATTTAGATTTTAATTCGCACGATTTCAATATAAATCATGACAATTAACTAGCCTTCTATTCCTAAAATTCTCATAATAATTTAGAAAATGCACACAAAGAGTTAGTTTAGAAATCATTGCCCAATCCCAAGAAAAATGGGTCCACAAGATGAGTGTAGGAGGCGCACACTACGGTGGTTGAATCTATCTCCACGCGACTTCACAAATCCGCACCGGACGATGAAGACGCAAGACGTTTTGTTTTGCAATAACCCTAGGCATGGGAAAATCTTGAAGGACAAAATTATCAAATATGAGAGAGAAAAGGTGGTAGGTTATGACCAAGGTGGAAGGAGGTGCTGATCGGTTTTTAATGGAGATGGGTGCTCGGGTTTGATGGTGGAGGAAGGTGGCCAAAATATTGGAAGGGGAGGAAGAGGGGTGACGGCTTGGGGGGAGGGGCGAACCCTAAGGTGGTGGTGGTGGCCGGATTTTCTTTTGGTTAGGAAGAAGGAGGGGGTCGGGTTTTCTCTTAGGGATGGAGGGAGGGAGATCTTGAGGCGGGGGGGGGGGGGGGAGATGAGGAGGTGGCCGAAATAGAGAGGGAGAGAGGGAGGTGGTCGGCGGCTAAGAGAGGGCAAGAGAGGAGGAGGGCCGAATTTGCCTAAGGGGGAAGAGAGAAAGAGGGGAAATTCAAAACTTGAATTGTACGTTTTTCTTTTCATTCATCATCTACTAAAATCCTTCATAACATGGCTATATATAGCCTACACCACTCCATCTCCACCATTGAAAGTTAAACAACTCATGATGGTTATATGCACCCATCATTACATGAAATAAAAATAATACAACATGATGGTTATATGCACTCATCATAATACATGAAATAAAAATACATGAAATAAACTCTTAAAATAAAATTGCCTAAAAATAAAATTGTTTAAAAATATAATTGCTAAAAATATAGCGAAGGAAGTCGTGGTAGAATCACTTCCTCGAGTTTGCTGCAACGATAATCTCAATCCACAAACTCTCTATAACGTGGATCAGCCGATGCATCTGCAACGTCGCCATCAAATTGATCAGGGAGTAAGCTTCGCATGTGCGGCCAAGCATATTTATAGCTACCAATACAACGCTCTTCGTTTAACCAGAACACGCGGGCTTGACCTACTAACCACTATCTGTCGATGTTAACCTTTTGGTGGTTGTCCCATACGTGGAAATTAAAATAAATTTCTATCCCCTTAAGCCAGTCTCTAAAAAATTGGGGACACCCTAAACCGTCATAAGTGTGTGGCTATCCTTTAGCATCAAGATAAGTGTGGGGACGGTTGAAATTCCTCTGGTATGTAGGCACGGCTGGGGTGTGATTAGCCTTGACTTTATCATACCTATAGTCTAAACGGGACGCATAAACGTCATAGGCCATGTTTAGCGAGAACCGGAGAGAAAACTCACCCGGATCTGGTGCACATGAAATGAATAAAAGGACTCTGACCCTATATAAATTGCAACAGATGAATTTGTTCCCGCTATCTAACTAAGGTAACAAATATATGATTTTATTTTCTTGCTGGAAATATAATGAAGATTATTAAATAATTTTTTTAATTTTTTTTTGCAGAAAAAATAAAAATATAGACCACTATTTGCAAACAAAAAAATAAAATTTTATAATGACTTAATAATAATAAAATATATTTTTTTGATTTCATACTATGAAAATGATGGAGAATTTTCAGAATTTTATTTAGTTTTGAATTTTGAGAAAAAAATGAGAATTTTAGGATGCTATTGGCAGATCGGGAAAGAAAAAAATGTTTTTTTTGTTAATTTGGCAATGAAACGTGCAAGTACGTGTCAGCGTACTAATAAAAGGGGAGGGTGCCAATTAGGAAATTGACATGAACCTCCCTCCTATATCAAATTGATGCATGCCCATGGTTTCGACGGATGAAACACTACGCGTTTTTAGGTTCGGCAATTAAAATAAAAACGCAGCGAGCAATATTTCTTTTAATTAACACTAACGATGATTCCAAACAATATAACAATGCACAATGCAAAGGGTCACTACCCCTTATAGAGATTGAACAACGGTTATATGTCAATGTTCTCTCAAGCGAATAAGACCTACCCGATCCGGACAATTAGCAATTCAAATTAAAATTATTCGCTAGCTTTCACAAACCCAATAAGAGAGGAATCTTGGCTAATTAGCGATTTAAAATAATGTCCAAAATCAATTCCCAAATTAATTAAAACAAGGTCGAACAAATCACTTGAACTCAAGGGGAAATCAAGGGTGATGAACCCGATTTCTTCTAGTGTTCACGAGATCTACCCGCTCCAATTTATACGAAAAATATTCGGACAATTAACGCTTAAAATTTATATTTTAATTATTACAATTTAAATATAAATCAGGACAATTAACTAGCCCTCTATTCCACAAATTCTCACAATAATTTAGAAGAAGCACATGAAGAGTTAGTTTAGAAATCGTTAACCAGTCCCAAGAAAAATTCGTTTACAAGATCAGTGGAGGAGGCGCACACGATAGTGGTTGAATCTATCTCCATGCGACTCCACAAATCCGCACCGGACGATTAAGACGCAAGCTGTTTTCCTTTGCAATAACCATAGGAGGGGGGCAAACCTTGAAGGACAAAATTATAAAATATGAGAGAGAAAAGGTGGTGGGTTATGGCCAAGGTGGAAGGAGGGGCAGATCGGTTTTTGATGGAGGTGGGTGCTCGAGCTTGATGGTGGAGGAAGGTGGCCAAAATATTGGAAGGGGAGGAAGAGGGGTGATGACTTGGAGTGGGGGGGGGGGGGGGGCGAACCCTAAGGTGGTGGTGGTGGATGGATTTTCTTTTGGTTAGGAAGAAGAAGGAGGGGGTCGGGTTTTCTCTTAGGGATGAAGGAGGGAGGGAGATCTTGAGGAGGGGAGAGGAGGAGGTGGCCGAAATAGAGAGGGAGAGAGGGAGGTGGCCGGCGGCCAAGAGAGGGCAAGATAGGAGGAGGTCCGAATTTGCCTAAGGGGGAAAGAGAGCAAGAGGGGAAATTCAAAACATGAATTCTAGGTTTTTCATTTCATTCATCATCTACTAAAATCCTTCATAACATGGCTTTATATAGCCTACCCCACTCCATCTCCACCATTGAAAATTAAACAACTCATGATGGTTATATGCACCCATCATTACATGAAATAAAAAAAATACAACATGATGGTTATATGTACCCATCATAACACATGAAATAAAAACACATGAAATAAACTCTTAAAATAAAATTGCTTAAAAATAAAATTGCTAAAAACATATAATTATAATTACTTAATTTATAAATATAAATATATATATATATATTTATATTTATATAATGGCGGCGACGGACGTCGTGCAAAACATGTAGCTACGATGGCGAAGGGCATCGTGGTAGAATCAAATCCTCGAGCTTGCGGCAACAATCATCCCAATCCACGAACTCTCTATGAAGGGGATCAACGGACGCATCTGCAACGTCGCCATCACGTAACCCCAGCCACATGATCTCTCCATCAAAATGAAGCAAAGGCCAAGATTTGGGTTGACTGGTCAACTTTGGCGATATCGCCTGGCGATATCGACTGTCGTCAATCGGCTATATCGACTTAACCGCTTTGACTGCTTCGACCGCTTATTAGCCACTCTGACCCATGCCACGTGGCAATATCGCTCGACGACATCCACTATCGACACTCGGCGATACCAGTTCGACGTTCGTCTATACCAGTTCGACGTTTGTCGTGTAACACCCCAAAAATTGTGTGCGAGTCGGTCGCAAAAAAAGGGTTTTTGGTGCCTGTATAGGGGTACACGGCCTAGGACACGGGCGTGTCTAAGGCCGTGTCTGGCTGGTGATTTTTGGCCGTTTTCAACCCGAGAAGGAGACGGCCAGGAACACGGCCGGATGACACGGGCGTGTCATCCGACACGGGCGTGTGCCTACCCGTGTACCTACCCGTGTGGAGTTGGGTCGTGTCTGTTGCCGTGGCGGTTATGCGTGACATGCCCCAGAACACGGGCATGTCGAGGAACCCGACACGGGCGTGTCAGGTGAGACACGGGCGTGTATTAGCCCGTGTGTCGTTTCTCAGTTCGACGATCGTGCCTGGATCGAGGCACACGGCCTGGGACACGGCCGTGTGCCAAGCCGTGTTCGTCCCAGGTCTGGAGAATTTTGTGCAGATCTGAGCCGTTCGTTTTCTTTAACTAGGATCCGACGGCCCAGATGAAATCCTGCTCTGTTAAGGCCGGGAATAGGGGTTAATTCCTCATTTTCTCTCCAAAGCTTTCTCCTTCCAAAGTGAGAGAGAAGAGGAAGAAGAAGGAGGTTTCCGGCCGCCGGCGGAGCATCAGAGCACCGTTTCAAAGTCTGAGAGCGGATTCGTGGAGGGAAGGTCATTGCGAAGGGTTCTGTCCGCATAGTTTTTCCATGACGCCAAAACGGACTATAAGGGTAACGATTCTCAACTTGAGCGTTTGAAGCTCTTTCTTTCTGCATAGGGAATCCCGCTCCCGCGAGTGTGCGGTGAGTGCGTGGTGTTCCTTGGGATTGATGTGAATAGTCCCCCTTGTGTTGCATATAGAGCCCGGAATTGTAAGTACGGGCATAGGCATTGTGTGTGAAGCCTACCCGGATGTGTTTTGTCTGGATCGGTGATGTTGCATTTGATATGTTTTGCCGGAGAAGACTCCGTGCTTTGGGTTTTTCGGGTTTCTACGCGGTAGATTGCAGCAGGGATCCTTGGAGGTTAGCTTCAAGGCGCACCCGGAAAATTGAGCGGAAATGTGTTCTGCTAACTTGGCGGTCTGGGAACCGGCCTTGATCATAACTGGGTTATGAGATTGTTTTGGAAAATTTGGGATCCGAGAGAATCTTGGCCCGCGCGTAGGACTTAAATTGTATATGCGGCGTGAGCAACGGGCAAGTGGAATTGGACATAGGCTATGTGGTACGGTGCGAGAAATCTGAAGACGGGCACTGGCCGTAGGCATAGTCGGAACCTTAAATGGTGGTCAGTTAGGCTAAATGCTCACATGTTGTTGCCATCCTGGGGGTGGTGGTGAATGCACTGATTTGTCAGGGTTCACCATGAAGTGCCCTGAGTGCACGGGGTGTTTGGCCGTGCGAGCCTACACCTGTGGCGAAATATAATTGCGCTATGTTATTTTATGGGACTAATGCTATGCAGGGAAAGAGCACCGCCGTCCCGAGTAAGGGGCGGGGTCGTTTTAATTTGGTCGGCTTTTAGCTGACCGTTACCTTGTTTGCCACCGTGCGGTGGTATGTGCTTGCAGGTGCTGCGGAGCCGAGCGCCAAATAGCGGGCTGGAGCCCATGTTGCTGTGCTGGCCCTAGAAGGCCATAGAATAGTTATATTTACATTTGTCATGTGTGGCCGGCCTGCGAGCCGATGTATGCAAGACATGTTATATTTTATGAACATTTGTAAGGCCATAAGGCCATATACCCGTTTCAGTGTATTTGGGGTTTCATTCATGTAGTTGTAGCTGTGGACATTCATATTTGATGGATTTAAGTTTGGGTTCTTTCAACTTTAAAAACTTCCGCTAGAATGCTCTGTGATTAGGACGAGTAGTCTTAATTGGTTGGTTTGATTATTCGTTTAGTAACCCTTCCGACTGTCTGTGGTATATGGCGTCGGGTTCCAACTGGACCTTCTGTTATATGCCATGTGACAGATGGGGGTGTTACAATTTGGTATCAGACTTCTGGTTACGGTTAGGCTTAAATGAATTCGTGGGCGAATTCTTTTAAGGGGTAGTGAGCACATGTGTGCGTCATCGTTATAACATCAAAAGAACCCATGAATGTCCACTTAGGAATGAAAATACACTTGTTTGGTGGAACCTGAGTGTTCCAATGATTGCTTTTAGCAATTTGTTTGTCGTCTAATCATGTGTCTTTGCTACTATAGGCAGCTGGGGGCGGTGCTGGTAAGCCAGAGTGTCCGCAATCAGCGGAAAGTAGTGCACCAAGGGACGTGCCTGCTACACCTCCTTCAGCGGAAACCATCAGGATGGTGGCTGAGGCAGTGTTCGCAATGATAAATGCCCAACCTGCAGGGAAAATGCATCGCGCACCTCCTGTGAATAAGCAAGAACCGATTAGGGTGGCAGAGCCGAGAGTGGTGGAACGCGCAACAGTGGAGTTAGTAGAGCCGAGAAGAACTACGGAGAGGAAGCTAAAGCATGTGATGGGCTTTAATCCTCCGAGGTTTAATGGGGTTGGAACGCCAACTCAAGCTGAGGACTGGCTCTCTTCCATTAAGAGGGTCTTGACGGCAACAATAACTGAGGAGTGGCAGAAGACCACCATAGCGACTTTTCTTTTGGATGGTGAAGCGAGGCTGTGGTGGGACGAGATGGAGTTTCATCTTCTAGTGGGAAGGCAACTTGCGGATGCGCCGATGGAAGAATTTTCAAGATTTTTCCTAGCCAGATTTGTACCCTCTGCTCAGAAGTTGGAGATGGAGAATCAGTTTCTTGGGTTGACTCAGGGATCCAGAAGCATGGACAAATATCTGCATGAGTTCACACGGTTGGGTCGTTATGCTGGTGCTATGTTTACAGAAGAAGAGAGGAAGATCAACCGATTCTATGAGGGTTTTCGCGGCGATTTACAGTTACTCCTTGCTGGGCCTAAGGCGCAGGGCTTCCTAGCCTTGGTCAATTCGGCCCGATCATTGGAAAAGGTTGCGAAGAAAGTTCAAGAGAAGAAGGACCCAGGAGAAAGGAAGACCGAGTTCAAGGTGCCACATAACAAGTCAAGTTTCCGCAGGTGGAACAAGAAGCGGAGGACTTCGAACTCAGCCCCTTCGGCTGATGTGTCAGGGGCAACTACAAGTCGAGTCCCCGGAGCTTGCTACAACTGCGGGAAGGCGGGGCATTTTGCCCGGGAGTGTTGGAGCGGACGTTCAAAGTCCGAGAGGAGACCTGGAGCGACTTATGAGGAGAAAGGGAAGGCGGTGGAGTCAACCGCATCCCATCATGCTCCAGCCCAGCCTAGAGTCTACAACCTTGGTCTGCAGGAGGCCATAAAGCAAGCGGACGTGGTGACAGGTATGAGTTAAATTACAGTGGTTTTAACTTTCATAGTTGTTAACTTTGCATTTGTTAGCTTACGTTTGTCAGTGCTAGGCTTTGTGTTAATTTTTGGGTTTCCGGCAAGAGCCCTTTTTGATACGAGAGCATCTCATTCCTTCTTGTCTGAAAAATTCATATCGCGCATCGGAGTTCCGTTCTCGATGGCAGAAAACAAGTTGGATGTGTTGTTGCCTAATGGGTGCTCCATGCATGCAGATAGGATTTGTTTTGTGAAGATTCGGATTGGAGACTGGGAGTTTGATTTGCGGGCGTTGATTCTACCATTAGTGGAGTTCGACGTAATCTTCGGTATGGATTGGCTCTCGGAGCAAAGTGCATGTATTGATTGCAGTCGTAAAGAAGTCAAGTTGGGTCTGGACACTGATCGAGAGACTACTTTTACGGGCATGAAGGGGTCAGGGAAAGTTCTGGTGTCAGCCCTTCAGATGTTCAAGGCAATTCGGTCTGGGGCAGAACTATATGTCACTCTAGTGCAGACTTCGACGCCTAAGACTAGTTTTGATAGCATCCCAGTTGTGTCCGAGTATCCTGATGTGTTTCCAGATGATCTCCCAGGAGCCCCTCCTCAGCAGGAGATAGACTTTACTATAGAGCTGCTACCGGGTGCCAAACTGGTGTCACGCTCCCCCTATCGGATAGCCCCAAGAGAAATGGTAGAGTTGAAGGTGCAGCTGCAAGAGTTGCTAGAGCAAGGTTATGTGTGTCCAAGTTCGTCGCCTTGGAGCACACCAGTTCTCTTTGTCAAGAAGAAAGATGGGAGCTTGCGGCTTTGTATCGATTATCGGGAATTGAACAAACTTACGGAGAAGAACAAATATCCAATCCCGAGGATTGATGATCTATTTGATCAGTTGGTTGGATCAACTGTATATTCGAAGTTAGATTTGAAGTCCGGTTACTATTAGTTGAGGATAAGGGAGAGCGACATCCCAAAGACAACATTCATTATGCGGTTTGGGCATTACGAGTTCACGGTCATGCCGTTTGGGTTGACGAATGCGCCATCCTTGTTTATGGATCTGATGAATAGGACGTTCCGAGAATACCTGGATCATTTCGTGATAGTATTTATCGATGATATCCTGGTGTACTCGCGGTGCGAGGAGGATCACTACAAGCATTTACACATGGTGTTGGAGACATTGAGGAAAAGTCAGTTGTATGCAAAGTTCTCCAAGTGTGAATTCTGGTTATCCTCGATAGCGTTCCTTGGTCATGTTGTCAGTGGAGAAGGAATAGCTGTGGATCCGGCGAAGATAGTGGTGATACGGGAGTGGCCTACTTTGACTACGGTGGCAGAAGTCCGGAGTTTCCTGGGGCTTGCTGGCTACTACAGGCGCTTCGTAGAGAACTTCTCGCGGATAGCACTACCACTCACGACGTTGACAAGAAAAGATCAGAAGTTTGTGTGGTTTCCGGAGTGCGAACAGGCTTTTGAAGAGTTGAAGAGGCGGTTAACCACGACGCCTATTTTATGTTCGCCAAGTGGAACTGAAGGGTTCGAGATTTATAGTGATGCTTCGGGCAGTTGTTTGGGCTGTGTCCTACTACAGCATGGGAGAGTGATAGCTTATGGTTCACGACAACTGAAGGTTCATGAGAGGAATTATCCGGTCCACGACTTAGAGTTAGCGGCCGTGATATTTGCTCTAAAGCTTTGGAGGCACTATCTGTACGGTGTGAAGGTCGATATTTACACCGATCATAAGAGTTTGAAGTACCTGTTGGACCAAAAGGATCTGAACATGAGGCATCGGAGGTGGATGGAGTTCTTGGGGGACTACACCTTCAAGATACACTATGTGCCTGGGAAGGGAAATGCAGTGGAGGATGCGTTGAGTCATAAGATTCCCGCACAAGCCAACTGGTTATCAGTACATGATGAGAGGTTGGTCCAAGAGTTGGAGGCATTGGAGATATCTTGCGTCGATAAGCAGTCTAGTGCCGAGGCGAAACTGTTTTGGACAGAGATGTAGTGTGACTTAGCAGATAGAGTTCGGCGGGCTTTGGTTCAGGATAGCAGCATGGAGCAGATCTTAGATGAAGCTTTGGATGGGTCAAATTCCCAATTTGTGGTTGAAGATGGGTTGCTAAGGAAGGACGGTCATCTATGCATTCCTAGTGCAGATAATATTCGGGAGGAGTTGATGTATGAGTCTCATCATACCAAGTACTCAATCCACCCGGGAAGCACGAACATGTATAGAGACATGAAGAAATTATTCTGGTGGCCGGGTTTGAAGAAGGATGTGGCACTTTATGTGGCCAAGTGTCGTACTTGTGCATTGGTGAAGGCGGAATGCCAGAAGCCCGGAGGTTTCTTGAAATCCTTTCCTATCCCAGAATGGAGGTTTGACGACATATTTATGGATTTTGTGCACGGTTTGCCGAAGTCGCAGAAGGGAAACGACGCCATTTGGGTGGTCGTAGATAGGTTGATAAAAGTGTCGCACTTTATCCTAGTCAGAAAGGAAGATCTAGTGGAAAAGTTAGCCAAACTCTACGTGGATAACATTGTACGATTGCATGGTGTGCCTCACAGTATTGTTAGTGATCGTGATGGACGCTTCACGCCAAATGACTGGAGGTTGGTGCATGGTCTGTTGGGTACTAAGCTAAAGTTCAGCACAACCTTTCACCCGCAGACAGATGGCCAAACTGAGAGAGTCAACAGGACTATGGAGGACATGCTTCGCATGTGCGTCCTAGATTTCGGGAAGAATTGGGAGGATCACTTGTACATGGTGGAGTTTGCATACAACAATAGCTTTCAGGCAAGTATTGGAATGGAGCCTTTCGAAGCCCTGTACGGGAGGAAGTGTCGTACGCCGTTGTCTTGGTTGGAGGCAGGCGAATCGAAGATCTATAAACGTCAAGCGGTGGAAGACGCCACTTCAATGATGCAGACAATTCAGGAAAGGCTGAAGATTGCTCAGGATAGACAGTCAAAGTATTACAATGCCAAACATAGAAATGTGGAGTTCAACGTTGGCGACATGGTATATCTAAAAATCAAGCCGTTCAAGGGTGTATCGCGGGTTTGAGGCTTGAAGAAGCTGAGTCCGAGATACCTTGGACCATTTGAAATCCTGGAGCGTGTTGGAGAGGCGGCGTATAGGTTGAAGCTGTCGACGGAGTTGAGTGGGCTGCATGACGTGTTCCACGTATCGGTGTTGCGTAAGGCAGTGCAAGAGCCTTCGCAGATCGTTGCGGACAATCAGGTGCCAGTTGATTATGAGTTAACAACAAGGGTCAGGCCAGTACGAATTGAAGATGTTGCAGTCAAACGACTCCGCAACAAGGAGATCCGAATGGTAAAAGTCTATTGGGATAATTGCGGACATGAGGAGCTTTCTTGGGAGCGAGAGCAAGCTATGTTGGAGGAATACCTCGAGTTGTTCCACTCAGGTATCAGTTAAATTTTGTGTACCTTTGTTTAATTTCGGGACGAAATTCCTTAAGTGGGGGAGATTTGTAACGCCCCAAAAATTGTGTGCGAGTCGGTCGCGAAAAAGGGTTTTTGGTGCCTGTATAGGGGTACACGGCCTAGGACACGGGCGTGTCTAAGGCCGTGTCTGGCTGGTGATTTTTGGCCGTTTTCAACCCGAGAATGACACGGCCAGGAACACGGCCGGATGACACGGGCGTGTCATCCGACACGGGCGTGTGCCTACCTGTGTCCCTACCCGTGTGCAGTTGGGTCGTGTCCGTTGCCATGGCAGTTATGCGTGACACGCCCCCGAACATGGGCGTGTCGAGGAACCCAACACAGGCGTGTCAGGTGAGACACGGGCGTGTATTAGCTCGTATGTCGTTTCTCAGTTCGACGATCGTGCCTAGATCGAGGCACACGACCTGGGACACGGCCGTGTGCCAAGCCGTGTTCGGCCCAGGTCTGGAGAATTTTGTGCAGATCTGAGCCGTTTGTTTTCTTTAATTAGGATCCGACGGCCCAGATGAAATCCGGCTCTGTTAAGGCCGGGAATAGGAGGTTAATTCGGCATTTTCTCTCCAAAGCTTTCTTCTTCCAAAGTGAGATAGAAGAGGAAGAAGAAGGAGGTTTCCGGCCACCGGCGGAGCATCGGAGCACCGTTTCGAAGTCTGGGAGCGGATCCGTGGAGGGAAGGTCGTTGCGAAGGGTTCTGTCCGCATAGTTTTTCCATGGCGCCAAAACGGACTACAAGGGTAACGATTCTCAACTTGAGCGTTTGAAGCTCTTTCTTTCTGCATAGTGAATCCCACTCCCGCGAGTGTGCGGTGAGTGCGTGGTGTTCCTTGGGGTTGATGTGAATAGTCCCCCTTGTGTTGCATATAGAGCCCGGAATCGTAAGTACGGGCATAGGCATTGTGTGTGAAGCCTACCCGGACGTGTTTTGTCTGGATCGGTGATGTTGCATTTGATATGTTTTGTCGGAGAAGACTTCGTGCTTTGGGTTTTTCGGGTTTCTACGCGGTAGATTGCAGCAGGGATCCTTGGAGGTTAGCTTCAAGGCGCACCCGGAAAATTGAGCGGAAACGTGTTCTGCTAACTTGGCGGTCTGGGAACCGGCCTTGTGTAATGCCCCGAAACTCAAAGGAGCGAAGGGGGATGTTTTGAGCCAGTTTGGGTTCTGGCTGCAGGCACACGGCCTGGGACACGGGCGTGTCCCAGGGCGTGTCAAGCCTGTGTCGACACTGAGACGGGAAGTCGACACTTTGGTCTCGACATTGTGTCGAGACTGGGCACACGGCCTGCGACACGGGAGTGTCGCAGGGCGTGTCGACCCGTGTCGACACTTAGCCGCGAAGTCGACACTCTGCTTCGACGAAGTGTCGAGACATGGCACACGGCCTGCGACACGGGCATGTCGCAGGGCGTGTCAACCCGTGTCGACACTCGTCCCGGGGAGTCGGCACTTTGGTCTCGACATTGTGTTGAGACAAGGCACACGGCCTAGGACACGGGCGTGTCCAAGGCCGTGTCATCAGGTCGACGATCTTCGCTCGACGAAGTGTCGAGTGTCGAGACCGTGTACACGGCCTGGGGTCCAGGCGTGTTGAGGTTACACGGGCAAGGACACGGGCGTGTCCTATAACCCGTGCAGTGCTCGGGTTGATTTCGGGGAAAAATGATGGGGGTACACGGCCGGCCACACGGCCGTGTCAGGTGGAATACGGGCGTGTCAGCTCGAACACGGGCGTGTTCAATACCCGTGTGTTGTTCCAGGTGATTCGATTTTGATGGCGAATGAGGCACACGGCCCTGGACACGGGCGTGTGCCAGGCCGTGTTCGGTCCAGATTGGGCATTTCAGTCCCGAATCAAAGCCGTTTGTTTCCTTATTTTGAGATCCAATGGCTGGGGGTTATTCCTGAAGGGATATACCCGGGATTGGACTTAGAAACCCTCACTTTTCATGAGTGGTTAGCTTTCTAAAACCTTAGAGAAAGTAGAGAGCCAAGGAAGGAAGAAGGAGCTAGATCCGGCCATTGGAGGAGCTTCGGAGCTCCGAATCGCAAGCCGACTCCGGATCCACGGAGGCCAAGCTAGTGCGGTGCTTTTCATCCGATTACTTTTCAATGGCGCCAAAGAGGAACGCTAGGGTAACGATCCTCATCTTGAGCATGAGTAGCTCTCTTTATTTGCATAAGAAGCCCGCTCTCCCGAGTTTGCGGAGAGTTGGAGGCGTTCCTTCGGTTAGATATGTGAAGTCCCCGTTGTTTAGAGTCCGTAAGCGAGAACGGACATAGGCATGATGTGTGAAGCCTACCCGGACATGTTGGTCTGGATCGGTGATGTTGCATTGCATAAATGCCGGAGAAGACTCCGTGCTATGGATTGTTTTTTGGGTTTTCTACGCGGTAGATTGCACCAGGGAGCCTTGGGGACTAACCCAAAGGTGCACCCGGAAAACTGGGCGGATACGAGATCTTGCCAACTTGGTGGCCTGAGAGCCAACTTGAACATAACCGAGTTATGTGTATTGTGATAGATGGGACTCGGTGGAAGTTTGACCCACGCAAATGGCTTAAATTGTCGTTGCGATGTGAGCACGGGTAAGATGGAACCGTACCCGTTCTATGTCGTTCGGTTAAAGAGACCTAAAGGCACGTGGCACTTGCCATTGGCATAGATTAGGGTCTTCGGCGGTCAATGGCTTAAATTGTCGTTACCCAGGCCAGGAAGACAAATTGCTCATAGGTTTGGCCGTCAAAGTGGCGGTGGTGAGTCCGGAATGTCTATGACTTTAATTGACGTGACATCGACCGGTTCACCGAGAATGTGCCCTGAGAGCACGGGGCGTGTGGCCATGCGAGCCAACGTCTGTGATGAAATGGCTATATGTTTATATTGCTCGCTTATGCTAATGAAATGCAGGGAAGGAGCATCGCCGCCCCGAGGTGGGGGCGGGATCGTTATAATTTGGTCAGTATTGCTGACCGTTGCCTTGTTTTGCCACCGTGCGGTGGTTTGTTGCTTGCAGGTGCAGCTGGACCAAGCGGTCAATAGCGTGCTAAAGCCCGAATGCGAAGCCGGCCCTTGAAGGCCTAATTGGAAGTGTTTACTGCTTTATTCATGTGTGACCGGCCTGCGTGCCGTGGTTTGTAAAACATGTAATTTAAAGTGAAACATTTTGTAAAGCCTTAAGGCTTAATTTGGGTATTTTGTATAACATTCCTATTTTGTATTAGTGGACATTCGTGCTTTAATGCTGGGTTCTTTGTTACAACTTTTATAAACTGCTTCCGCTAGAATGCTCTGTGTAGGACGTTGAGATTGGTTGGATAGTTTCCATAAGTAACCACCTAGTCTGTCTGTAGTATATGACGTCGGGCCCCGGCCGGACCTAGTGCTATATGCTATGCGACGGATAGGGGGTGTTACAATTTGGTATCAGACTACTGGTTTTGGTTGGGCTTAAAATGAATTCGTGGGTGAATTCTTTTGAAGGGGTGGTGAGCATATCGTGTGCGTCATCGTTATAACGGTAAAAGAACCCATGAATGTCCACTTAGGAATGAAAATACTCGTGTTTGAGGAACCTGTGTGTTCCTATAATTGCTATTTGCAATTTTATTTGGTCGCTTAACGGTGTTTTGTACCACTATAGGTGACCAGAAGTGGTGTTGGGCCGTCAGAACGCCGAGTTTCTGAGGCTAGTAGTGCACCGAAAGTTGCTCCCGCAACACCTCTATCGGCTGAGAACATACGATTGGTGGCTGAAGCGGTGTTGGCCGTGATAAATGCGCCGCCTGCAAGGCAGACGCAGCAGCCCGCTCCTGCGATGGAGCAAGAACCTCTTCAAGAGGCTGAGCCGAGGAGAGTGGAGCAAGTGGTTGTAGAACCGGCAGTGCCAAGAAGGGCAACTGAGAGGTAGCTTAAGCATGTAATGAGCTTTAACCCTCCGTTATTCTCGGGGTTGGGAACCCCATCTCAGGCTGAAGACTGGCTCTCTAGGGTGAAGAGATTCATGACAGCAACGGAGACGGAGGAGTGGCAAATGACCACAATCGCTACGTTCCTTCTGGACGGTGAAGCGAGAATGTGGTGGGAAGGATTGGAGCTGCATCATTTGAGAGGTAGACAACTTATAGACGTTCCGATGGAAGAGCTCTCGGGATTGTTCTTAGCAAGATACCTCCCTTCTACTCAGAGGATTTCGATGGAGAACGAATTTCTGAAGTTGGTTCAAGGTGAGAAGAGCGTGGATGAATACCTCCATGAGTTCACTCGTTTGAGTCGATATGCTAGCTCCACCATCGTGGATGAGGAGTGCAAGACTAATCGCTTCTATGAAGGCTTGAGAGATGAGTTGAGACTACTACTTTCGGGGCCGATGACGCAGGGTTTCTTAACCTTGGTCAATACTGCCCGGTCCTTGGAGAAGGACATGAAGAATGTACAAGCAAAGAAAAGCTTGGGTGAGAAGATATCTGAATTCAAAGTGCTGACTACTTCAAAGTCCGGCTATCGGAGGGCTTTCAAGAAGCATAGGACTTCGGGTCCAGCTCCTTCTGGTGCTTCTAGGGCGACTACGAGTCGGACCCCGGGCGCGTGTTTTACATGTGGAAAGATGGGGCATTTCGCCCGTGATTGTTGGAGCGGACATCCTAAGTCCGAGAGAAGGCCAGGAGCTACTTTTGAAGAGAAGGGAAAGGCGGTGGAGTCGACCGCATCCCATTATGCTCCGACCCAACCAAGGTCTATAATCTTGGCCAACAGGAGGCCATCAAACAAGCTGTTGTGGTGACAGGTACGGTTTAATTTATAGCAAGTCAATTTCTTTAAATACTTGTTATGCACATGTTACCTTACCACTGCTTGTTTAGGATTTGTATTGATTTGTGAAAATCCGGCACGAGCACTCTTTGATACGGGAGCTTCACACTTCTTCTTGTCCGAAGGATTTATATCACGCATCGGAGTTCCTTCTTCGATGGCGAAGGATAAGTTGGATGTGTTATTGCCCAATGTGTGTTCGATGCGAGCAGATAGGATTTGCAATGTTAAGATTCGTATTGGGGAGCAGGAGTTCGACCTGCGGGCGTCTTTACTTCCGTTGGTGGAGTTTGACGTCATATTTGGCATGGACTGGCTCTCGGAGCAGCAGGCCCATATAGATTGCGGTAGCAAGGAAGTCAAGCTGGGAGCAAGTCGTGAGACGACTTTTACGGGCTTAAAGGGGTCAAGCAAGACGTTGATGTCTGCTCTTCAGGTGGTGAAGGCGGTTCGTGCCAGAGCAGAACTGTTCTTTACACTAGTGGAGGTTGCAAAGTCGAAGCCCCCGTTGGATTGTATTTCAGTGGTATCGGAATACCCTGATGTGTTCCCCGCAGATCTTCCTGGAGCCCCGCCTCAGCGGGAGATAGATTTTACGATCGAGCTATTGCCAGGTGCAAAGCCTGTGTCACGATCTCCTTATCGGCTAGCGCCTAAGGAAATGGCGGAGCTGAAAGTTCAACTGCAAGAGTTGTTGGAGCAAGGGTATGTACGCCCGAGTTCTTCGCCTTGGAGCGCACCGGTCATCTTTGTTAAGAAGAAAGACGGAAGCTTGAGGCTATGTATTTATTATCGGGAGCTCAACAAGCTGACGGAGAAAAACAAGTACCTGATCCCCCGGATTGATGATCTTTTTGATCAGTTAGTCGGGTCGACGGTGTACTCGAAGTTGGATATCAAGGCTAGGTACTATCAGCTGCAAATAAGGGAGAGTGATATCCCGAAGATAGCGTTTAGTACGAGATACAGGCATTATGAGTTTACGGTCATGCCGTTTGGGCTCACTAATGCGCCGTCAGTGTTCATGGATTTGATGAACAGGACTTTCAGGGAGTACTTGGATCATTTCGTGATCGTCTTCATCGACGATATTTTGGTTTACTCGCAAAGTGAGGAAGATCACTTCAAGTATCTTCATTTGGTGTTGGAGACGCTAAGGAGAAATCAGTTGTATGCCAAGTTCTCGAAGTGCGAGTTTTGGCTATCCTCAGTGGCGTTCCTCGGGCATATAGTGAGTGGAGAGGGTATTGCTGTGGATACGGCGAAGATCGTTGTGATACGGGAGTGGCCTGAGCTTGTTACGGTAGCGGAAGTCCGGAGTTTTCTGGGGCTTGCCGACTATTATAGGCGCTTCGTAGAGAACTTCTCGCGGATAGCGTTACCTCTCACTACTTTGACGAGGAAGGAGCATAAGTTCGTTTGGACGCCGGAATGCGCACGAGCTTTTGAGGAGTTGAAGGGTCGGTTGACCACGGCGCCTGTGCTGAGTTCGCCACGTGGGACCGAAGGCTATGAGATTTACAGTGATGCTTCGGGCAGCGGTTTGGGTTGCGTGCTACTGCAACATGGAAGTGTAATAGCTTATGGCTCGAGACAGCTAAAAGTGCATGAGAGGAATTATCCGGTCCATGACTTGGAGTTAGCGGCCGTGATTTTTGCCTTGAAGCTGTGGAGACACTATTTGTACGGTGTGAAGATTGATATCTACACCGATCACAAGATCCTGAAGTATCTTATTGATCAGAAGGATCTGAATATGCGGCAGCGTAGATGGATGGAGTTCCTGGGGGACTATACATTTAAGATCCACTACGTGCCTGGCAAAGGGAATGCGGTTGCGGACGCGCTGAGTCGCCGAGCCCTAGCTCAAGCCATTTGGCTATCGGTGCATGATGAGCGGTTGGTGCGAGAGTTGGAGGCATTGGAGATTGTTTGTGTGGATAGACAATCAAGAACTGAAACAGTTCTGAATTGGACTGAAGTCCAATATGACATGGCTGATCGTATTCGGCAGGCTTTGGATATGGATGCTCATATGAAGCAGTTCATGGTAGAGGCTCTGGATGGGTCAAATTTCCAATTCGTCGTGGAGGACGGATTACTTTGGAGAGATGGTCGTCTGTGCGTCACAAGTGTGGGCAATTTACGGGTGGAGTTATTGTATGAGGCACACCATACCAAGTACTCGATTCACCCGGGGAGCACGAAGATGTACTATAATGTGAAGAAACTGTTTTGGTGGCTGGGTTTGAAGAAGGATGTGGCGCTATACGTAGCCAAGTGCCAAACCTGCGCCTTGGTAAAGGCGGAGTGCCAAAAGCCGGGTGGATTTCTTAAGTCCTTGCCCATTCCGGAGTGGAAATTTGACGACATATCTATGGACTTTGTGCACTGTTTGCCAAGGTCGCAAAAGGGGAACGACGCCATTTGGGGTGGTTGTTGATCGATTAACGAAGGTGTCGCATTTTATTCCGCATAGGAAGGATGATCCGGTGGAGAAGTTGACAAAGCTTTATGTGGATAACATAGTACGGCTTCATGGTGTGCCCCGCAACATCGTGAGTGACCGAGATGGTCGGTTCACGTCCAACGATTGGAGGCTAGTGCAACAAATGTTGGGAACAAAGTTGAAATTCAGCACAGCCTTCCATCCGCAAACGGATGGGCAGACCGAGAGGGTCAATAGAACCATGGAAGACATGCTCCGCATGTGTGTATTGGATTTTGGAAAGCAATGGGAAGACCACCTTTATTTGGTGGAGTTCGCCTACAACAATAGCTACCAAGCGAGTATTCAGATGGCGCCTTTCGAGGCCCTATATGGTATAAAATGTCGCACGCCGTTGTCTTGGTTAGAAACAGGTGAGTCAAAGTTGTATAAGCGATCGGAAGTGGAGGATGCTACTTCTTTGGTGAGAATCATTCGGGAGAGGTTGCTTACCGCTCAGGATGGGCAAGCAAAGTACTATAATGCCAAGCACAGGAACGTGGAGTTCGCTGTGGGCGATTATGTATACTTAAAGATCAAGCCGTTCAAGGGTGTCTCGCGGGTGCGACGATTGAAAAAGCTAAGCCCGAGGTACCTTGGACCGTTTGAGGTTTTGGAGCGAGTTGGAGAAGCAGCCTATTGGTTGAAACTTTTAGTGGAGCTTAGTGGTTTACATGATGTATTCCATATTTCGGTACTTCGGAAGGCGGTGCAAGAGCCTACGCAAGTGATCGCGGTTGATCAAGTGTCGGTGGATAGTGGGCTAACGACAAAGGTCAAGCCCGTGCGGATTGAGGACTCAGAGCTCAAGCGGATACACAATAAAGAGATCAGGATGGTCAAGGTCTGGCGGGACAATTGCGATCGTGAGGAGCTCTCTTGGGAGCGAGAGCAGACTATGCTTGATGAGTATCCGGAGTTGTTCCGCTCAGGTACAAATTTTGGTTTTGTACATGTCTTTCCTTTATATAATTTCGAGGACGAAATTCTTTTAAGAGGGGGAGAGTTGTAATGCCCCGAAACTCAAAGGAGTGAAGGGGGACGTTTTGAGCCAGTTTGGGTTTTGGCTGCAGGCACACGGCCTGGGACACGGGCGTGTCCCAGGGCGTGTCAAGCCTGTGTCGACACTGAGACGGGAAGTCGACACTTTGGTCTCGACATTGTGTCGAGACTGGGCACACGGCCTGCGACACGGGCGTGTCGTAGGGCATGTCGACCCGTGTCGACACTTAGCCGCGAAGTCGACACTCTGCTTCGACGAAGTGTCGAGACATGACATACGGCCTGCGACACGGGCGTGTCGCAGGGCGTGTCAACCCGTGTCGACACTCGTCCCGAGGAGTCGGCACTTTGGTCTCGACATTGTGTCGAGACAAGGCACACGGCCTAGGACACGGGAGTGTCCAAGGCCGTGTCATTAGGTCGACGATCTTCGCTCGACGAAGTGTCGAGTGTCGAGACCGTGTACACGGCCAGGGGTCCAGGCGTGTTGAGGTGACACGGGTAAGGACACGAGCGTGTCCTAGAACCCGTGCAGTGCTCGGGTTGATTTCGGGGAAAAATGATGGGGGTACACGGCCGGCCACACGACCGTGTCAGGTGGAACACGGGCGTGTCAGCTCGAACACGGGCGTGTTCAATACCCGTGTGTTGTTCCAGGTGATTCGATTTTGACGGCAAATGAGGCACACGGCCCTGGACACAGGCGTGTGCCAGGCCGTGTTCGGTCCAGATTGGGCATTTCAGTCCCGAATCAAAGCCGTTCGTTTCCTTATTTTGAGATCCAACGGCTGGGGGTTGTTCCTGAAGGGATATACATGGGATTGGACTTAGAAACCGTCACTTTTCATGAGTGGTTAGCTTTCTAAAACCTTAGAGAAAGTAGAGAGCCAAGGAAGGAAGGAGCTAGATCCGGCCATTGGAGGAGCTTCGGAGCTCCGAATCGCGAGCCGACTCCGGATCCACGGAGGCAAAGCTAGTGCGATGCTTTTCGTCTGATTACTTTTCAATGGCGCCAAAGAGGAATGCTAGGGTAACGATTCTCATCTTGAGCATGAGTAGCTCTCTTTCTTTGCATAGGAAGCCCGCTCTTGCGAGTTTGCGGAGAGTTGGAGGCGTTTCTTCGGGTAGATATGTGAAGTCCCCGTTCTTTAGAGTCCGTAAGCGAGAACGGACATAGGCATGATGTGTGAAGCCTACCCGGACATGTTGGTCTGGATCGGTGATGTTGCATTGCATAAATGCCGGAGAAGACTCCGTGCTATGGATTGTTTTTCGGGTTTTCTACGCGGTAGATTGCAGCAGGGAGCCTTGGGGACTAACCCAAAGGTGCACCCGGAAAACTGGGCGGATACGAGATCTTGCCAACTTGGTGGCCTGAGAGCCAACTTGAACATAACCGAGTTTTGTGTATTGTGATAGATGGGACTCGGTGGAAGTTTGACCCGCGCAAATGGCTTAAATTATCGTTGCGATGTGAGCACGGGTTAGATGGAACCGTACCCCTTCTATGTCGTTCGGTTAAAGAGACCTAAAGGCACGTGGCACTTGCCGTTGGCATAGATTAGGGTCTTCGGCGGTCAATGGCATAAATTGTCGTGACCCAGGCCAGGAAGACAAATTGCTCATAGGTTTGGCCGTCAAAGTGGCGGTGGTGAGTCTGGAATGTCTATGGCTTTAATTGACGTGATGTAACACCCCCTCTCCATCGCATAGCATATAGCAGTAGGTCCGGTCGGGGCCCGACGCCATATACTACAGACAGACCGGGTGGTTACTTATGGAAACCATCCAACCAATCTCAATGTCCTACACAGAGCATTCTAGCAAAAACAGTTTATAAAAGTTGTAACAAAGAACCCAGCATTAAAGCACGAATGTCCACTAATACAAAATAGGAATGTTATACAAAATACCCAAATTAAGCCTTAAGGCTTTACAAAATGTTTCACTTTAAATTACATGTTTTACAAACCACGGCACGCAGGCCGGTCACACATGAATAAAGCAGTAAACACTTCCAATTAGGCCTTCAAGGGCCGGCTTCGCATTCGGGCTTTAACCCGCTATTGACCGCTTGGTCGAGCTGCACCTGCAAGCAACAAACCACCGCACGGTGGCAAAACAAGGCAACGATCAGCAATGCTGACCAAATTATAACGATCCCACCCCCACCTCGGTGCGGCGATGCTCCTTCCCTGCATTTCATTAGCATAAGCGAGCAATATAAACATATAGCCATTTCATCACAGACGTTGGCTCGCACGGCCACACGCCCCGTGCTCTCAGGGCACATTCTCGGTGAACCGGTCGATGTCACGTGTAACGCCCCGAAACTCAAAGGAGCGAAGGGGGACGTTTTGAGCCAGTTTGGGTTCTGGCTGCAGGCACACGGCCAGGGACACGGGCGTGTCCCAGGGCGTGTCAAGACTGTGTCGACACTGAGACGGGAAGTCGACACTTTGGTCTCGACATTGTGTCGAGACTGGGCACACGGCCTGCGACACGGGCGTGTCGTACGGCGTGTCGACCCGTGTCGACACTTAGCCGCAAAGTCGACACTCTGCTTCGACGAAGTGTCCAGACATGGCACACGGCCTGCGACACGGGCGTGTCGCAGGGCGTGTCAACACGTGTCGACACTCGTCCCGGGGAGTAGGCACTTTGGTCTCGACATTGTGTCGAGACAAGGCACACAGCCTAGGACACGGGCGTGTCCAATGCCGTGTCATCAGGCCGACGATCTTCGCTCGACGAAGTGTCGAGTGTCGAGACCGTGTACACGGCCTAGGGTCTAGGCGTGTTGAGGTGACACGGGTAAGGACACGGGCGTATCCTAGAACCCGTGCAGTGCTCGGGTTGATTTCGGGGAAAAATGATGGGGGTACACGGCCGGCCACACGACCGTGTCAGGTGGAACACGGGGGTGTCAGCTCGAACACGGGCGTGTTCAATACCCGTGTGTTGTTCCAGGTGATTCGATTTTGACGGCGAATGAGGCACACGGCCCTGGACACGGGCGTGTGCCAGGCCGTGTTCGGTCCAGATTGGGCATTTCAGTCCCGAATCAAAGCCGTTCGTTTCCTTATTTTGAGATCCAACAGCTGGGGGTTGTTCCTGAAGGGATATACCCGGGATTGGACTTAGAAACCCTCACTTTTCATGAGTGGTTAGCTTTCTAAAACCTTAGAGAAAGTAGAGAGCCAAGGAAGGAATAAGGAGATAGATCCGGCCATTGGAGGAGCTTCGGAGCTCCGAATCGCGAGCCGACTCCGGATCCACAGAGGCAAAGCTAGTGCGGTGCTTTTCATCCAATTACTTTTCAATGGAGCCAAAGAGGAACGCTAGGGTAACGATCCTCATCTTGAGCATGAGTAGCTCTCTTTCTTTGCATAGGAAGCCAGCTCTCGCGAGTTTGCGGAGAGTTGGAGGCGTTCCTTCGGGTAGATATGTGAAGTCCTTGTTGTTTAGAGTCCGTAAGCGAGAACGGACATAGGCATGATGTGTGAAGCCTACGCGGACATGTTGGTCTGGATCGGTGATGTTGCATTGCATAAATGCCGGAGAAGACTCCGTGCTATGGATTGTTTTTTGGGTTTTCTACGTGGTAGATTGCAGCAGGGAGCCTTGGGGACTAACCCAAAGGTGCACCCGGAAAACTGGGCGGATACGAGATCTTGCCAACTTGGTGGCCTGAGAGCCAACTTGAACATAACCGAGTTATGTGTATTGTGATAGATGTGACTCGGTGGAAGTTTGACCCGCGCAAATGGCTTAAATTGTCGTTGCGATGTGAGCACGGGTTAGATGGAACCGTACCCGTTCTATGTCGTTTGGTTAAAGAGACCTAAAGGCACGTGGCACTTGCCGTTGGCATATATTAGGGTCTTCGGCGGTCAATGGCTTAAATTGTCGTGACCCAGGCCAGGAAGACAAATTGCTCATAGTTTTGGCCGTCAAAGTGGCGGTGGTGAGTCCGGAATGTCTATGGCTTTAATTGACGTGACATCGACCGGTTCACCGAGAATGTGCCCTGAGAGCACGGGGCGTGTGGTCGTGCGAGCCAACGTCTGTGATAAAATGGCTATATGTTTATATTGCTCGCTTATGCTAATGAAATGCAGGGAAGGAGCATCGCCGCCCCGAGGTGGGGGCAGGATCGTTATAATTTGGTCAGCATTGCTGTCCGTTGCCTTGTTTTGCCACCGTGCGGTGGTTTGTTGCTTGCAGGTGCAGCTGGACCAAGCGGTCAATAGCGGGCTAAAGCCCGAATGCGAAGCCGGCCCTTGAAGGCCTAATTGGAAGTGTTTACTGCTTTATTCATGTGTGACCGGCCTGCGTGCCGTGGTTTGTAAAACATGTAATTTAAAGTGAAACATTTTGTAAAGCCTTAAGGCTTAATTTGGGTATTTTGTATAACATTCCTATTTTATATTAGTGGACATTCGTGCTTTAATGCTGGGTTCTTTGTTACAACTTTTATAAACTCCTTCCGCTAGAATGCTCTGTGTAGGACGTTGAGATTGGTTGGATGGTTTCCATAAGTAACCACCCGGTCTGTCTGTAGTATATGGCATCGGGCCCCGACCGGACCTACTGTTATATGCTATGCGACGGATAGGGGGTGTTACACCTTGATCATAACTGGGTTATGAGATTATTTTGGAAAATTTGGGATCCGAGAGAAGCTTGGCCCGCGCGTAGGACTTAAATTGTATATGCGGCGTGAGCAACGAGCAAGTGGAATTGGACCTAGGCTATGTGGTACGGTGCGAGAAATCCGAAGATGGGCACTGGTCGTAGGCATAGTCGGAGCCTTAGACGGTGGTCAGTTAGGCTAAATGCTCACATGTTGTTGCCATCCTGGGGGTGGTGGTGAATGCACTGATTTGTCAGGGTTCACCATGAATGTGCCCTGAGTGCACGAGGTGTTTGGCCGTGCGAGCCTACACCTGTGGCGAAATATAATTGCGCTATGTTATTTTATGGGACTAATGCTATGCAAGGAAAGAGCACCGCCGTCCCGAGTAAGGGGCGGGGTCGTTATAATTTGGTCGGCTTTTAGCTGACCGTTACCTTGTTTGCCACCGTGTGGTGGTATGTGCTTGCAGGTGCTGTGGAGCCGAGCGCCAAATAGCGGGCTGGAGCCCATGTTGCTGTGCTGGCCCTAGAAGGCCGTAGAATAGTTATATCTACATTTGTCATGTGTGGCCGGCCTGCGAGCCGATGTATGTAAGACATGTTATATTTTATGAACATTTGTAAGGCCATAAGGCCATGTACCCGTTTCAGTGTATTTGGGGTTTCATTCCTGTAGTTGTAGCTGTGGACATTCATATTTGATGGATTTAAGTTTGGGTTCTTTCAACTTTAAAAACTTACGCTAGAATGCTCTATGATTAGGACGAGTAGTCTTAATTGGTTGGTTTGATTATTCGTTTAGTAACCCTTCCGACTGTCTGTGGTATATGGCGTCGGGTTCCAGCTGGACCTTCTGTTATATGCCATGCGATAGATGGAGGTGTTACATGTCGAGTGCATCTCGACGAATTATCGCTATCGCCACCAGGCGATACCCACTGTCGCCCGGCATTAGCAAAGCGAGTAGCTCACTCACTGCTTCAAGGAGTTGAGTGTGTCGAGCTCACTCAACGCTTTAAGGCTTTGAGTACGTTGGGACCTATCACTATAGCTCCAGTGATACTCACTATCGCCCGACGACAGTGATAAAACTTCTGTTGTCAAAGTTGGGGTGTTACAACTCCCCCCTCCTTACAAAAATTTCATCCCGAAATTTGCATCCAGCTATAAGGAATACAACAACTGACAAGTTACAACAACGTTACACAAATAACTCAGGTATTATTCGTGTATGGTTTGTTCTCGCTCCCATATCAGCTCTTCATGGCCATAGTTGTCCCACCAGACCTTGACCATCCTGATTGTCTTGTCCCGCAGTTTCTTGATTGTCATATCCTCGATCCGAATGGGCC
The DNA here is from genome assembly GCA_039583875.1 of Platanthera guangdongensis. Taxonomy (NCBI): domain Eukaryota; kingdom Viridiplantae; phylum Streptophyta; class Magnoliopsida; order Asparagales; family Orchidaceae; genus Platanthera; species Platanthera guangdongensis. The sequence continues at coordinate 17,932,103 of CM077159.1, forward strand.
TAAATTTCATCGTTAGCCCAGTATCGAGTAGTACTCGATCATCCGAAATCACCTGTGTTGGCTCTTTCACAGCTTTGCGCAGCACTGATATGCGAAACACATCTTGCAAGCCACTTAGCTCCGTAGATAGAGCTAACCAATAGGCATCTTGTCCAACTCGCTCCACTACCTCAAACGGACCAAGATACCTCGGACTTAACTTTTTCAAGCGCCGAATCCTAGACACGCCCTTGAATGGTTTGATTTTCAAGTATACCCACTCACCAATCGCAAACTCTACATTTCAGTGCTTGGTATTGTAGTACTTTGTCTGCCTATCTTGGGATATCAGTAGCCTTTCACGTATAGTATGTATGGTCAAATTTGCATCTTCGACCTCTTTACATTTATATAGCTTTGATTTGCCTGTTTTTGTCCAAGATAACGATGTACGGTACTTTCTATCGCACAAAGCTTCAGAAGGCGCCATTAGTATGCTAGCTTGATAGCTATTGTTATAGGCGAATTCAATCATATAAAGATGATCTTCCTATTGGACCTTGCGACGCCCTTAGAGGGGGGGGGGGTGAATAAGGGTTCTTTTAATTTTTCTTAAAAACTTAAGCAAACTTTACTAGATGAATAACAATAATATAATTGAAGTGTGCAAATGGATACTAGCTAGAAACACTAATGATATATTTCAAAAGAGTTAAATTGAATACAAAGTGTCTCTATAGAGCTAGAGACAAAGGCTCATGAAATAAATACTTTGCTAGTATTTTCGCCGGTTCTTCTACCAAGAACCGGCAGGCTAAAGCGTATCCCTTCCTAGATCTTGCTTCTATCCTCCCCCTAGATCTAACCACGATGTAGACCTTGCACACAAGGCAACGATTTCTTCCTAAGCCACATAAGGACTTGGATGCCACTCACAAGGCGGCGATTATCTCCTAAGCCACACAAGGACCTAGAAGCCACGCACAAGGCGGTGATTTCTCTACCGATTACAATGAGAAAGTAAAAGAAAAGAATAAAAACAAATTGAACACTTTAGGCTAGACACTCCCTTCAAACAATGCGCTGAAGATGCCGATGAATCCTTGCTAGAGATGCTTCGAATGCTTCACACGTGTCGTCGATCTTTCTTGCTTTTTAGCCTTGTTGAGAGTATGGAGTATCTCTGAGTTCTGGAGCTCCTAGATCGTCTATGCAGGAAAGTGCACTCTAGGTAATGAAAATCGTGATTTCCTCATAAAATGAAAGGTTTTTATATTCTGGCGCTATCGCCGGGCGATATTGGGTATCACCATCTGGCGATATCGATAACCGCTGCCACGTGTCCCACGAAATCCTCATTTTCGCATCACACAAACATTGAGCGTCGAATCGTGCACTATCGCCGAGTGATACCGGTTATTGCCGTCTAGCGATAGCAAAATAACAGAAGCCACGATTTCATCGATCGTCGAGCGGAAATGCGTCGAGTGGCGCTATCGCCTGTTGGCAATACCCAATATCGCCTGGCGATATCTCCCGAGCTCAAGTCTGATCCGATTCAGCATCAAAAAGATATTAGATATTAACCTGTGTTATATGCACACCAAAAATATCCAAATATCAAATACAAACAAGATTTGTTATTAGCAAACTAGGAAGCGTGGAATGCATGCGCCAACGATCTCCTCCTTTTGATAATAACAAATCCATTAATAAAGAAATCATTAATGTTAAAAGGTCCACCCAATTTGAGTATCAAGACGAAGCATGTGTATGTGCACAAATTGCTCCTGGATGAAACACTCCCCCTACATGTGATCTCCCCCTAAATAAAAGCATAGGGAAATTCGTGTATTTTAATTAAAGATGTGAAAAAATAATTTTGCCAAGTGTTCACAAAAATATATGACCAGACTTCGGTGAATTATTTCTTTTGTAAAGTGTCTCCCCCTTTGGTATTGTCAAAAGATAGGTAAAATTGCGGCGGAAGCGAAAGAAGGAAAAAACACAAAAGAGAGACTCATAGAGGATAGGTGAGTAAGGTAGAATAAATAAAATGAGTAAACAGTAACTGTGGCAACGTTCAACAAACTATATCACAAACACATACACTAGTGAATAGTTTTTGTGAAACAGTTCTCAGTCCAATTCTCATAAGAAGAACATTTAGAGATGATAATGTTGTGTACATGTGAGGTGTTGTCGGAAATACTTATGCATAGTCTTATAAAAAAACATGAACACGAGAATGTTAAAAAAACAACATAACATAGAGGTAGACATGCAGAGCTATACTCGTACCCAAGAGTTCAGAGCACACAAAAAAAATTATTCATGTAAAGATTTGCACAAGACACTTTACAATTCTTGTCAAGGTGCTCAACCTCACAATGCTTCTGAAGACTTATCAGGAGGGTAAGTAGTGGTTGGTGGAGGTTCCTTGTCAGCCCTGTATTATTTGAGTGTTTTCTTTTTTTGTGTGTGTGTGAAACAATCACCAAAGGTTTGCACTTTTGGGATGATACACTTTTGTTACTCACATTTTTTTAGCTGAACAAAGGAGTCCGAATTCACTTGTGAGAGCATACAGAATAATTTAATAGTATGGTGCACTGTACCAAACTCAGATAAAGCAGGAGCAGAAAACATGCATCACTAGTGGTTATGGTAAAACATTCACAATTCACATTTTGTAAGATGGATGCATACAAAGATTTGCACACCCGTGAGTGAAATAACATTATCATAACTAAAAGATTTCTCATACTTAGAGGCATGCGAAAAGAATTTCATGAGTTTAAGAACACTAGTACTGAAATATGTAGAACGGATATAAGAGTGGTGAACTAGATAACCAAGTTAGTATAAAACTAAAAAAAACATTACACCTGGCATAAATCTGAGTCAGGAAGACAATTTGAAGAAAAACAAAAAGTCACTATCGTCGGGCGATACCAGGTATTACCGGTCAGCTATAGTGGTAAAAGGAAAAAAACGGGCTCATTCAGTCAAAGGCATCCAACCAAACCTCTTTTCTGAAGACAGATTGCAGAAGGCGGAGTAGAAGTCGGCTAAACCCTAACACCTAGGTATCAAAACTTGGATTTTGGCTTTAATTCTTTGGATTTTTATGGATCTAATAGTTAGGATAGTGTAGCATGTAATCTTAGATGAGAAATTTCCAGGTTTTAAAGTGTTTAAATTTTTTTTTGGATCATAAGAAACTAGGGTTGTTTTAGTGAAAGTTGTATATAGTTTCTTGAATTTAAGAAGTTGTCAAAGGATTCGCAGAAAAAGACCTTGCAGATCTGGTATGTTGGATGAAGGGGGAAACCAGATCTGAAGTCGAAAATGGAGGAAAACCATTTCCCGCTATCGCCCGATGACAGTGGGTGTCGCCGGATGGCGATACCCAAAAAACATTTTTTGTTTCTGAAAAAAAAAGAATTCGATATGCAGGAATGGCTTCCAGTTCCAAAGCGCAAAGAAGCACAGGGAGTGACTCATATTCATCATATCAAACATTTCCGGGAATAGAGAACGCTAACATAGGAATCAGACGGGTGATTGAATTCGACCCGGCCCGGCATGCACATATCCATGATTTGTTAGCAATGGCTGCAATAATGTCGATTATTATTCCAGACACATTCTCCTCCGTACTGATTCGAGAATTTTATAATTATCTCAAAGATCCGCGTTTCACGGAATTGAATGGCGGAGTTCGATCGAAAATTCAAGGACAGGCGGTAGAAATAACACACTATGACCTGAGAGATGATTTTGGATTAATTGAGCATGAAAAAACTTTAGATGTAGTAGAGAACTATCAGAAGGATAGAGATTGGACATTATTGAATATGATTTTGCATGGAAATTCCATCAAAACACTAATTCAATCAACAACCACCCTTACGGAGGATGCACGACTAGTGCAAGATATATTGAGGCATACTGTCCTACTGAAATCCAGAGATACACGAAAAATAATGGCTCAACTCAGTTATGTGACGTACATGATTTTGGAGCGAGGTCCGTTTGACATGGCGGATTTTGTCCTTTCGATAGTACGCTATTCATTTAGATTGAAAAGTCCTAATTGGAAGGAATTGAACACACTACCACTTGGAGCCGTCATCCAACATATTTTATATAAGAAATATACGAGGATCGACCCCGATATGTACTTCAATGATTATATCCCTTCTATATATTTGACGAGTGGAACACCTTCCATTGGTTGATCAACACGAGGAGGGTCATCAAGGAGGAGTGAACTGGTGTCCACTATCCGAAGCCCGCCAATTCCTAGAGGTGGATCGTTGCGAGAAGGGTTGGACGACTTGCGAGAGTCGTTCGAAGAACAAAAGAGGGATGTGAAGAAAAACTTCTTGGGAATTCAGAAATTTTTTAAATTTCTGACAAAAAGTTTGAAGTTGAAGCCCACTCCAGCAGAAGCAGCAGAATGGGAAGATCCGGTCATGGAGCCGCCCCGTACATCGACTCGCCGAGCGCATCGGACGCGAAGCAACAAGCACAGTTTGGCAGATGACCAAGGAGAGACCAGTGTAGGTGACAACAGAAATTTTTGAAGATTTCGGGATGGCTGGACATTTTGCCGCTATCGCCCGGCGACAGTCACTGTCGCCGGCGACAGTGAATTTTATTCAATTTGAGTAATTATTTATGCTGTAATGTTATGTGGCACTTATATATGGTATTATGCTTCTGTAACAATATATAAGACTCGGTATATGGTGTTTCCATTTATGTAATTTTATTTTGGGCTTAATGTTCATGATTTTAACAATTTAATGATGTTAATATTAATTTATTTATTTTTGTTTTTGGCTTGCGATGGGAATCTATTAAGTTGAAAGGTCTGGAATGCCAAGTTCTAATCGTAATAAAGAGAAACGGGAATCTGGAAGTGGTTTCATTAAAATATCCGTAAGCTGTGAATCAGTGCTTATAAAATTGACTTTTATCGTATTTTGTTTTATGTGGTCTCTTATGAAATGATGACGTACATCAATGTATTTGGATCTAGAATGATGAATTGGATTATATGTTAAGTCAACTGTACTTTTATTATCACACTTCAATTCAACTGTTTCATGAACTATTCCAAAATCTTCTAAAGTTTGCTTCATCCATAAAGCTTGTGCACAACAACTGCCTAGTGCCATGTACTCGGCCTCAGTGGTGGATAAGGTAACAGAATTCTGTTTCCTACTCGACCACGAGATAAGTGAAGGGCCAAGAAAGTGATAGGTGTCACTGGTGCTTTTATGATCTAATGAACACCCAGCATAATCAGAATCAGAGAAGCCATGTAATATAAACGTATCGTTATGAGGATACCACAAACCTAATTTAGATGTGCAAATAAGATATCTAAAAATGCGTTTAATTGCTTTTAAATGAGACTCTTTGGGATTAGCTTGAAATCTAGCACATAAACATACATCGAACATAATGTTAGGCCTAGAGGCAGTCAAATACAATAGCGATCCTATCATTCCTCGATAAAGTGTTTGACCTATTGATATTCCACTTTCATATTTTCCTAACTTTAATGTGACACTTATGGGGGTATTTGCTTGTTTTAGATTTTCAAACTCAAATCTTTTAAAAATATCATGAATATATTTAGATTGACAAATAAAAATTCCATCATATTTTTGAGTGATTTGAAAACCAAGAAAATAAGTGAGTTCGCCTACCATGCTCATTTCAAATTCATTCTTCATAATTTCAATAACACTATCACATAATTTTTCATTTGTGGATCAAAAAATAATATAATTAATATAAATTTGTAAAACGATAAGATCATCATTGATATGTTTAACAAATAAAGTACAATCAACACTGTCCATTTTGTAATCATTTTTAGTAAATAAATAGTCAATCTATCATAACATGCTCGGGGTGCTTGTTTCAAAACATAAAGGGCTTTTTCTAATTTAAAAACATGATCAGGAAATCTAACATCAACAAAGCCTAGAGGTTGTTCTACATAAACCTCCTCCTTAATATACCCGTTAAGAAAAGTAGTTTTAACATCCATTTGAAATAATTTAAACATCTTAAAACTAGCAAATGCAAGAAATATTCTAACTGCTTCTAAACGTTGTTGGATCCCTAGTTGATTTGGGCTAGGTTCACTGACTTAGGATGTGACCCATCATGTATAGCCATGGTCAAGTTTGTGTCCTAGAGTTTAGGCCAAGTTCTTAGAGCCAACATCAGATGTACCAGCTATCATCAAGATCATCAGAGACTCAAGATTTAGAAGTTTTCAAGACCAAGTCAAATGAGTTCGACGTTCGTCGAACTCAGCTCGACCAAAGTTGTTCTGCGCTCGACGATCATGAGACAATTCTTAGTGCTGAGCTCGACGATCTTTCTTCTCTGTTCGACGAAGACTGAGTTTCTACATAAAGCTAAAGTCAAGACAACTTCAGAATTTTTCTAAGTCCAGCTTCAAGCTTCGGTCGATGAATTAGATTCTGAGCTGGACGAACTTGGACCTCAAGTTCTCAGCTTCTCAGGTCGACGAAGTCAGCTTCTCAGGTCGACGAATGCAGTTCTCTACTCGACGATTTCTGAATTCAGAGGATTTGTGTCGACACTTAGGGTTTGTGTCGACACCAGACAATTTGTGTCGACACCAGACAATTTGTGTCGACACCAGATCAATTTATGTCGACACCAGAAGATTTGAGTCGACATCAAGATCAATTAGTCGACACCAACTTATGTCGACACAGAATATCAGCAAATGCAGAATATTTGGCTAAGTCCACAATCTTTCTTCACTCGACGAATCTGGATCTCAGCTCGACGAATGAAGACTGTCTGTTCGACAAATGAAGATTGTCTGGTCGACGAACTCATCAAGCTCAGCTCGACGAACTCAAGCTCAGCTCGACGAACTCAAGCTCAGCTCGACGAACTTAAGCTCAGCTCGACGAACTCAAACTCAGCTCGATGAATTGTGTTCTTCGTTCGACGATTCCAGACTAGGTCTTCTCCAAGTTTTCCCGACCCGTTTCTTGGCGATGATTCCGAAGTTATTAATGCCAGAACTTCTTTGAATGTTACCATTAGAACGCGCATTAATCTCGGATTATTACATGCCATTTTTCTATGGGATAGTTGGGGAAATCATTGATTGTCGCTTCCTTCCAAGGCAGACTACATTTACTGTTTAAGATTTCAAATTTCCAGTGTGTTCTTCAGTCAGTAGAAGTCAGAAAAGAAAGGATCAAGCATTACTACATACACAGTCATACAGACATACAGTGATACACACAGACAATCAGACAGACACACTCAAATTACACAGAAGAACAATCATACTCAAATCAAAAGTTCTACTTCAATCAGCTTTGGCCAGAGAACAACTTCATCAAGAAGAAGAAGAACAACCTATCACTATCAAGAGTCTTCTTCTGTCAATTCTCAGGACAACTTCAAAGGACAACAAATTAATCAATCTGTCAAAGAAGTTCCTGAAGCATCTCTGGTCCAGGCACTCTAGGTCTTTGAAGACCTATCACCCTGTAGCAGTGCTCCAGTTTTCCTGATACATTCAAGATCTCAGGGGGAGCAAACTCTTCTAACATCAATCCACAGTCTTCTCAGTGCTATTGAGAAAGAGAAGACACCACCTCTTTTCCAACTCCTATACAGAGTTTTAATTCCCTTCAAAATTATTCTGGTTGCAAGTCTCTTTCCAATAGACTTGATGTTTTGGTTTTTGAGCACCTGAACAAAAGCTCATTGGTGTCATACACCTGATCAAAAACCTGAGTGGATTCCTACCAGGGTGGTAGAAGAGTGGATGTACCCAGGTTGGGGAACCACTATAAAATTTCTTGTGTCGTCTGGTTGCCCTTTATTTTTGTTTTAGCTATGATCTGTGATTGTTTAGGTTGCTGTGCTTAGTTTATTTTATTTGCTGACTTGTTCACCTAGGCTTACAACAAAAGTTGTAAAAAGTTTGAAGTAAGCACAATACTCTATTCACCCCCCCCCCCCTCTAGAGTATTTCAGATCTAACCTGCACTTTCAGTTGGTATCAGAGCGAGGTTGGTTAACATACCACACCTAATTGGTTGTACAGGCTAACACCTGAACCACAAAGATCCCTCTTGTTAGATCTGTCTGTTTGTTTTTGTTATTAGATTTATTTATTCACAGAAATGGCCCAAAACAAAGATTATGCAAGCATCTGACCTCCAATTTGCAATCTTAACAAGTTTGTCATCTGGAAGGCAAGAATCAGGCCATACATGAATTCTATTGATGATGATATTTTTTCTGTTATCTTAACAGGTGTACCTCCAGTACCTACATCTTCTACAAGCACCTCAACAAACATGACTGCAGTACCTCCTCCAGAGAACAATGAATCTTACAAGAAAGCCAAAATAGCAGATGCTAAGGCAATGAATATCTTGGCTCAGACAATGTTAGATGACATATTTCAAAAGGTGGCTGAGTGCACCTCAGCCAAGGCCATTTGGGATTCCCTCAACCAAATGGTAGCTAGCTCAGTAGATGAGAGAAAAGACAGGAGATCCAATCTAATTTCCCTGTATGAGAACTTCAAAAAGGATGAGACAGAATCAGTGGCTGAGATGTATAACAGATTGAGTTCAATCATCAATGAGCTCAAGACCTTGGATAAGGACGTCACCTTGACAGAGGTGAATGATAAGATTTTGATGTGCTTCCGTAGCTCTTGGGATTCTAGAATCTGGCTAATCAAAGAAGCCAGAAGCCTCAATGAGATATCAACTGAGTCTCTACTAGGCAAATTAAAATCCTATGAGCAGCTAATCAAATCAACAGAAGCAGCAGATCAGAAGGCAACAAATCCAGTGAGAAAGGATCAAAGCATAGCCTTCAAAGTATCTAAGGAAAGTGAGACATCAACTTCCAATGAGGAACTCATGAGCCTCTTTGCAAAAAGATTCTACAAGATGGATAGAAATGATTTCAGAAGGAAATCATCCAGACAGGATGATAAGCCCAAGTATGACAAGATACCAATCAAGAAGGTTGTGTGCTTTGGGTGCAGAATGATGGGATTTCTCTAAGAGATGGCACAACGCTTGTACACGCTGCGGAAGAATAAAACAATAAGAAAACCCAAAAGAAATGGGATCGGGCCATGATAGTTGAATCAAGAAGTTAGCAAAATCTAGACAAAAATTACCTCGGTGGCGTTGAGTCACAACTCAACGGAGATGCTCCAAACTTTATCTTCTTGCTAGTGGCGAGTTCTACGTGGAATAATGTCCACATTTCTGCAGAAGTCCACACGAGCGGGAGAACACCGGGCTTTCCGTCGCACTGAAGATCGGGAAGAACGATGACCGCACCTTGCTATTCCACGGACTGCTAGGTCCACGCCAGGAAGAGCAGCACCAGCGACAGTCAACGGAGAAGAGGAGGTCAACGGAGCGAACACGGCGGCGGTGGAACCCTTCCGTCGGCGACGGGATTCGGGATCGGCGGAACGATCGCGGAACGGAACTCTTCCGTTGCGGGTTTCGATCTGCTACAGGAGAAAATCGCGAGCATTGAACCCGAAAACCCTAAGTGCCGTATTTATACCAAAGGTATAAATAAACCTAGGATTATCGCTATCCGCAGACCACCCAAGAATAAGGTTCAGAATCGGCGAGTATCAATCGGCGAGAGTCGGCGAGAATCGGCGAGAATCGATCAGCGAGCATCACCATGGATCGGCGAGAATCAGAGTACAATAATCGACGATTCTCGCCGATCGTCGAGCCTCACTTGATGATACATGTCGAATCTCGTCGACCGTCGAGCCGCGGTCGACGATACATGTCGAAGTCGTCGATCGTCGAGAATCAGCATATTGATTCTTGACGATTCTCGTCGATCGGCGAGAATCAGAGAGACGATTCTCGCCGATCGGCGGGAATCAGAAGACGATTCTCGACGAATGTTATCGACCCTCGGACGACAATCCTTACCAGCCCTCCAAGGCAACATTTGCCCAACCCGACGATCCTTTAAGGCAACACTTTGCCCACAACCCCATTCAGGTCGGTGATTGGCAACCTTTACCAACACAGTCAATCATCCAACTTCTCCACATCTCTTATGTGCGACCCTGCAGGCTCATATCGCGTTGGCAGTGAGATCATATGTTTGATCACTTCCAGATCACAATGGTAACTCCAACAGACTCCCACTTGATCTCGAAAGTATTAAAGCAAAAACCTCACAAACAATGAGCGGCATCTAGCAATGCATCATTGCTCCCCAAGCAATAAGAGTTTAAAACTCATAAGCCTTTATGACCAATGTATCAGCATTGTCTTTGTCCCTTTGTCCCTTACATCCGGAAAGAACTAGAGGCATGGACCGTGTCACCCTCATAATAGTTCAATCCAAGTTTCTTGATCCAGGACGGACTTCCAGAGAATGGTGAGTCCAATATCACATATTGACTCAACCAAGCATGGCCATGCATTTCTCAGTCCAGTTCCATCAAGGGGCCCATGGATGCAACTCCTGTCATACAGGAGGGCAAATCCCATATCTGCTCACACACAAACACCCAAATGATTCGTAACATGCCCAACAACCACCCTTATCATCAACCTTTCTCAAGGAAGACTTTAGATGGCATCAAAGCACGCTCTTCCTCACTTGATGAATGCTGTGACTTCAGGTCAAAGAATCACAACACCATTGTAAATTGAGACCTACTCGTGACACGATTGGATGACAATCCACAAAGTAGTCTCAGGTTGGGTCTGTCCAGTACAACTTGTTCACTAACAAGTACCCACGTGATGACTTGATATCACAATATCATGACCTGTGAGAACCAGTCATTAGTCAACGCACGTGCTAGTCTTCATGTACCATCATCACCCTTAGCTTCTATAATGATACTCGACCAGGGACCTTTAAGAATGAAGCTTCAAATAAATCATAGGCTCTCACATTCAAGTCACGTACTTGATGTCCTATGGAAGCGAACATTCTAAGGGTATCTATTATGTTAACATTTAACTATTATATAGAAAAAGACACAATAAAAGAACTTGCCATTAATTGTAAAAGAAAAACTTAGCTACACAGTTCATCATATGAACAAACAGCCAACAAAATACATATTTACATGCAATCCACAAGATTCTCGCTAGAGTTGATCATTTAGGTATCGTATACCCATCGATCTAGTATGACCATCATGCTTTCTCTGCGCGAGAGGCTTTGTCAGCGGATCCGCAATATTTTCCTCAGTCGGCACTCTGCAAATGTTTACATCTCCTCGTTCGACAATCTCACGAATAAGATGAAACCGCCGAAGTATGTGCTTGGAGCGCTGATGAGATCTAGGTTCCTTAGATTATGCAATTGCACCATTGTTATCACAGTAGAGAACTACGGGACCAATAATTCTAGGAACTACATCAATCTCGCCGATGAATTTCCTAATCCATACAGCCTCCTTCGCCGCATTAGCTGTTGCGATATACTCGGCCTCTGTTTTAGAATCAGCAACTGTCTCTTGCTTGGAACTCTTCCAGCTCACAGCTCCTCCATTCAGGCAAAACACAAAACCTGACTGAGACTTGGAGTTGTCTCGATCAGTTTGGAAGCTAGCATCCGTGTAACCACTTACAACGAGCTCTTCCTCTCCACCATACACCAAGAACACATCCTTAGTTCTTCTCAAATACTTCAGGATATTCTTGACTGCAATCCAGTGACACTCACCGGGGTCTGACTGATACCTGCTAGTCATGCTCAAGGCAAAGGAGACATCGGGTCGAGTACATAACATCGCATACATGATTGATCCAATTGCCGAAACATATGGAATCAACTTCATGCGGTCCTTATCTTCACAAGACTTTGGACACTGGTCCTTAGAGAGATTCACACCATGAGACATGGGTAAAAATCCTTTCTTGGACTCAAGCATGTTGAACCGCTTCAACACCTTTTCGATGTACGTACTCTGGGTCAAACCCAGCAACTTCTTCGATCTATCTCTATAGATCTTAATACCGAGTATATAAGTCGCTTCACCCAAATTCTTCATTGAAAAGCAGTTCCCTAGGTTGTTCTTAACAACTTTCAGGATAGGAATGTCATTCCCAATCAACAGTATGTCATCTACATACAATATCAGGAAGACAACAATGCTCCCACTGATTCGCTTGTAAACACAAGGCTCATCTTCATTCTTGATGAAACCAAACTCTTTGATTTTCTCATCAAAACGAAGATTCCAACTTCGAGAGGCCTGTTTCAGTCCATAAATGGACTTATTCAGCTTGCATATTTTAGTGGCTTCATCTGGGGATACAAAACCCTCGGGTTGTGTCATATACACTTCCTCAAGGAGGTTTCCATTAAGGAAAGCCGTTTTGACATCCATCTGCCAGATCTCATAGTCATAATACGCAGCAATAGCAAGCAATATCCTAATGGACTTCACCATAGCAACAGGGGAAAAGGTCTCATCATAGTCAATACCATGAATTTGCTTGAAACCCTTAGCCACCAGTCGCCCTTTGAATGTCTGTACATTCCCATCCATGTCGGTCTTCTTCTTGAAGACCCACTTGCACCCTATGGGTCGTACCCCTTCAGGTGGTTCCACCAAGTTCCAAACTTGGTTTGCATACATGGAGTCCATTTCGGATTTCATAGCCTCAAGCCATTTATCGGAGTCCGGTCCATTCATAGCCTCTTGGTAGGTTGCTGGTTCATCATCATGATCCATAAGCAACACATTATCTATTTGAGACACGAGAAATCCATATCTCTCAGGCTCAAACCTCGGTCTACCAGATCTACGTAGGACTTGTGTTCCCTGAGCAGGTTCTCTAGCTACAACATCTTGTAGTCCTGTCTCAGGATCCAATTCCGGTTCATTCACTACATGTGGTTCTTGAACTTCTTCAAGCTCTACCTTTTCAGTCTTTCTTGATAAGAACTCTTTCTCCAAGAAGACACCAGTCCTTCCGACAAACACTTTGCCCTCAGACGGTAGGTAAAAGTAATATCCTTTCGTTTCCTTAGGATATCCCACCAGATAACATTTATCCGATTTGGGTTCCATCTTGTCAGGCATTTGACGTCTCACGTATGCCTCACAGCCCCAAATTTTAATGAATGACATACTAGGACGCTTCCCAGTCCATATCTCATATGGTGTCTTCAGAACCGTTTTTGTTGGAGCGCGAATCAATGTCATTGCAGCAGTCTCTAAAGCAAAACCCCAAAAGGAAACAGGCAAGTCTGCATGACTCATCATCGAACGTACCATGTCTAACAGAGTACGATTTCTCCTCTCAGACACACCATTATGTTATGGTGTTCTAGGTGGAGTGAGCTGTGATACAATACCAGACTCTTTCAGATGATCACAGAACTCATGACTCAGGTATTCGCCACCTCGATCAGATCGGAGTGCTTTAACCCTTTTACCCAACTGGTTTTCTACTTCATTCTTGAACTCTTTGAACTTTTCAAAGGTCTCGGATTTGCACTTCATAAGATACACATATTCGTATCTACTGAAATCATCAGTAAATGTAACAAAGTAGAAATACCCACCTCTATCCATGGAACTCATGGGTCTGCATACATCACTATGTACAACACCCAAAAGATCCTCAACCCTCTCAGTATAACCAGTGAAAGGAGCTTTAGTCATCTTGCCCAACAAACAAGATTCGCATCGCTCAAATGATTCATAATCAAATGAGTCCAAAAGTCCATCTCTATGGAGTTTGGATATGCGCTTCTCGTTGATATGGCCCAAACGACAATGTCAGAGAAAAGTAGGGTTCAAGTCATTTGTTCTTAGTCTTTTATTATTTTCTACATTACAGATCAGATGGTCCAAGTTCAAAACATAAAGACCATTAAACAATTGGGCTACAACATAACAAATATCATTCTTAAATATAGAACAATAATTGTTCTTAATTATAAAAGAAAATCCAATCATGTCCAAACATGAAATAGATATAATGTTTCTAGTTATGGCCGGAACAAAATAACAGTTATCTAGTTCTATTACAAGCCCACTGGGCAAAGAAAGACGATAAACTCCTACGGCTACAGCAGCAACTCTTGCTCCATTGCCGACGCGGAGGTCCACCTCCCCTTTACTCAACAATCTTCTCCTTCCCAGTTCCTGCACATTTGTACAAATGTGAGAACCACATCCGGTATCCAATACCCAAGATGAAGGAGCAGAAAGGTTTATCTCTATAACGTAAAAATTTGAAGCGGAAGTCATACCTCCCCTCAATTTCTGCAGACCTTCAATGTACGAAGGACAGTTCCTCCTCCAATGACCAGCCTTGCCACAGTGGTGGCATTTCCCTTCCTTCACCGTGCTTTTCTTCTTCATCAGTGCTGAAGACTTGGGCTCAAGGTATGACTTAGGTCCCACCTTCGTCTTCTTAGAGCCCTTGCCCTTGCCCTTGCCCTTATGCACCATCAGTATGGGGCTGGCAGGCTTGGCCTTCTTCATATTGATTTCGGCAGTTCTCAACATGCCTAGGAGTTCGTGCAGTGTCTTGTCTATTTCATTCATGTTGTAGTTCAAGACGAACTGCTCATAACTGTCCGGCAACGATTGCAGGATCAGATCCGTGGCCAACTCTTGACCAAGAGGACAACCCAGCCTTTCAAGGTTCTCTATATACCCAATCATCTTGAGTACGTGAGTCCCTACTGAGTCTCGAACTCCCATCTTGCACTGAAACAACGCTTTTATGATGTCGAACCTCTCTTGACGAGCCTGCCCTTGAAACATTTTCTTGAGATGCTCGTCAATCTCCTTGCACCCCATGTTCTCATGTTGCTTCTGAAGCTCAGAGTTCATAGTGGCAAGCATAAGACATTCGACATCTAAAGCATCGTCAGTATACTTCTTATAAGTATCCTTCTCAGCACGGGAAGAGTTCCCGGTCGGCACCTCGGGGGCTTCTTCTTCCAAGACATAGAGCTTTCGCTCTTGCCTGAGAATAATTCTCAGGTTCCTGTACCAGTTCATGTAATTTGTCCCACTGAGCTTATCCTTCTCAAGGATGGCTCTCAGAGACAACGTGGAGTGTGAAACACTTGCCGTGGAATTCTACAAGAATTTATGCAGAATAAAATCAGTACCAAAATTTCAAATACAATTTATTTTAATTTGGACTTCAATTAAAATACTCCCACTATTTTATTCGAAATGATAGCCCTACTAACAATTCAGAGAGTTCATGCGAGCTACTCTCTTAGTGGACAAGATCCGTATTTCACCAACACTATGAGTCCGCTTTGGCGTTCCTCTCACGATGTGGTTATTTAGGTAGGCAACGCTTGCCAATTGCATCCTCATGCAATTCTTGTATGGTTGGTGAATAACTCCTTATTCGCATCCATCATATGGTGCATGCCAACCCTATGCCTCTAGGCACTCAACCTTTGAGATCACCTAGTTAAGTATGACCCGATGTCGACAGTGGGATATCACAATTATCCGCTCGCACCCTTACCAAGATAGATTAATGCACCTTGCTTTGGCAAGCCCACACTTCATCGATCGAGGCAGGAAGAGTGTCATCCATCGGAAGGCATCCGAACACTTAATATTAGATGAAGGGATTTTCAATTATAGGTTAACAATTAACCATGATCAACATTTGATCAATGTGCACATTCAAAGAAAAACAATTTTAAACCACATGCATCCCTTATGTGCACATCCTAACACCATCAACAATTGATAGAAGGAAGGGATAAATCTGAACATCCGGAAACTTCCAAATCCTCAGATTTACATGCATTGGACAAAGGCAAAGACAGCTCAACTTAGAGCAGTAGACAAGCTCATCTCTCTATGTTGGATTCAAAATCCAAAACATACTCGAGGGATGGTTACTGCTAAGGAGACAACAATTTCTAACACTTAGAAATACCACGCAATTCCAGACGTTCTTGGTAGGGTACCAAGACTAAATCTAGGCACTTAGAACACTTCTAAATCCCTAGGTTTACACGTACTGGAATAACAAAACTTCCAAAACAACGATCATGGTCGTAACCTGGCTCTGATACCACTGATGGGATTTCTCTAAGAGATGGCACAACACTTGTGCACACAGCGGAAGAATAAAACAATAAGAAAACCCAAAAGAAATGGGATCGGGCCATGACAGTTGAATCAAGAAGTTAGCAAAAACTAGATAAAAATTACCTCGGTGGCGTTGAGTCACAACTCAACGGAGATGCTCCAAACTTTGTCTTCTTGCTAGTGGCGAGTTCTACGTGGAATAATGTCCACGTTTCTGCAGAAGTCCACACGAGCGGGAGAACAACGGGCTTTCCGTCGCACGGAAGATCGGGAAGAACGATGACCGCACCTTGCTATTCCACTGACTGCTAGGTCCGCGCCAGGAAGAGCAGCACCAGCGACAGTCGCCGGAGAAGAGGAGGTCGACGGAGCGAACACGGCGGCGGCGGAACCCTTCCGTCGGCGGCGGGATTCGGGATCGGCGGAACGATCGCGGAACGGAACTCTTCAGTCGCGGGTTTCGATCTGCTACAGGAGAAAATCGCGAGCATTGAACCCGAAAACCCTAAGTGTTGTATTTATACCAAAGGTATAAATAAACCTAGGCTTATCGCTATCCGCAGACCACCCAAGAATAAGGTTCAGAATCGGCGAGTATCAATCGACGAGAGTCAGCGAGAATCGGCGAGAATCGATCAGCGAGCATCACCATGGATCGGCGAGAATCAGAGTACAATACTCGACGATTCTCGCCGATCGTCGAGCCTCACTTGATGATACACGTCGAATCTCATCGAGCGTCGAGCCGCGGTCGACGATACATGTCGAAGTCGTCGATTGTCGAGAATCAGCATATTGATTCTCGACGATTCTCGTCGATCGGCGAGAATCAGAGAGACGATTCTCGCCGATCGGCGGGAATCAGAAGACGATTCTCGACGAATGTTATCGACCCTCGGACGGCAATCCTTACCAGCCCTCCAAGGCAACATTTGCCCAACCCGACGATCCTTTAAGGCAACACTTTGCCCACAACCCCATTCAGGTCGGTGATTGGCAACCTTTACCAACACAGTCAATCATCCAAATTCTCCACATCTCTTATGTGCGACCCTGCAGGCTCATATCGCGTTGGCAGTGAGATCATATGTTTGATCACTTCCAGATCACAATGGTAACTCCAACACAGAAAGCCTGGACATTATATCTCAGAATGTCCAGAAAACCAGAAGAAGGACAAGAGCAGAGAAAAGGACTCCATGAGAAGACACAGCAGCAGACCCTCTTCCAGCAAATACAAAAAGAAAGACAAGGGCTTTGTTGCTGAGACATGGAGTGATACAGAAGAAGAAACATCCTCTTCCAGTTCAAGTGACGAAGAGGAAGAAGCAAGATCTAAGGAGGTTTGCCTTATGACAATTGATGCCTCCAGGTGTAATTCTAGATCAGATGGAGAATCTAAAGATGAAGCAGCCTCAGACTCAGAGGCAGATCAGGTTCTTTTTGGCTTTGACTTTAATTCTGATTTATTTATAACTGAATTTAAAGCCATGTGTTTAGACTTAATTAGCTCAGAAAAGGAAATAAAAACTCTTAGAGAAATACTAGGAAGACTTAAATCTGTTAACTCAGAAAACATTAAACTTCAAGATCAACTAACCTTAGCTAATGAACAAATACTTAAATTAAAATCTGAATTATGTGAGGCCAAACAACTTGAGCAATCTCTCAATGGGAGAAGTCTCAAGCTGATGGACATAACAAGCACAGTTAATGCCAGATTAAATGGCAAGCTGGGCTTGGGTGCTTCATCAATTTTGTCTCCCATAATTAAGAAAAATATTCTTACAACCCCTATTAAATTTATTTTTGCCAAGGGAAAGGAAAAGATAATAAATAAACCAATGTCAAAAAACAACCCAAAACCCCTAGACAAGAGAAACAGAAAATCGAAAATAGTTAATAAAAACAAAGTTCAGCAGCATTCGTCGAACTTAGATCGACGAAATGTGTCCAGTTCGTCGAACCCAGATCGACGAACGCTGAACGTAAACTTCAGGTATAACAATTCGTATAACTGCGATCGACGAACTGTGTATGGTTCGTCGAGCAGAGGTCGACGAACTTGGGGCACAGAAAATGACTACTGTCATTCTCTGAGCAGAGATCGACGATCTCATCCCTATTCGTCGAACTCTGGTCGACGAACTTACAACAATTCGTCGAATCCAGAAGGACCAAACTTAAATCATTTCTCCTACAGAAATTTTAAACCAACTAATAAGACATTTAATCCAATAACTGATTGGGTTATTCCACCTAGGAGAAATCACCCCTTAGGGTATAAATCTCAACCTGCTTTATCAGTTATTTCCAGCTTTTCTTATCAACCAAATAAAGGACCCAAGGTAACCTGGGTCAAGAACAATTGAATTTTGTTTTTCTTTGCAGTTACAGGTGAAGAGCTGTCCAAGGGTAAGTCAGACCTGGTACTTGGATAGTGGTTGCTCCAAGCACATGATAGGCAGCAAGGGCAATCTATCAAATTACAAGCCCAAGCTAGGACCAAAGGTGATTTTTGGAGATTCAAACAGTGGCCAGTCAGAAGGATATGAAGCAGTCAAGATTGGGACAGTCACTTTCAAGAAAGTAACATATGTAAGAGGACTCAAACATAACCTAATATTCATAAGTCAATTATGTGATGAAGGTTATCAGGTACACTTTAACTCTACCTCTTGTTCTATTATTAATAGTGAAAACCAAACTGTTTTAATTGGACTTAGACAAGGCAACATATATCTAGTAGATTTTATTTCTGCCAAAACTGATATTTGTTTACTCAATATCACTAGTAATCAAAATGAGTTATGATATAAAAGATTAGGGCATGTTAACCTTAAGAATATATCTAGGTTATTTAAAGACAACCTTGTTAGAGGTTTATCTTCTGGCCCCTACAAGAAGGAAAGCCTATGCAGGGCTTGTCAATTAGGCAAGCAAACCAAAACTAGTTTCAAATCCATTAATAAAAGTGATTCACCTAGGATTTTGTAATTGCTTCATGTGGATCTATTTGGACTCATTGTTGTACAAAGCCTAGGATGGAAGTCTTACACTTTCGTGATTGTTGATGAATTCTCTAGATTCAGTTGGGTAGCCTTTCTGAGAGCTAAGTCAGATACATTCAAGGTTCTTACAGATTTTCTCAGGACCATACAGATTGAATTATCTACTCATGTTGCATTGATCAGAAGTGATCATGGCATAGAGTTTGAGTCTCTTCTTATGCATGAGTTCTTTGAGAAGGAAGGTATCAGGCAGTGCTTCTCAGCTCCTAGAACTCCCCAACAAAATGGGGTTGTTGAAAGGATAAATAGGACACTCATTGAATCTTAAGGCACATTATTGGCAGATGCTTACATGCCTCTATCCTTTTGGGCAAAAGCTGTAAACACTGCTAACTATGTCGTGAATAGAAGTCTTATACATAAGCTGAAAAATAAGACCCCCTATGAATTACTTAAAGGGAAGAAACCTAAAATCACATACTTTAAAGTTTTTGGTTGTATATGTTACATTCACACAAATAACAAGAGATACATTAGAAAGTTTGAGGCTAAGGCTGAAGAAGAGATTTTTCTAGGATACTCCCAAGTAAGCAAGGCCTATAGGGTTTTTAATAAATCATCCCTTAAAATTGAAGAGTCCGTTCATGTATCTTTTGATGAAGCTAACATGTCTTATAAGGAGAAAGAAATTTCCAGAGTTCGTGGAACGTAGTTCGACGAATTAGGGAAAGTTTGAGAGATTCTCGTCGACCGAAGATCGACGAATTCCTTGTGTGGAAACAATTTTTGTCGACCGGAGATCGACGAACTTTGCTTCAGAAGACGTTTTGTTGAACGGAATTCGACGAACTATTTTTGATTCTTCTGGATGAGATCGACGAATTATTTGTCTATAATTTATTTCATCGAGCTCAGTTCAAAGCATTGTTTCTTTTTCGTGGAACGGAGATTGTCGATTCATTTTCTAAAAAAACTTATATCTAGGTTTTCTTCGACCTCCGTCCCGCACTTTCAGTTCTTTTGCTCTTGATCGCCGTTTTTCTCTGTGATTTTCTTGCAGGTCATCAATGGCGATTCCAGCAGGAGCATTGGCCGCAATGAAATTTGACACCGATTTTGATATGGACTTCAATTCTTTCCAACATTCTGACCCCATCTTTCTCTATATCTTGGAACTGCTAGAAGAACTTAATCTAAAGGACTTTATGAGCCGAAGGATTAAACTACACTCAACTGAAATCAGAGAATGGGTATATACATCTACAGTTTCTGAGGATAATGCTCTGACAGGAACTATCAGGAGTACTGTTGTTATGTTATCTCCCGTAATTCTTTCTGAAATATTTGGATTAGTAAATGGAGAAGATGACATGGAAATGGATTCTGAAGAATTTGGTGATATGCTGAAGTTAATGGGGTTTTCAGGAAGCAACCCTAACAAGCTGTTGAAGAAGCAACTGTCCGCCGCCTACCAGTTTCTGGCAGACATTATAGGCAAAATACTGATGGGCAAGCACTTTGCACATGACTACATCACTCGTCACCAGTTCCTAGCTATGTGTGCAGTGGTAAACAAGAGACATGTCCACTGGGGCACAATTTTCTTTGAGTTGATAAAGAAAAAGAACAACAAGAAGGAAGTCTGCTTCGGCACAACCCTGAGTATCTTCCTCCAGGAAAATGCTGGTGAATTAATGGTCTCCCCGACCATTTTCATCAATGGCAGCAAGCGCCTCACCTGTGCCTTGTTTGGCAGATGGGAGAGGACTATCTCCAAGCCCTCCAAGGCTTCCTCCTCTTCCATCCCAGCTTCTGAGAGCACCAGGGCTGTGAAGGCCACTCCCCACCCTACTGAAGAGGTCATTCCATCTCCACCATCTCTTCCAGCACCCCTTCCTCCAAAACAGCCTCCTTATGTGCCTACTCCTCCTTCATCTCCACCTCTGGACATCACCAATATTCCAACACCTCCAGCTTCAACTCATGACACTCATATCCCTACACCTCCTCAGTCTCCACTTTCCCCTCATTTGTCAACCATTCCATCTTACAACAAACCCACAGACACTATAATTCCAGATGCCCCAATTCCATCTGTTATTCCACCTGTTATTCCACCTTCCATTCCATCCTCTTCCCCTTCCCCATTTGATCCATCTACCATCATATCCTTGCTCACTCCTCTCATCAAATCCCTCATCCAAGAGGCCATTACACCTCTTGTGGCCTCCATCAATTCTTTATCTGTTCAAATTTCTACCCTATATGCTGCCCCCTCTTCATTCAGGGGCCTGACTCCAGGTATTCCTGAACCCAGGCAGGGGGAGATACTCAGTGATGAAGTTGCAGCAGATGCAGATGCAGCAACAGCAGTCATAGCAGCAGTTCCTTCTACAACAGATGTAGATTCAGATACAAATACAGATATTTTGCCAGATTTTGATTTTGAATTGATTGAGTTATTTAATTTTATGGATACTGACATTGATCTAGATGAGTCAGTTGTGCAAATAAAAACTGTTGGTGATTTCCATTTAAATCCTACAGTAAATTTTTCTGTTTTATTAATAAGTTTTGATAGAGCTTTTATGCAGTTTCTTCCAGCAGATTTTACTAAGCCACATTTGGCTATTATCCCCTATACCTCCCCAATAAGTCCAGCAGTTGCTAAGCAACTCTGTGACAGTTTTGCTCCTCCAATTGTTGCTCCATCATCTACAGTCATTCCAGAAGATATTTTAGTACCAGTTTTTATTATGGATGACTCTCCTTTGCCTGATTTGGATGAGCTTATCCAGGCTGATATTGAAGAGGAGAATAAGATAGCAGCTGAAAGCTCTGTCCCCATTATTTCTTACTCCTGTGCAGTCTCCTCCTCTTCTGTTGCTGATATTCTAGTTCCTGAACCTTCTGCCCCTCCTCCAGAAAAAGCTATTATTTCTGATAAAGCTTTAAAAGCTTTGGATGATCTTTATGACATCCCTCAGGGTTCTGATTCTGAAGAAGAAGATGATGATGATGATTAAGATGAAGATGCTGCCAGTAAGAAAAAGAAGATGCTATCAAAGAAAAGGAAGGCTCCTCCTCCTCCAGCTCCTAAGCCTAATCTAAATGCTAACACCCCTTATTACATTCTGTACAATGTAACTCCATACAAGGGAATGTCTGTATGGATGTAGCTATCCAAGAACCAGCAGAAGGATAGAAAGAGAAGTAGGAGATATTCCCCTCCTCAAGTTCACAAATACAGGAAGGATCCTCCTCCTCCTCCAACAGCTGGTGCCTCTGGCTCTTCTAGCTCTCAGAGATCTGCCCCTATGCAAACATATCAGAGACAGTTAGGGAGATCCTCTGGAAGCAGCCAGCAGAGGTAGCCATCCTCAGGTAATCAGCATCAGCAGCAGCAGCAACAAACCTCTGAAGTACAGAAAGCTGACAGTACAAAAAGGCCATACACTCCTCCAATTCCATTTGAAGATCCTGAAACTGCAAATACTGCAAAAATGGCCAGATTCTAGGAGTTAATTGGCTTATCTCTGATTAATAAAGCAAAGGCTGAAGGCAAAGATACATCAGGGTTAACAACCATGTCAAAGTACAGAAAAGAAGAGTTGAAAAGATTTGACAAAGGCAATAAACTGTTTAATGTTGATGATTGTATGAAACTCCATCCAGAAGCAATTGTCCCCAAAGCTACATCATTGAATATTATTGGGGCAGCTGATATGACTATGACAAAGGCTCAGGCTTCAGATCCAAAGAGAGAAATCATCTTCAAAAGGCTAGGATAAAAGAAAACTGAAGACAAACATATGCAAAAGAAGAAGTAATCCTTATTTTGTTTCATTTTCTTTATGCATTTGTTTTCAAACTATGCTTTTTGTTTAAACAAAGCCATGTATATATATATCTGCTACATGTGTTGATAATTCTCTGCCAAATATATTTCTTTTCCTACTTTATTTTTCTGTTTGTTTCTGTTTTGTCTATATTAGTGACCTCACCGAAATAGGGGGAGATTGTTGGATCCCTAGTTGATTTGGGATAGGTTCACTGACTTAGGATGTGACCCATCATGTATAGCCAGGGTCAAGTTTGTGTCCTAGAGTCTAGGCCAAGTCCTTAGAGCTAACATCAGATGGACCAGCTATCAGCAAGATCATCAGAGACTCAAGATTTAGAAGTTTTCAAGACCAAGTCAAATGAGTTCGACGTTCGTCGAACTCAGCTCGACGAAAGGTGTTCTGCGCTCGATGATCGTGAGATAATTCTTAGTGCAGAGCTCGACGATCTTTCTTCTCTGTTCGACGAAGACTGAGTTTCTACATCAAGCTAAAGTCAAGACAACTTCCGAATTTTTCTAAGTCCAGCTTCAAGCTTCGGTCGACGAATTAGATTCTGAGCTCGACGAACTTGGACCACAAGTTCTCAGCTTCTCAGGTCGACGAAGTCAGCTTCTCAGGTCGACGAATGCAGTTCTTTACTCGACGATTTCTGAATTCAGAGGATTTGTGTCGACACTTAGGGTTTGTGTCGACACCAGACAATTTGTGTCGACACCAGACAATTTGTGTCGACACCAGATCAATTTATGTCGACACTAGAAGATTTGAGTCGACATCAAGATTAATTAGTCGACACCAACTTATGTCGACACAGAATATCAGCAGATGCAGAATATTTGGCTAAGTCCACAATCTTTCTTCACTCGACGAATCTGGATCTCAGCTCGACGAATGAAGACTGTCTGTTCGACAAATGAAGATTGTCTGGTCGATGAACTCATCAAGCTCAGCTCGACGAACACAAGCTCAGCTCGACGAACTCAAGCTCAGCTCGACGAACTCAAACTCAACTCGACGAATTGTGTTCTTCGTTTGACGATTCCAAACTAGGTCTTCTCCAAGTTTTCCCGTCCCGTTTCTTGGCAATGATTCCGGAGTTATTAATGCCAGATCTTCTCGGAATGTTACCGTTAGAATGCGCATTAATCTTGGATTATTACATGCCATTTTTCCATGGGACAGTTGGGGAAATCATTGATTGTCGCTTCCTTCCAAGGCCGACTGCATTTACTGTTTAAGATTTCAAAGTTCCAGTGTGTTCTTCAGTCAGTAGAAGTCAAAAAAGAAAGGATCAAGTATTACTACAGACATAGTCATACAGACATACAGTGATACACACAGACAATCAGACAGACACACTCAGATTGCATAGAAGAACAATCATACTCAAATCAAAAGTTCTACTGCAATCATCTTTGGCCAGAGAACAACTTCATCAAGAAGACGAAGAACAACCTATCACTATCAAGAGACTTCTTCTATCAATTCTCAGGACAACTTCAAAGGACAACAAATTAATCAATCTGTCAAAGAAGTTCCTGAAGCATCTCTGGTCCAGGCACTCTAGGTCTTTGAAGACCTATCACCCTGTAGCAGTGCTCCAGGTTTCCTGATACATTCAAGATCTCAGGGGGAACAAACTCTGCTAACATCAATCCACAGTCTTCTCAGTGTTATTGAGAAAGAGAAGACACCATCACCTCTTTTC
Source organism: Platanthera guangdongensis (assembly GCA_039583875.1). NCBI lineage: Eukaryota > Viridiplantae > Streptophyta > Magnoliopsida > Asparagales > Orchidaceae > Platanthera > Platanthera guangdongensis. The sequence goes on from CM077159.1 coordinate 17,956,799, forward strand.
CAACTCCTGTACAGGGTTTTAATTCCCTTCAAAATTATTCTGGTTGCAAGTCTCCTTCCAAAAGACTTGAGGTTTTGGTTTTTGAGCACCTGAACAAAAACTCATTGGTGTCAGGCACCTGATCAAAAACTTGAGTGGATTCCTACCAGGGTGGTAGATGAGTGGATGTACCCAGGTTGGAGAACCATTATAAAATTTCTTGTGTCATCTGGTTGCCCTTTATTTTTGTTTTGGCTGTGATCTGTGATTGTTAAAGGTTGCTGTGCTTAGTTTATTTTATTTGCTGACTTGTTCACCTAGGCTTACAACAAAAGTTGTAAAAAGTTTGAAATAAGCACAATACTCTATTCACCCCCACCCCCCTCTATAGTATTTCAGATCTAACCTGCACTTTCAAATGTGTTGCGGGTGCAAAAGTTTCATCAAAATCTATTCCTTCTGTTTTTGAATAACCTTTTGCTACGAGTCTAGCTTTGTTCCTAGTGACCCTAGATTCACTATCTAGTTTATTTTTAAAAATCCACTTATCCCCTACAACAGGATGATTTGACGGTCTTTCTACTAAATTCCAAACCTTATTACGTTCAAATTGATTAAGATCGTCATTCATAGCTAAAAACCAAGAATTATCATTTCAAGCAGCTTCAACGCTTTTAGGTTCTATATCAGTAATAAAGCACATATTTGAAAATAACTCACGTATGGATGAACGAGTACTTACCCCTCTTGATGGTTCTCCAATAACCAAATCTTGGGGATGATCTTTTGAAAATCTTAGTTCGCTTGGAGGCAAGTATCCTTGCTCTTTATCTTCTTCTTCTTCTTCTTCTTGTTCGACTCCTTTTTCTTCATCTTTGTCTCCAAGGTTTTCATCGTCATCACCCATTGTAGAGGGGAGAGCTCTTCATTTTTACCTGTATTATTAGCTTCTACACAAGGAAAATACTCATCAAAGTTAACATGTATCGATTCTTCAACCATTTTAGTCCTCTTATTGTAACTCTATAAGCTTTACTTGTAGAAGAATAACCAATAAAAATGCATTCATCACACTTTTCATCAAATTTGCCTAAATTATCCTTAATGTTCAAAACAAAACATTTACATCCAAAAACTTTAAAATAAGACACATTTGGTTTCTTTTGAAAATATAACTCATAAGATGTTAATTTTAAGAGGGGTCGAAGCATAATACGATTAATAACATAACAAGAAGTACTAACAGCTTCGGCCCAAAATGATTGAGGTAATTTGTATTCAGATAGCATAGTGCGAGCTAGTTCTTGCAAAGTTCTATTTTTCCTTTCCACCACACCATTTTGTTGAGGTGTACGAGGAACAGAAAATTCATGTTTAATTCCTAACTCATTGCAAAAAGAAACAAATTTCTCATTATAAAATTCAACTCCATGATCTGAATGAATGCATTTTATTTTTAGTTCTATTTCGTTTTAAACACGTAAACATAATTTGGAAAATTCTAAAAACGCATCAGATTTAGACGATAAGAAAATTGTCCAACTAAAGCGAGAGAAATCATCAATCAAAATGAAAGTGTACTTTCTACCACCTAGACTTAGTGTATTAACAAGACCAAACAAATCCATATGTATCAATTCTAAAGGCCTAGTGGTGAAAATGACATTTTTGTTTTTAAAGGAAGACTTTGTAAATTTTTCTTTTTGACATGGTGAACATAAAGATGATAAATTTCCATGCAAAGAAGGTAAACCTTTAACAAGTTTATTTTGAGACAATTTTATAATAAGTTTGGAACTAAAATGTCCAAGAAGTCTATACTACAAATCTAACTCCTCATTTTTAGAAATAAAACACTTTAATGAATAATGTGACAAATCATTAAATCTAATCATGTAAACATTTTGAAATCTATGAGCGGTAATAATAATATCATTTGTTTTAGAGTTAATAATCTTGCATAGGTTTGAAGATGAGTCAAACAAGTCATTTAAGAAAATATCACATAATTGACTTATTGAAATTAAATTATGCTGCAAACCTTTAACATATAAAATATTTGAGATAGTAAATGATTTGTTACCTACCACTCCAATGCTGATGATTTTTCTCTTTCCGTTGTCTCCAAAAGTAACTACTCCTCCTTTCTTCATCTTTAGGCTAAGAAACTTTGATTTATTACCCGTCATGTGCTTGGAACACCCTAAGTCTAAGTACCACACGTCTTCTTTGTCCTTTGCCTGCCAACACACCTAGAAAGAGGATGAGAGTAAAGATCTGGCTACCCAAGTGGTTCCTCCCATAGAATAGGTGGAAGCCTTAGGCACCCAAATTTGTTTGACTAAGCAGTATCCCGTCTTCTTACAAGTATGTGTTGTGTGACCAAACTTATAACATTTGGCACACTTGTGAAAGAAGTCGACGGTTTTTTAAAGTAAATTTTGACCCTTTTCTGGGAGATACAGGGACATGGGGTTTATTGTTTTTAATCTGAAAATTAGATTTCCTGGAATTTTTCTTATCGCCGGCGACAGTGGATGTCGCCGGGCGATAGTGTTCAGGAGAGTATCCAAGTCCGAATTTTTCAGAACCATAGTACTGGTTTCCCAAAATCATATTTATAGATTTTTGGCCCACTCCAAATTTGTTAGTGGCCATTTCTAAATTACGGACTTGTCCCCTTAATACATTATTTTTGGCAATTATGGTGTCATAACGATTAGCGAAGCACTTCCTGCTGCCTTCCACTTGAGATTGAGAAAACTTTAGAGATCTTTGTAAGGCGACTTTCGCTTTTGTAAGAGTCTCAACCCGAGTCTGAGTCTTAGAGACATCTTTCTCAAGCTCCACTATCTTTGCCAAGGAGGGACAATCCCCTTGACAAGACGTTTTCTCCTTTCCAAGAACTTTTACTTCATTTTTTAGTTTTTTATTTTCTTTAACTAATACTTTATTTTCAGATTTAATCAATTTAATTTCATGCAGTTTTTTGTCTAAAAACTCGCAAGTTCTCAAAAATTCTGAATATAAATCATCATAAGTTTCATGAGTTACCTCAGTGTCACTGTGGACATTGCTTCCTTCATCATAAGATGTAGCGATCTTTCCCATCAAGCACATGTTGGCCTCCTCTTCAGTTTCTGACCCTGAACCGCTTGACTCCTCAGAAGTGGCTTAATCCCATATTTCAGCCTTTAGAACTTTCTTCTTATCTTTCTTTCCGTGCCGCTTCTCCTTCAGCTCTTATAGATACTTTGGGCACTTGCTCTTTATGTGGCCAATCTTCCTGTAATGATAGCATTCAGGTGGTCATCTATCTTTGTCATCCTCTCACTCAGCTTGGAACTTTCCTTTCCTATTCCCAAATTCTTGCCTCTTGAAAAAACTCTTGAAAGACTTTCTTCTTTCAGGATTTCTCATAAATCTCCTGAATTTCTTCACAAACAAGCTCTCTTCATCTTCATCGTCACTTTCATCGGACTCGCTTTCCTTCTCCTTCTTGGACTTCAACGCCAAAGCTTTCTTTCTTGGCTCCAAGCTATACTCTTGTTGTTGAATCCTCAACTCTACTTCATGAGTTTTCAAGTTTCCTATGAGATTCTCAATTTGGAGAGACTTTAGATCGTGTGACTCTGAGATGACAGTCACTTTAGGATTAAACTTCGGGGGAAGCGATCTAAGTATTTTCCTCACCAATTCTCCATTTGATAAATTCTTCCCTAGAATCCTCGAGTCGTTTACTATCTTGCTAAACCTCGTGTACATGGAGTCTATATCTCCATCAACCTCCATTTTGAACTTCTCAAACTCTGATTCTAGCTTGAAAAGCTTCGAGTCCTTTACCTGCGATGTTCCTTCATAAGTAACTTCAAGAATATTCCAAATATCATATGCAGTATCACATGCACAAACACGGTTAAATTCAGTCCTATCAAACGCACAAAATAAGGCGTTCATTGCCTTAGCGTTATTTTTACATTGAAGCTGAAAGTGAGCAGTTCGATCTTAAATTTCTTCTAAACTAGAGTTAATGAAAAAAGTCACAACACAAAGATAAAGAAGGAAAAGCAAGCACACAGACGACACAAGAATTTATAGTGGTTCCACTAAACTTGGGTACATCCACTCTTCTACCACACTGGTAGGAATCCACTTAGGTTTTTGATCAGGTGCCCTATCACCACAAGATCTGCTTCAGGTAGATCTAGAAACCCTTCAGGCTTTTGATCAGGTGCCTAAAAACCAATAGGTTTTTGATTAGGTGCCCTATCACCAAGGAGTTCACTTTTGAAGGGATTAATAACCCTTTACAGAGGTGGGGATGAGAGAGTGATGAAAGTCTTATTTTTTCAATCACAATGAGAAGACTATGTGGATTCAGTGATGTTGTCAAAGCTCCCCCTGAGATGTAGAATAGTTCAGGAGTGGAAGCTTTGCTTCAAAGTGTAGGCCTTCAAGTTGATGTTGCTCTCCAACAAGCTTTTAGACTGATATGAATTGATTGTCTCTTGAAAGCCTAAAGCAGATGAAGAAGATGATGTTGATTTGCTGTAAGAAAACTTGTAGATAAGTTCTTCTTTGATGAGAGAAAAAGGCCTTCTTGAATATTCCCTATCTATCTCTTCTATTCTGTCGAGTGCTATATTACTCTTCTCATGTTCTCTGTAAGATATAATATCTGTATATTTAATGCCTGAAGAATTCAAGCATTTGAATTCTTTCTATCTTGGAATGGCTAAATCAATTCCCGAGAATGAAATATGTCTTGAGAAATCAATTGGCATGTAATATCTATAATAAGCCATATTTTATACTGTCATTCAAATGGCTATATTTGATAGCATTAAATCTGAGAGCTATAAATTCCTACAGTGAAGCCTTAATTAAATCTGACAACTGTAAATAAGAAGGTCTGAAAAACGGCACAGGAAATTGCCAAACTAAATCTTAAAGCTTCTTCAAACTGGGTTCGGAGATCGTTGAACTCAGCTCGGAGATCATTGAGCTGAGTTCAGAGATTTTGAACTGCATCTGAATTTTACAATTTTCTTTGAGCTGAGCTCAGAGATCGTTGATCTCGGCTCAGAGATAGTTGAACTGAGTTCAGAGATTTTCTTCCAGCAATTTTCTGAACTTCAAATCTGAACTTCTCTGAAATTTTTTTGAAAGACCAAACCTGGAAATAATCCTATGGCCCATGATTATACATTTTGCGTCAATATAATAAACTCTAATAGTGATCCTTACCCAAATCCAACCTTGGGTTCCAACAATCTCCCCCTATTTGGTTGAGGACACTATTCACATTGAATAAAACACAAAGCAAAAAAAAAATAATCTGCCTGATTTAAAAGTTTTTCAGCAGATGTACAAGGGTACTTTGAGAAATAAAATACATGAAATAAAAAGCTACTAGAAAATCCTAATAAGCAATTTTCTTTCACAATAAAATTGTTGTATCCTCTTTCTTTACAAATAAAATTGACAATCTCCCCCTATAAAGCTACTGTTGTATCCTCTGCATTTCCTGAACAAAGAGGTTAGGAGTTCTGGACCCAGATTACCTTGGGTCCTATTTTTCTTTCACAATAAAAATTTGAAATAAAAGAATAAAAATTTCTGTTTTGAAATTCTGAGTTCGACGAAAAATATTTTCATCGATCTGAGTTCGATGTTCGTCGTTCTCGGTTCGACAAAGGGTATTTATTTCGTCGATCAAGATTTTTTGACCAGAAATCTCTATTCAGAGATCGTCGACCTGAGTTCTACGAAGAGTGTAGTTTTCGTCGAGCTCCGTTCGATGAACTATATTGAACATAAATTTTCTGAAATTTTTTAATTTGTTTTGGTAAAAATTCAGTTATGTTGTCAAAATCCAGGGAAGAGATAACCTGATCCTCTTCTGATTCACATTCTGATTCTTCATCAGAGACTGATTCTTTATCATCACTTGAGCTGGATGAAGCTTCTGATTCTTCTTCTATCTCACTCCAAGTTTCAGCAACAAATCCCTTCCTTGTGTGTTTGTTCTTGCTGGAGGAGGGTTTGTCATTGCTATTCTTCTTGAAGTCCTTGTCTTTTCTTCTTTCTTTCTTGTCCTTTATGTCCTTGTTTTTATTATCTGGACAGTCAGGCACAATGTGGCCTAGTTTCCTGCAACCAAAACAGATAATCTCTTTGTTATTTGATTTATCATACCTTGGCTTGTCATGCTCTTTGTATGATCTTTTCCTGAAGTCCTTTCGGGCTATTTTGTAAAATCTTTTGGCTAGTAGACTTAGCAATTCCTCATTGCATGTGACCTTGTCTTCAGGCTGATCTTCAGTGGCTTTGAAAGCTATTGACTTTTCCTTTCTTGTGGCCGGTGAGGCAGCCTTCTGCTCTTCTTCTCTATTCTTAATGAGCAGCTCATAAGACTTGAGCTTGCCCAAGAGAGCTTCAGTGGTGATCTCATTTAGACTTCTGGCATCCTTTATTGGCCAGATCCATGAGTCCCAAGTGCTTGGGAAGCACATTAGGATTTTATCATTTAGCTCAGTCAATGAGATCTCTTTGTCCAAAGTTTTCTGCTCATTGACTATGAGACTGAGTCTGTTATATATATCTGCTACTGACTCAGCTTCTCCTTTCTTGAAATTCTCATATTGGGTTATGAGGTGAGATCTTCTGTCTTTTCTCTCATCAACTGATCCTGAGACTATTTCAGATAGCTTGTCCCAGATGTCCTTTGCTGAGTTGCATTCAGCTACCTTTTGGAATATGTCATCAGACATAGTCTGGGCTAGAATATTCATAGCTTTTGCATCAGCCAATTTCCATTTCTTTATTTCTGCATCTATTCTTGAAGGAGGTGAAATAGCACTTGTACTTGTGTTCTCTGGAGGTCTTGGACACACTGTCAAAACAGAATTGAAAATGCCCTCATCAATAGAGTTCATGTACAGTCTAATCCTTGCCTTCCAAAGTGCAAACTTAGATAGATTGCACACTGTAGGTCTGGTGCTAGCATAATCATTGTTTTGGGCCATGTTTTGTGAAGAAATGATCCTAATAACAAACTTACAACAAGCAGATCTAACTGGAGGGATCTTTGAATTCAGGTGTTAGCCTGTGCAACCACTGAGATGTGGTATTTTTAACCAACCTCGCTTTAATATCAATTGAAAGTGAGCAGTTAGATCTTAACTTTCTTCTAAACTAGAGTTAATGAAAAAAGTCACAGCACAAAGATAAAGAAGGAAAAGCAAGCACACAGACGACACAAGAATTTATAGTGGTTCCCCTAAACTTGGGTACATCCACTCTTCTACCACCCTGGTAGGAATCCACTTAGGTTTTTGATTAGGTGCCCTATCACCACAAGATCTGCTTCAGGTAGATCTAGAAACCCTTCAGGCTTTTGATCAGGTGCCTAAAAACCAATTGGTTTTTGATCAGGTGCCCTATCACCAAGGAGTTCACTTTTGAAGGAAGTAATAACCCTTTACAGAGGTGGGGATGAGAGAGTGATGAAAGTCTTCTTTTCTCAATCACAATGAGAAGACTATGTGGATTCAGTGATGTTGTCAAAACTCCCCCTGAGATGTAGAATAGTTCAGGAGTGGAAGCTTTGCTTCAGGGTGTAGGCCTTCAAGTTGATGTTGCTCTCCAACAAGCTTTTAGACTGATATGAATTGATTGTCTCGTGAAAGCCTGAAGCAGATGAAGAAGATGATGTTGATTTGTTGTAAGAAAACCTGTAGCTAAGTTCTTCTTTGTTGAGAGAAAAAGGCCTTCTTGATTATTCTCTATCTATCTCTTCTATTCTGTCGAGTGTTGTATTACTCTTCTTATGTTCTCTGTAAGATATAATATCCGTATATTTAATGCCCGAAGAATTCAAGCATTTGAATTCTTTCTATCTTGGAATGGCTAAATCAATTCCCGAGAATGGAATATATCTTGAGAAATCAATTGGCATTTAATCTCTGTAATAAGCCATATTTTATACTGTCATTCAAACGGCTATATTTGATAGCATTAAATCTGAGAGCTATAAATGCCTGCAGTTAAGCCTTAATTAAATCTGCCAGCTGTAAATAAGAAGGTTTGAAAAACGGCACATGAAATTGGCAAACTAAATCTTAAAGCTTCTTCAAACTGGGTTCGGAGATCGTTGAACTCAGCTAAGAGATCGTTGAGCTGAGTTCAGAGATTTTGAACTGCATCTGAATTTTACAGTTTTCTTTGAGCTGAGCTCAGATATCGTTAATCTCCGCTCAGAGATAGTTGAACTGAGTTCAGATATTTTCTTCCAGTAATTTTCTGAACTTCAAATCTGAACTTCTCTGAAATTTTTCTGAAAGACCAAACCTGGAAATAATCCTATGACCCATGACTATACATTTTGGGTCAATCTAATAAACCCTAATAGTGATCCTTACCCAAATCCAACCTTGGGTTCCAACAGAAGCTTATCAGCTTCATCCCATTTGTCCTTGGGTTTTTCCATAGAGCCACTTCCTACAATAGTTATAGGAGTAGTGTAGCATGTTTCTACCCTGCCCCAAACATCGATATCTAGTGCTATTAGAAAGCATCGCATTCGAGCTTTCCAATAGTTGTAGTCAGTGCCCTTGAATAATGGAGGTCTACTTATACCTTGCCCCTCAGAAAACGTGTGTGTGTTTTGCGCCATTACTCCCGGTGGTGAAATCGTTATGGAGGAACCTTGCTCTGATACCAAGTGTTGGACCTTGCGGCGCCCTTAAAGGGGGGGGGGGTGAATAAGGGTTCTTTTAATTTTTCTTAAAAAACTTAAGCAAACTTTACTAGATGAATAACAACAATATAATTGAAGTGTGCAAATGGATACTAGCTAGAAACAATAATGATATATTTCAAAAGAGTTAAATTGAATACAAAGTGTCTCTATAGAGCTACAGACAAAAGCTAATGAAATAAATAGTTTGCTAGTGTTTTTGCAGGTTCTTCTAACAAGAACTGGCAGGCTAAAGCATATCCCTTCCTAGATCTTGCTTCTATCCTCCCCTAGATCTAACCACAATCTACACGCTGCACACAAGGCAACGATTTCTCCCAAAGCCACACAAGGACTTGGACACCACTCACAAGGCGGTGATTCTCTCCTAAGCCACACAAGGGCCTAGACGCCACGCACAAGGCGGCTATTTCTCTTCCGATTATAATGAGAAAGTAAAAGAAAAGAACAAAAACAAATTGAAAACTTTAGGCTAGACACTCCCTTCAAACAATGCGCTGAAGATGCCGACGAATCCTTGCTAGAGATGCTTCGAATGCTTCGCACGTGCCGTCAATATTTTGTGCTTTTTAGCCTTCTTGAGAGTATGGATTATTTCTGAGTTCTGGAGCTCTCTATAACATCTATGCAAGAAAGTGCACTCCAGGTAATGAAAATCGTGATTTCCTCAGAAAAGGAAATGTTTTTATATTCTGGAGCTATCATCGGGCGATACTGGGTATCGCCATCTGGCGATATCGGTAACTGCTGTCACGTGTCCCACGAACTCCTCATTTTTGCATCGCACAAACGTTGAGCGTCGAATCGTGCACTATGAAAGTGGAGGATAAGATCTATCTTAACTCTAGAGGGGGGGGGGGGGTGAATAGAGTATATTAAAATAATTTTCAAGATAAAAATTATTTGCAGTGGAAGTCTTAATTTAAATAATATGTGTATAGTGCTGCAAAAAATAAAAATATGAAAGGAAGAAATAAAACAACATAACACACAGCAAAACACAAAGAAGCAACCAGAGGACACAAGGAGCTATAGTGGTTCCCCAATCAATCTGGGTAGTCCACTCTTCTACCACCCTAGGTAGGAATCCACTGTAGGATGAGTTGATCAGGTGTCCTGGGCACCAATGAGCTTTTGATAAGGTGCTCAAAAACCAAACAGATTTTTTGATCAGGTGTCTTGCCACCACTGAGTTTTGACAAAGTCTCAGAAACTAGCACAAAACTTTTGAAGGGAGTTTTGAGAAACCCTTTACAGCAGAGAGAGAGAGAGAGAGAGAGAGAGAGAGTGAGATGATCTTCTCTGTCAACAATCAGAGAGAAGATAGTGGATGTTGTCAAAACTCCCCCTGAGATCTTGAGTTGTTCAGGAAGTGAAGCTTTGCAATAGGGTGATAGGCCTTCAGAAGATTAGATCTCCAACAAAAGATGATTCCAGCAGCAGCTGAAATGTGTGGTGTCTGGAGTCTTGAATGATAAGGCCTTTGAACATTGGAATAAAAAGGGATCTAGAAATTTCAGTATATTGATCTCCTTCAGTGATGTGTGTTCCTGTAAGAATTCTATGACTGTGAATATCTGCAACTTTTTCTCTCCTTCTTGTTGTTGTTATTAACTAGCAGAATGAATAATCTTTTATTTCTTAGATCTGAATAGAATAATTTTCTGTCCAAGATAGCCGTTAGCCTGTCATAAATGACTTCCTTAAATGCATTTTGTCTTCTGGAGGAAAGTCCAATAAAACATTCCTTTAAAATCTCCTTGAAACTTACTCCAGATTAATTGAAACGGCTACAAGATTCTTGAAATAAATGCTGGGAATAAATAGAAGGGAATACCAAAACTGACTGAATTTGAATCTTGAAAAACGTCGATCTCTCCAGAAAAACGTCGACCTGAGCTCAACTATCGTTGAACTGAGCTCAGCGACTGGACTTTGACTAAAGTAAAAATCGTCAATCTGAGCTCAACTATCGTCGAACTGAGCTCAGAGATAGGGAAACAAACTAGAGACAGGAACGTCGATCTGAGCTCGAAGATCGCCGAACGGAGTTCGACGACTCGTTGAAGTGAGCTCAGAGATCGTCGAATGAAGTTCGACGATTCGTCGACCTGAGCTCGACGAAATGACTTAGTCTCCTGAACTGAAATATCTAGTCTTGAGGGTGTTGAGGGCAGCTTTCAGACCTAAATACTAACCCTTAAACTCAATCTAATTGACCTTTAGATCTATACAAGGAGGTCAAAACAAATTTCCTACAGGACATAGTGATCCTTGCCCAAATCAGTAATAGGGTGTTCCAACAATGTTCCCCTATTTGGGTTAGGATTACTATTTACAGACATTGGAAAAATAAAAACATACAATGCAGAAATATAACCAAAAAGCATTGCAGAAACACAGATATAATCACAGATAGTCAGAAATAGGTATCACTGTCATCTTACAAAATCATTCTTTCTCCTTGCTCTTTTTGAGAACTATTTCTCTGTTAGGGTTAATAGCTTCTTTCTTGGATCTTCTGTCATCATCTGCACCTAGAAAAGTTTGATGTTTTGTCCTGGGGACTACAGCTTCTGGGTGCAGCTTCATATAACTTTCTGAGTCAAAGAATTTGCTGGAAGAATATCTCTCAAGTTCTTTCTTTCTCTGTTCTGATAGAGTGGTGAAATTTGATGTATCTCTTCCTTGTTCTCTAGCCTTTTTAATTTGATCTAATGCAGCCAACTCTTTCATTCTGGCAGTCCATGAAGTGGGATTATTTTCATGCTCTTCAAAAGGGACTGGAGATTCATATCTATTAGTTGACTCATCAGCAGGAGCTCTGGAAGAGACAAGATCTTTAAGCTTATAAGGGAAAGGACCAGAAGTAGAATCTGTAGGGCCTTGTCCTTCCGTTTGATAAGGATGTTGCCTGGAATATCCTTTAGAATACATTCTGAGTTCTCTTTGATTACCTCTGAACTATCCTCTTCTTGGTTGGTAACCTCTAGACTGATTTCCTCTTTGCTGAGATCTTCCTTGAAATTGATATGAACTTTGGCTTCTAGCAGTAGATTGAAAGGCAGAACTTCCACCTGTACCTGCATCAGGTGAAGGAGGAGGAGGAGGAGGATTGAAAAGGGATGAACCTTTGTCATACTTCCTTTTCTTTTTCATGGCTTTCAGCTGATTTCTGGAGTACTGCATCCATGGTTCTGTAATTTGGCAATCATGCAATATATAATAAGGAACATCATTTGCATCTTTAACCTTCTCTGGGGGAACTCTCTTCATGGCCTTGCTTCTTGCTTTCCTTTTCCTTGCAATTATTGCTGAGGAATCATCAGAGTCAGTTCTAAACTGATCACTGTCTGAACTTTGTGGATTATCATACAATGCATCAATCCTTTTGATATGTTCTTTCTGTTGTTGATACTGAGCAGAAGAAATAACAGCAAAAACAGCAACAGGAGCAACAGCAGCAGGAATTGGAACAGAAACAACACTGGCAGAAGGAATTATAACAGCAGGTTAAGAAACAAAAATTTCAGAAACAATAAGCTCAGATACAGCAGGCTCAAAATCAATTGCCTCTGTCATATGCACATCCTCAGAAACTGAAACAACAACATCAGAACTAACTAAAACATCAACAACAGCAACAGCAATTTCAATATTGTCCACAGCCTGGACAGAATCTATAAAAGAGGATAAAATGTTGGGCTCACAGCAAGAAATAGGCACAATGGCCTTAGTAAGGTCTTCAGTATGCTGGTCTGAAAGGCAGCTGAAGTATACAGAATCAAATACTGATAGCAGTGATCTGAGATCCACTATAATGACTGCAACTGGATCTTGAACTGGAGTTACTGAAGCAGGCAATCTCTCAGCTTCATAAGGCATCTCCCCCAGCCTAGATTCAGTGATAACTGGATCAAGGCACCCAGTAGAAGGGATTGCCTGAGGATGAAGAATAGAGGATAGCCTGACAGACAACTCCTGAACAGTTTTTAGAAGTGGAGCCAATTATGTCTCCAGCAGTAGTGATATCCTTGGACCTATCGGCCCATATAGCTTGTCTGCAATAGCTGGAAGGTCTACTTGCACAAGAGGGACTTGAGTAGAGGTAGGTATGGATGTGGTCGAGATGAAAGTTGGAGCAGCAGGAGATGTTGTTGGAGAAACTGTGGATGATTGTCACAACCCGCATTTTCACCGCAAATAAAGCTTATCAGAGTAAGGGAAAATACGCGTCATGATGACACATCAACAGGGGATAACTGCGGACGCTCGGGCAGACACCAACTAAACATGAAGAAAGGTTCTTTTAAAGTTATTTTAAGGAAAATCAGTTACGAGTAGAAGTTAGCCGTATCCCTCAGCTTAGTGGCTCATCTAATCCACATATTAAAATATATGATACACTGCGGAAAAATACTTGATTAGATTAACTCAAACATCCTACATGAGAATAAACATCCCCAAAGGACAACTCATGCCATGCAGAACTCTAAATTTATTATAGTAGGAAAGATAGCTTTTACAGTCGCTAAAAATAATGGGTTAGAGTTTCAAATCATGTAATGTATGAAGTAATAGTAGTAGATTTTATAGTTGAAAATACCTAACATGCATTCCTAGCATAAATCCTCCCAGAGAGCAAGTAAACCACATCCACTTTAAAGAAATGAGCAGCTAGCAAGTGACAACATCAACAACTCTGTGGGCGTCAATAATCTGACACGAACCCACAGTAAAACAGTATGTCTGAACTAGGAAAAAGAAAAAAAACCGAACGACAACTACCTCGCTACGGCGAGGTGCAAAACCACCACTGACACTGCCGCTAAGAGAGTCCAAAACCAGCTCCACTACCTGCTACGGCTCTGAACCTAAGGCATTCCAAAAAAAAACAGAACGCCTCAGCAAGTAGGTACAAATGGTGGCAGAAAAATTTAGCAAAGGTAAACAAAGGTCAAAAGGGGTACCAACCCAAGACCAAAAATACTGACATAAAGTACGAATTAAGCATCAAACATAAAAGGAACACTCACATGAATCATCACGTACAATGCAAACACACCATAAACTCAAGGCAATAAGGTGACGAACATGAGTAAATCATAAGGAAGAAAATCCATAACCTTTATTAACCACTTGTGGTCACTCTACCTAAAAACACGGGCGAGATGGTCACTTAGCTGGACACACCCCTCACGAAGATTAAATCTGTTTAACTGCGCGAGAGATTCATACACTCCACCATACACCGCAGATGCCCAAAACACCGGTAGAGTTCCAAATGGTACTAATAAAGGAAACAACCTTGCGGAGGTGGTCATGCCCACTAACTCCTGAAACCAATGAAAAAACCAAAGAAACCACAACACCAACATCTTGGGACTTGGCACATCGGATTCTACATGATATTTCTAGATTAAAGACACGGTTGATCAACCTTTGGAAACGATTTACAATCCTATATAGACACTAACACGTCTAACAACGATAGACGAAACAATTTAATTCACCGATAAAAACATTCTAAGGACGTTTGTACGCACCTAGTCAAGATTGAAATTACCATGACTAGATTTTATACTTTTTTTGAGTGATCTACAGGAAGGACTAAACATAACCATAGTTTGGAAAAAAAACACAAAAAGGCAAGAAAATTAAGGAACAAAGGCATGATGGTTAGCATCAACCGGACGATAAACAATGAAGGAAAACCACCACTTGCCTTGGTTGTACCGGAAAAGGTTCTCCGAATCGCTCTGCGTCGTAGATCGGGGCAAAAGAACACGGGAGAAATTGAGATCTAAACAAAAATGGCGGAAAAGGGATTAGGGCCAAAAAACCCTAACGAAAAAACTCAAGAAATGGGGAAGAAATTACCACGATAGCGTAGCTCTCGGCGAGAGCTTTCCGGATCTGAGTTCGGTTGAAGATTTCGAGCACCGGAGAACCGTCGGCGGCCACCGAAAGATTCACGAAAAAGAAACTCTCTCTCTCACTCGCTGCTCTGGTTCAGGAGAAAAATAACGGAGAAGATGAAGTTCGGTTCTAAAACCTAAGTCCAAGAATATATATATATATATATATATATATATATATATATATATATATATATATATATATATATATATATATATATATATATATATATATATATATATTATTTATTTATTTATAAAAAGTTTTGTCAAAAACGGGTTATTTCGAGCGGTTTTGCGGGAACCCAAAATATAGGTTTAAGATAACTTCAAATCAAAACGTGTTCAACATGAAAGTTGTAGATCTCGTCGAGACAAACAAATTTTATGTTAACCATGTTTTCATATGACACCGTTTTGACCCTCAAAACGATGCACGAACTTAGACTGTACAGACTACTCGAGTAGAAATCTATTTACTCGAGATGGAGGGGCTTACTCGAGTTGGAGGGACGTACTCGAGATGGAGACTCGAGTTTGAGGCATGGGGAACTCGAGATAGACATAGGTACTCGAGATAAAAGGCTTAGGACTCAAGTAGATCAGGTCTACTCGAGATAGAAGGCATAGAACTCGAGTGGGTACGCCGAACGGAATATCTATGAGCAGTTTCGGGAAAATCAACAATAGAGGTCTACGATGGCTCCAGATCGAAATGTGCCCAACATGAAAGTTGTAGATCTCATCGAGACGAACAAATGTCATGTTGACCAATATTTCATAGGACACCGTTTTGACCCTCAAAACGATGCCCGAACTCAAACTGTACAGACTACTCGAGTAGAAATCTGTTTACTCGAGATGGAGGGGCAAGGTACTCGAGAGAGACTTAAACTACTCGAGTAAAATCAGTAGGACTCGAGAGAATTCAATATTACTCGAGTAAAACAACAATTATACTCGAGATACAACAATAGTACTCGAGTAGATCAAAGGTACTCGAGTAGAATTCAATGACACGGCTTATTTACGAGCAGTTTTGGGAAAACCGAAAGTAGAGGTTGAAGACGGCTCCGAATCAAAAATTGCCCAACATGAAAGTTGTAGATCTCGTCGAGACGAACAAATTAAATGTTGACCAATTTTGCATATGACGCCGTTTTTACCCTCAAAAAGGCTCCCAAACAGAAACTGAAAATAACCAATAGGGATGAATGAACAGGTACTCGAGAGAGAAAACACAGGTACTCGAGAGGAGAAAGCAGCTACTCGAGAGGAAAATACAGGTACTCGAGTTGAATTAGGCGGTACTCGAGAGAAGAAAACGTTACTAGAGTAGATCCAGGATTCACTCGAGAAGAAGCAGAACCGCGAGCCGAATAAAATGAAACACGAGTTCAAAACGGAGGCCCGAACGCGAGCCGAATAAAATGAAATTTTCACCGTAGGCGAACACTGACGCTACGAACGAAACGACGAAGTCAAAAAAAAAAATCCGACAAGTCATTCCCGAGATATAAATTTTCCAAGTTTGCGATGAACATAAATTAATCAAAACTTCAATCGCGCGGCGAGACTCCAAAAATGCTCGGATTGCGATGAAACTTGACGTGCAACTCCAAAATTCCTCAACTTAAATCTCGAATGCAAAAATTGCCGATTACAGCAGAAATTTGAGAAATCGGCTGACTCGACCGGACAGACGCGAAAATGCTATAATGGCGTTGCGCCCCAACTCGACGTTAAAAGTAACGCCAAGACGTCATAACTATGTTGATACCAATCCAATAAAATCAGCGAAAAAACAGGGGCGTTACAGTCACCTCCCCTAAAAGGAAGTTTTGTCCCGAAACTTATCACAACTCCAAGACCAAACTAAAAATGGGAAATTTAAACACAAACTAAAACATAGAGACATACCAGAACTAGGAGAAGAGGTGCGGATGAGATTCTCTCATCGCTGATTCCAATTCCCAAGTCGCGCTCTCGACGTCCTGGTTTCTCCAAAGAACTTGACCATAGGAATGGTCTTCCTCCGCAACACTCGATCTAGAGATTCCAAAACTCGGACAGGCTCTTCCACATACGAAAGGTTGGGCTGAATCTGGGGCACCGAGTCAAGAACTTGACGATCACTACGAACACACTTCCGCAACTGGCTCACATGGAACACATCGTGGACACCAGGGAAGGTAGCAGGTAATTCCAGCCGATAAGCTAACACTCCGATGCGCTCCAGAATCTGAAAAGGTCCCACATACCGGGGGTCTAACTTGTTGTTCCTTACAAATCTTTTTACACCTGGCATCGGAGAAACTTTCAGAAAAACCAAATCCCCAACGGCAAACTCCAGATCAACCCTTCATCGATTAGCGTATTTCTCATAACGCTCTTGTGCTACTCGGAGCTTCTCTCGAATATGAGTCACAGCACAATTCATCTCCTCAAGGGCTTCTGGACCAAGCAATGGTCTCTCACCAACCTCAGCCTAAAATAAGGGAGTCCTACAACGCCTCCCATATAAGGCCTCAAACGGGGCCATCTGCAAACTCTCTTGATAACTATTATTATAAGCAAATTCCATGAGTCAGAGACGTTCATCACAAGCACCACCATGATCCAAAATATAACACCTGATCATATCGTCCACGATTTGATTAACTCGCTCTATTTGGCCATTCGTTTGCGGATGATAGGCGGTGGAATACCTTAAATCGGTACCCAACCCCACTTGTAAACTCTTCTAAAAACGAGACGTAAATCTGGAGTCTCGATCTGATACGATGCTGACAGGTACTCCATGTAATCTTATGACCTCTTCAAGATACAGCTCAGCTATCTTTTTCATGGAATACCCAATCTTAAAGGGCACAAAGTGAGCACACTTCGTCAATCTATCGTCTATTACCCAAACAGAGTCGTGCCCACGAGGAGATTTTGGTAGACCTATGAAGAAATCCATTGAAATACTCTCCCACTTCCACTGTGGAATATCTAGCGGTGTCAGTTTACCACCAGGCCTTCTATGATCTGCTTTAACACGCTGACACGTGTAACATTCTGAAACAAACTTTGCTATGTCATTCTTTATTCCTGACCACCAAAAAATTTGCTTTAGATCTTTGTACATCTTGGTGGAATCAGGATGGTAGGAAACACTGGAACCATGAGCTTCTTTATAAATCTTAGCCCGAATGTCACCAACGGCAGGAATACAAAATCTACTCCGATATTTCAGAGTACCTAACTCGTCCAAAGAGAAACCAGGTAACTCTCCTTTCTCAGTTCTTTTCCAGAGGTGCAACAAATCAGGATCCTCCTTCTGGTGCACTCTAGTAAGGGAAATCCAAGAGGGTTCTTCTGCTTCCAAACTAGCAGGCACAGAACTACTCCCAACTTCAATGTCCATCAACAAGAATTCTTCCACCAGGGATTGTACAGACAGATTGAAGATTTCAGCCATTTTTCTACTCAAAGCGTCAGCTACTACGTTAGCCTTTCCCGGGTGATAAAGGATCTCTACTTCATAATCGGCTACATACTCCAACCACCTACGTTGGCGCAGATTTAACTCCTTTTGAGTGAATACGTACTTCAAACTCTTATGATCTGTGTAGATCTTGCACAGCGCGCCATACAATAAATGTCTCCAAAGCTTCAACGCATAAATTACCGCAGCAAACTTTAAATTATGCGTATGATAGTTTCTTTCATGAAATTTTAATTGCCTTGATCCATACGCAATCACCTTTCCTTCTTGCATCAGAACACAACCAAGCCCAATGTGTGATGCATCCACATATACAGCATACTCAAGTCCTTCAGTAGGCAGAGTTAAAACTGGAGCAGTACACAATCTCTTTTTCAGCTCTTGAAAGGCTTCTTCACATTTATCGCTCCAAATAAACGCGGTGTTCTTCTGTGTTAGTCTAGTTAGAGGGGCAGACAACACGGAGAACCCTTCTACGAACTTTCTATAGTAACCGGCCAGACCTAAGAAGCTCCTAATCTCCTTAGGCGTAGAAGGTCTATTCCATTCCATCACAACAGAAATCTTTGTTGGGTCTACGGAAATACCGTCCTTACTCACAACATGCCCCAAAAAGGACACCTGGGGTAACCAAAATTCACACTTACTCAACTTAGCATAGAGCTTGTGCTCCCTCAGGGTTTCCAAAACCAACCGCAAGTGTTGAGTATGCTCCTCAACACTGCGGGAATACACTAGGACATCATCTATGAACACAATAACAAAATGGTCCAAGAAATCCTTGAACACTATATTCATTAAATCAATGAATGCAGAGGGTGCATTAGTCAGTCCAAAGGACATCACCAAGAACTCAAAATGCTCGTGCCGGGTGCGAAAAGCCATCCGGGGTACATTAGCCTCACATACTCTCAACTGGTGGTAGCCTGAACGAAGATCAATCTTCGAAAACATAGCGCATCCCCATAACTGATCAAATAGGTCATCAATACGAGGCAACGGATATCGGTTCTTAATGGTTACCTTATTTAATTCTCGATAATCAATGCAGAGCCTCATAGAACCATCTTTCTTCTTAACGAATAAAACAGGAGCAAACCACGAAGAAGAACTTGGCCTAATAAAACCACACTGCAGCAACTTATCCAGTTGAGTGCGTAATTCTTCTAACTCACGCGGAGCCATACGGTAAGGTGCCTTAGCAATTGGACGAGTACCTGGCTCGAGGTCTATCACAAACTCCACCTCTCTTTCATGAGGAAGTCCTGGAAGACTATCCGGAAAGACATCTAGAAACTTTCGCACCACCGAAACATCCTCAAGACGTGGTGTAACAAAAGCTGTTTCCAAAGCTGACAGAGAATCAAGATACGCCTCGCAACCAGACTCCAAAGCTCGGCAAGCACGCACTGCAGAAATAAGGAGGGAACCCTTACCTAGAGAACCATAGACACTCATAAGTTGACCATTGTCCATCCTGAAATCCAACCGCTTATCCTTGCATCGGATGACTGCATCATACTTGGACAACCAGTCCATTCCCAAAATCACGTCAAAGTCTGCCAGATGCAATACCATCAGATCCGCAAAAGCTATGAAATTGCCTAGACAAATAGGGCATCTCTGAATTCCCCAATTTGGTATCACCAGATCTCCAGAAGGAAGTTTGACGTTGAAGGAGTCCTCCAACTGAACCGCCTCCAAACGATATCTATCTATGAAACTCCGCGCCACGAAAGAATGGGTGGCACCCGAATCAAAAAGGATGCACGCCCACCTATTCCGCTCCTTAAACTCCCCTAAAACTTAACGCACATAACTAAACAAACGAAACTAAAGCAAACAATGTAGGGTAAAAGCAAAACTAGAATCTGACCTGATATCACCTGGGTAGAGGTCTGAGCTTCATCTCTAATCACCACATTTAGCTTTCCTTTTCCCTTATCCTTGGTTGGTGGCGGCGGCAGAGCTCGAAGTGGGGTAGGCTGCAGTGGGGACTGAGCCTGAGGGCACGAAGACTTCATGTGTCCCTTCTGCCCGCACTGGAAGCAAGTCTTTTCTTTGATCCAGCAACGATTCACATCATACCCCTTCTTCGAACAGAATGAGCACACCAGCTCTCCCTTGGGTGCGCCTTGGATAGCGAGCACCTGCTGCTGCTTCAGGACGGCGGTCCTCTTGAAATACCTTTCGTAAGAGTGGCCAGGTCGACCACAGAAGCTACAAATTCCCCCACCTTTCTTTTTCTAAGGAGGGCCGGATGCCCTAGAACTTCCATCCTCAACACCTTTCCTCTTATCTTTTCTCACCACAGCACCTCGATTCTTAGCATTTTTGATTGCCTCAACCTTCAGTGCGGCCACCACTGCCTCAGCATAGACTTCTGCTCAATAAGCGCATGCCAACTGCTCGACATCACTTCTTAATCCACCAAGAAAACGCTTCACTCTTCCCTCCTCCGAAGCTACCAAATCAGGAGCAAATCTACTCAACTTGCTAAACTCAATCTCGTACTCGGTCACCGTGAGCTGTCTCTACTTCAGATGCAGGAAGTTATTCATGAGACGGTCCTGCTTGACCGAAGGCAGAAACTTTTTCGGCAGCATCTTCTTAAAAGAGTCCCAGGAACAGCCTTCCTTCAGACTCTCCTTTTCACGAATCCACCAACTCTTTGCTAGGCCTTTTAACTGATAGGCTGCAATCATAACTTTCTGGGCTTCTAGAATCCCGAAATACGAAAACATCTCTTCAATTGAGATGATCCAATCATCCAAAATCATAAAGTCGGCACTCCCGTCGTAGGTGGGAGGTCCCAATCGTTGGAAGTGCGATATGAAATTCATTTCTGGTGGTATCGCCATCGGGGGCACCAGAGGAGCAGGGGTATAAGGCACGGCTTGGCCCAAGGCAGGCTCTTGTACTAAAGGTTGTTGCGCGGGAGCGGCAGACAACAAAGACTCAATTTGCGATTGCATCGCAACCAATTGTCTCGACAGAGCCTCGTTGCTCTGACGTAGACTCTCAATAATCGCATTGCTTTGCGCATCTGATAACTCACCCTCCGACTGGGGAGTCGACCTCGTCGTAGGACGCTTTGGCGGCATTTCTAAGAAGCAAACGAACAACTCATCAAAATCCTAGCTTACGACAAAACAATACGACTAGTTCAGACCATTCTTAAAGACACTTGCTTATGCTGCAACTTGCTCTGAGATTTTATAATGATATTATGTCCTACGTAGGATGATATCCTCTCATCCTATTGACTCTAGTGCCTATGACATGAATGCATGGGTTCTTTATTCTTATTTAAAATCAAGTGTGTACATGTGTCATCATGTAAACCTTAACTTAGCACGCGTGCTTATGCGATGATATGCAATGTATGAAGTGTTATGCATTCTAAAAAAAAGGCCTTAAAACATGCATGAGCGGCGTACATATGAAATGTTATGCATCACATACTACATAACATCGCATGCAACGAGAAAAGAAAACGTGCTAATGGGCACTAATGTGATGGTGGTTATGCATCCCATACTACATAACTGTCGCATGTTGCCTCCTATGGTGGATCCATATACAAACACATATTATGCATCTCATACTACATAATATGCTCCGTATACTTCTTATCATGCTATGAGTGTAGTGACTATGCTTTGGCTAAGATGTACTGATGACACATCGGTGTGTGCATGAAATGTCAATAAACAACTAACACTATCAAGGGAAGGTTGCCCGACCAATTGTCAAGCAACCTCCCTCTGATACCAACTATCACAACCCGCATTTTTACAGCAAATAAAGCTTATCAGAGTAAGGGAAAATGTGCGTCATGATGCCACGTCAGCAGGGGATAACTCCGGACGCTCAGGCAGACACCAACTAAACATGAAGAAAGGTTCTTTTAAAGTTATTTTAAGGAAAATCAGTTACGAGTAGAAGTTAGCCGTATCCCTCGGCTTAGTGGCTCATCTAGTCCACGGATTAAAATATATGATACGCTGCGGAAAAATACTTGATTAGATTAACTCAAACATCCTACATGAGAATAAACGTCCCCAAAGGACAACTCATGTCATGCAGAACTCTAAATTTATTATAGTAGGAAAGGTAGCTTTTACGGTCGCTAAAAATAACGGGTTGGAGTTTCAAATCATGTAATGTATGAAGTAATAGTAGTAGATTTTATAGTTGAAAATACCTAACATGCATTCCTAGCATAAATCCTCCCAGAGAGCAAGTAAACCACATCCACTTTAAAGAAATGAGTAGCTAGCAAGTGGCAACATCAACAACTCTGTGGGCGTCAACAATCTGACACGAACCCACAGTAAAACAGTATGTCTGAACTAGGAAAAAGAAAAAAAAACTGAACGACAACTACCTCGCTACGGCGAGGTGCAAAACCACCACAGACACTGCCGCTAAGAGAGTCCAAAACTAGATCCACTACCTGCTACGGCTCTGAACCTAAGGCATTCCAAAAAAAACAGAACGCCTCAGCAAGCAGGTAAATGGTGGCAGAAAAATTAAGCAAAGGTAAACAAAGGTCAAAAGGGGTACCAACACAAGACCAAAAATACTGACATAAAGTACGAATTAAGCATCAAACAGAAAAGGAACACTCACGTGAATCATCACGTACAATGCAAACACATCATAAGCTCAAGGCAATAAGGTGACGAACATGGGTAAATCATAAGGAAGAAAATCCATAACCTTTATTAACCACTTGTGGTCACTCTACTTAAAAATACGGGCGAGATGGTCACTTAGCTGGACACACCCCTCACGAAGATTAAATCCGTTTAACTGTAGGAGAGATTCATACACTCCACCATACACCGCAGATGCCCAAAACACCGGTAGAGTTCCAAAAGGTACTAATAAAGGAAACAACCTTGCGGAGGTGGTCACGCCCACTAACTCCTGAAACCAATGAAAAAACCAAAGAAACCACAACACTAACATCTCAGGACTTGACACATCGGATTCTACATGACATTTCTAGATTAAAGACACGGTCGATCAACCTTTGGAAACAATTTACAATCCTATATAGACACTAACACGTCCAACAACGATAGACGAAACAATTTAATTCACCGATAAAAAACATTCTAAGGGCGTTTGTACGCACCTAGTCAAGATTGAAATTACCATGACTAGATTTTATAATTTTTTTTAGTGATCTACAGGAAGGACTAAACACAACCATAGTTTGGAAAAAACAACACAAAAAGGCAAGAAAATTAAGGAACAAAGGCATGACGGTTAGCATCAAACCGGACGAGAAACAACGAAGGAAAATCAACACTTGCCTTGGTTGCACCGGAAAAGGTTCTCCGAATCGCTCTGCGTCGTAGATCGGGGCAAAAGAACACGGGAGAAGTTGAGATCTAGACAAAATGGCGGAAAAGGGATTAGGGCCGAAAAACCCTAACGAAAAACTCAAGAAATGGGGAAGAAATTACCACGATAGCGTAGCTCTCGTCGAGAGCTTTCCGGATCTAAGTTCGGTTGAAGATTTCGAGCACCGGAGAACCGCCGGCGGCCACCGGAAGATTCACGAAAAAGAAAGCCTCCTTAGATGCCTAGTGAGCGATCACAAAGGTACGTGGGATCTTCTTCTTCCCCACGCCCAGTTGGCCTATAATAATTCCAAAAACCGGTCTACTGGTCTGTCTCCAAATGAGATAGTTCACGGGTACAAGGCCCCTGTGCCTCTTGACTTGGTTCCTTTGCCCCCAACATACAAGACAAGTCAATTTGCACAATCCTTCGCCCAACATATTCATGACCTACATGCACGTATACGAGCTACCTTGACTGCTCAATACGAGTCTTATCAGTCGCACGCTAATCTACATAGAGGGTGTCACACTTCAACGTCGGCCATTTGGTCCTAGTCCGGTTAGTTCCCCCGAACGCTTGCCATCTGACACCGTTAAAAATTAAAAGTTGGCACCAAAGTGCGCCGGCCCTTTTCGAATTATAAAGAAACTAGGTGACAACGCTTTCGTGTTGGATTTGCCAGCTGATTGGGGTATCTCCCCTATTTTTAATGTCTCGGATTTGACGCCGTTTGTTTCTCCTCCACCTGAGTTGAATTCTTTGTCGTCTTCTCCCTCCACTAAAATTTCTATTGGGTTGGGGAGTGGTATTCGGATGATCTCTCTCTTTCGTCCCCGCAGGTATAACATCGGATGGTACGTTGCCTTCTTTTTCCCTACTGCTGACATGTTTCCCAGGTTTCCCAAGACATTTCTCACTCCAGATATGATACTTGCTGCTGAGCCACTTACCACTCCTGATGGTGCTACCTACCGCTTCCTCATCCGTTGGCGTGACCGCCCCCCTTCAGATGATTCATGGGTACTTGCGACAGAGCTTCAACGTTTGGATGTCGCGCTTCTGCGCCGCAATCTCTCGGACCACGCATCGGAGATACGTGATTTTGAGTGGGGGAGGATTGATGCCGCTGCCCCTCCGCCACTACTTGATGACGATCCAGTTGCCAAGGCTCTACAACATAAAGACCTTCGGAGCCATGATGACGCTAACGGACGACGCCGCTACAACCTCCGCCCGCGGCGTGCTACCCTCACTTGATGACTATTTTAATCAATTTGTCATGCTTTATTATTTTATGTGCGAATATAAAATTATTCCAATCTTGGTTAATAATTTTATATTCATTTGTGACTTGTAATCTTTAATTATTTTCTGCAAACATTTTGGTGTGTATGTAACCGCCGTATGGATGAGATTTCATCTCCATTATGGACGGTTGGATCTCTTTTGTAACTCCTATTTAAAGGAGGCTATTATGTGTTTGTAACCGCCCGGATGGATGAGATTTCATCTCCATCATGGACGTTGGATCTCTTTTGTAACTCCTATTTAAAGGAGGCTATTATGATGAGTAATGAAATGAAAAGAAAACCTAAAAACCCCCTTTGAAGAATTCGGCCACCATGGAGAGAGCCATTAGCCGCCCCCCCCCCCCCCCTTTGGTGTGACGCCAAGCCTTGCCTCCTCCATCCCCGTTCGGTGCGACTCCAGCGTGGCTTCCTTTCGGTGCGACTCCAAGGAAGAAGGTTGCAGCCCATTCGGTGTGAAGCTGATGGATCCATGGAGAGAGTGATTCTCCCACCTTATCTTGTGTGATTGTTGTTCTTGGTTGGGTAACTTCTTCCTCTTAGAGATTCTTGCTTTAGATTTTGTGGAGGTTTTTGCAAACCGTTTCTTCCGTGATTTTTAAATACGTCGCTTGCAAATTCCGATTCGATTTCATTGTTATTGAACCTCTTGTGATCCGGATTGGGTAGATCCGTTGCGAGAGCGAGACTTGGCCTAGCCTTGACTTGCCCTCCAAGATTGGCACATTTTGGTGTTAACAAGGGAGTTAATCACAACTCGAACTCGACCGCCTATTGAAGTTTTCTGCCGCTCCGAAAATAAATTATTGCTGCGTTGAAACGGCTCAAGTTGGTACAATAATGCTTGTGTAGGTGCGGTGAGTTGTGTGCTTGTTGGAGAGGTAGGTCCTAAGGACGTTTGTATCGAGTCCGGCAATTTTCTCTTTCAGATTTGGGAGCAAACCCGACCCCTTTTCGCTCGTTTTTGGTCGGAGCCCTTCCCTTTGGTTTTATGTCTTGTGATAATATTTTCCGTTAGCGTATTCGGGCACGAATCACGGTCACCCCTACATCAGCTATTCTTGACAGAGAATGTTATTCTATTCTGTACCAGAGAATAAAAGGCAGAATTTTTGAATCACTCAGAGACACACAGAACAGAGATTACAGAGACACATTCAAAAATCTTCTGTCCCAAAGAATTTTCAAGAACACACATCCAAGGAGATCAAGCGTCTCAAATCTTTAGATCTCTTTAGTTTTCAAAGTGTTCAAGGCCAACATATTTCCAGACTCCAGACATTCAACATTTCAGCTATTGCTGAAATCATCTATTGCTGGAGTTCATCTTTGAAGGCCTATCACCCTCAGCAAAGCTTTTCTTCCTGAAGATCTCAAGGATTCAGGGGAGCTATGACATCAACAATCCACATAGTCTTCTCAGTTGTTTGAGAAAGAGAAAACTGCCATCACTCTCTCACCCCCCTCTCTGTAAAGGGTTTCTCAAACTCCCTTCAAAAGTTGAGCTTGGTTTTTGAGCACCTTGTCAAAAGCTCATTTGTAGCAAGACACCTGATCAAAAAATCTGCCTTGGTTTTTGAGCACCTTATCAAAAGCTCATTGGTGCCCAGGACACCTGATCAACTCATCCTGCATGGATTCCTATCTAGAGTGGTAGAAGAGTGGAGTACCCAAGTTTGGTGAACCACTATATTTCCTTGTGTCTTCTGTTTTGTTTATTTTCATTTTTGGTTTCTGGCCTTGATTTTTCTGTAATTAGCTTTTGTTTAGCTTAGTGTCGTGATTAGTTTTACTACTACTGCTTCCCTGCTCACACATATTACAACAACTGTTGTAAAAACTTTCAAAGCACCATATACTCTATTCACCCCCCCTAGAGTATATCAGATCTAGCTGCTCTTTCATCCTCGACCATATTCATCAATGCTTCTAAGAGGCTGACTTGTGCCCTTTTTGCAGGTTGGAGAGGACCATCACCAAGCCCTCTAAGACTTATTCCTCTTCCACTAGGCCTTCTAAGAGCACTAGGGCTGATCTAGCTACTTCCAACCTGCTCAAGATATCCCTCCTCCACCTCCATCACCTCCAGCCATCCAAACTCATCCTAAAATGGCACACCAACTCCCCTCCCAAGTTCCTCTCATAGTCCCTACTCCCCCACACCCCTCCATCCTCCCCAATACATACATCCCCAACTCAAATTCACTTTCATACCTCACCTCCATCCCAACATGGTACCCACATTCCCTCCAACACTCCCACTCCCTCTCCCCATGGTATACCAACTAAATCCCCCCTACCTCTCCCTTACCCAATCATCTGGCCAACATCACATCCTTCACTCTACCCACTTCCCCCATTCAAACTTCTTCCTCTCTAGATGCTCAAATGATAGATGCTTTACGTCCTCCTCCACCTTCATCTTCCATCCCTCCCTCTGTTTCCATTGAAACAACCCTCTACCATACCCTCTGCAATATCTGCCTTTGGACCCCTCCATTATTCCATCTCTCATTGCACTTCTCACTCCCCTCCTCAAAAGCATTATAGCAGAGGCTATTACACCTCTTGCTTCTTCCATATCCTCACTTGTTAATGCCATCTCTGCTCTCTCTACTCCTCCATCTTCAGTCAGGGGCCTGGCTCGAGTTCCCACTGAAACCAGGCAGGGGGAGATGCCCTATGAAGAAGTAGCAGTAGAAGCAGTAGCAACAGCAGAAGCAACAGCAATAGTAGAAGCAGCAGTAACAGCAGTATAACATCAGGAGAAGAAGCAGCAGAAGTAGAAGCAGAAACAACAGCAGATGCAGATGCTGATAAAGAATTATTTGATTTAATTAATTTTATTGAGTCTGATATGGATCTGGATGAGCAGGTTCCAGAGGAAATAAACACTGCTGGTGATTTTATTATAAATCCCACAGTTGATCTCTTAAAGGTGTTGAGCAATTTTGATACAGTTTATTTTAATAATCTTCCAGAGTACAGTATTAAGCCATCCATGGATATAGTCCCCTACACCTCACCAATAAGCCCCAAAGTTGCCAAGCAACTCAAGGCTAGTTTTGTCATTCCATAGGATCCTGTCCTGTCATCTCCACCCAGAGTTGATCCCATCATTGTTGCATCCCGTCTGAAAGACATCTATGCCCCAACTTTTGTCATGGATGATTCTCCAATGCATGATCTAGAGGAACTGATCGTGGCTGACATAAAAGAAGAAATCAATCAGTTGCTGAAATCACTGATATGCACAGCACTCCTACTCCAGCTCTAGCTCCTCCTCCAGTTCCTTCTCCAGCTCCTCCTCAGGCTAAAAAGCCCATTGATTAATCAGTACTAAAAGCTATTGATGATTTGTATGATGCTCCTCAAGATACTGATGATCAGGATGATGATGAAGAGGACTCTGATGATGAGCCTAAGAAAAATAAAGTCTCCAAGAAAAGAAAGGAACCTCCACCTCCTGCCCCCAAAACCAAATCCAGCAAATGACACTCCATATTATATACTGCAGAAAATCACACCTTATAAGGACATGCCAGTATGGATGTGGCTGTTCAAGAATCAACAAAAGAAAGAAAGAAAAGCAGGAAGTACTCTGCACCTCCTCAAAGATTCAGAAAGGATCCTCCTCCTCATCCTCCACCTGTTGCTGGTGCTTCAAGTTCTTCAATTCAGAGGACTACCCAGTATCAAAACTATCAGAGGCATCTGGGTAGGTCCTCCACTTCAGGAAGCAGCCAGTAGAGCATTACTCATCAGGCAAACAACAACATCAACAACAACATGAACAACATCAACAGCAACAAATCTTTGAACCTAAAGAAGCTGAAAGCCCAAAAAGACCTGCCTCCCCTCCTGTATCCTTTGAAGATCTAGAGACAGCTACAACTGCTAGGATGACCAGATTCCAAGAGTTGGTTGGCTTATCCATGATCAACAAGGAAAAAGCTTTAGGAAAGGATCCATCTCAATATTGAACCATGTCCAAATAGAGGAAGGAAGAACTTTATAGGTTTGCTAAGGCTAACAAATTTTTTAATGTTGATGACTATATGAAACTGCATCCTGAAGCTATAGTGTAAGGGCTACCTCCCTTAATATCATTGGTATTGCTGACATGACAATGAAAAAGACACAAGCAGCTAATCCAAATAGGGAGATCAAGTTTACTCAGCCAGGTGAAAAGGCTAAAGAGGAGAAACCAAAGGAGCCCAAGAAGAAGAAATAAAACATTTGGAACTATTTTTAGTCTTTCTGTTATTCTAAAAACTGCTTATTTATGTCTTGATACAAAGCTATATATATATATATATATATATATATATAATATATATATATATATATATATATATATATATATATATCTGCTGCACATTTAAATTTTTCCTGCCAGATATATGTTTGCTTGCTTTGTGAATATTTGAGTCTGTAATTAGTGACCTTACCCAAATAGGGGGAGATTGTTGGATCCCTAGTTGGATTTGTGCTAGGTTCACTAAAGTAGGATGTTTGACCCAACATGTATAGCAAGGGTCATGTATGAGTCCCAGAGTATAGGCTATGTCCTTAGAGTCAAAACTACATGGACCAGCCATCAACAGACTGCAAAAGACTCAAGACTTAGAGAAATTTCAAAGAGTCAGAAAATGAGTTCGACGTTCATCGAACTCAGGTCGATAATATTCGTGCTCAGCTCGACGAACTCAGAGAAAATTCTTTGTGCTGAGCTCGACAAACATGGTTCTAAGGTCGACGATCTATGGACACTATACTTCAACATTCCAAGACCAAAATTCTTCTCACTGAACTCCAGTCGATGAAGTTAGAATATCAGCTCGACGAACTTGGATCTTAGGTCGACGATTTATGGATCATCAACTTCAACATTTTAAGACCAGAAACACTTAAATATTCTAAGTCCAGAATCATATTTCAGTCGACGAATTCATGTTCTCAGTTCGACGAACTTAGACCACAATCCCGACAAGCTTTTATCAAGTAGCAGTTAGTAGTTCTCAGCTCGACGAAACTAGTTCTCAGGTCGACGAACCTAGTTCTCAGGACGACGATTTTTGGATACTTCACTTCAATATTCTAAAATCCAAGAACCATTACACTGAACAGTAGTCGACGAACTTAAATAATCAGCTCGACGATCTTGATGCACAGAATTGGCAAGGATCCAGAGAAAGCAGTTATCTATTCTCAGGTCGACGATCTTGGATCTCTAGTCGACGAACAACTATTATCTGGTCGACGAACTTGACTTCTCACTCGACAAACTCTGGACCCAGGTTGACGAATTGTGTTCTCTACTTAATGATTTCTATGCAGATCCAGACATGGACTTTCCCTCCCTCTGTCCCTTATTTTATTGCGATAATTCCCGAGTAATCAATGCTTAACATTCTCTGAATATTAAAATTAGACGCAACATTGATAATGGACTTCATCAGGATTATTGCTTGTCATTTTTCAATGGGACAGTTGGGGAATCTATCAATGCAAATATTCTCCAGGCCGTCAGCATTGAATGGAGGAAGAAATTAAAAATTCAGAAGGAAGATTTCTTGGAAAATTTAAAAAGGATTTTTCCTCTTTCTTCCAAATAATACACAAGACAGTGCATATGATTTTTCTTATTCCTTCTCGTCTGAACACGGGAATAGAATATACAGGGCAATAACACAGTAGAGAAATCAGAATCCCGAGACCAAAGAAAGAACGGCAAGCTAAAGAAGAAGAAGAACATCAATCAAAAATCAAGAGACTTCTTCCTTCTTCATCTCAAGATTCTTTAAAGGACAACAAATATTCTATCTGTCAAAGAAGTTCCTGGATAGCATCTGCTCAAGGCTGACATATTGAAGACCTACTCACCCTACAGTAAGGCTCAAATCTTCCTGAGTTCAATATCTCAGGGAGAGCTTTTGCTAATATCATATATCCACTAAAGTCTTCTCAGTTGTATTTTGAGAAAGAGAAGACAATCACTCTCTCACCCCCCACTGTATAAAGTGTTCTTTAACTCCCTTCAAAAGTTATTCTTGGTTACAAGTCTCCTGATCAAAAGACTTGGGTTGGTTTTTTGAGCACCTGATCAAAAACTCATTGGTGGCAGTCACCTGATAAAAAACCTGAGTGGATTTCTACTAGGGTGGTAGAAGAGTGGATGTACCGAGGTTGGGGAACCACTATAGAATTCTTGTATTGTCTAGTTGCACCTTTTCTTTTGTTTCTTGGTGTGGCTATGCTAGCTAAGTTACTGTGTTTGTGATATTTGGTTTTACTGTGCATGTGATAGTGCTAGATTAATTTATCTTAGGTCTGTCTTTATTTATAGCAAAAAGTTTTTAATTTTCAAGATACTCTATTCACCCCCCTCTAGAGTTTTTCAGATCTAACCCTTACTTTCAGGCTCGCCTGTGGGGGAGAGGTATGGTTCTTGGTCCTTGGTTCTGCACTACCCCCCCCGAGCGTGGCTCGGCCCCAGGTAGCCCCGTTGTGCAGGCTCTCATTAGCTGGCAAGTCCGAATGCTCTCCTGTGGGGGATAGGTCAGGTTCTTGGTCCTTAGTTCTGCACTACACCGAGCACGGCTCGACCCCAAGTAGACCCGCTGCACATGCTCTCATCAGCTGTCTGGCAGTCCGAAGGCTCGACTATGGGGGAGAGGTCTGGTGCTTGAAGTTTGGGTAATATGTTCTTGGGAATAGGTTTAGGCTCAGGGGAATTCTACACCACTTCGAGCCTGACTCGGTCCCTGATAGACCCGTTGCCCAGGCTCTCGTCAAGCTAGTAGGGCAGTGAACTCACTCGATGGCAGAATGGTTGGGAAAATCATTTTAAACAACATCCCTACTTAATTCTATGAAAAATAAACTAAGGCAAAGACTAGAGCAGTGCGAGTGGAGGCGCTCTCAGCTGATGGGCTCAAATACGGTCTCGCCCTCGGCGAGTGGGCAGTCGCGCGAGACACAAGGCTCGCTCTAATAAGAGGTAAGCAAGTTACATAACTAAATACCACTCACCAGCCAGGAGTACCCTAAGCGAGCTGAGAGGGTTATACAAGTTAAATCTCTCGCGCAAAGGTAAAGGAAATTACGACTCACGCCCTGGGCCAACTCTCCAGCAAGACAGCGAGACAAGACGTACCACCTTCTCCGCGTGCGTGAGCGCATCAGAGGGTCATCTCGCAGTAAGTAGGAAAAAGCAAAATATAGTGTAAGGGAGAGGCGGCGAGATGGATGGGTAGCACGCCTCGCCGGCCAAAGCAAGCCAATGGTTCATCTCGCGAAATGAAGAACAAAACAACAAACAAAACAAACATGTAAACTTAATCGTCATCGTTATGTATCACAAAAATGGAGCTCACAAAAGATTTAAGTTTTACAACAGCAACAATGAGAGGAGAGAGGGATTTTGGATCTTGGGAGTTCGTATGTCATTTCTCTTCGCCGGAAGAAGAATCCTCGCTCTCACCACCATAGAGCTGGGGTACCAGGTCGCGGATGGTCACCGTTCTAAGTCATCCTTCATGACCCCCAGGTCCTTCATCATCTTCAGGACCAGCTCTACCTCCCTGATGTCAGCATCTCAGCATCGCTCCTCAACCTCGTCAAAAGAATAATGTGGCGGAGGTGTCCGAAATGGTTCACGACGAGACGTTGACGCGGCGTCGGCCTGAAGGCGAGTATTCTGGGCTTTCAAGTCCTTGACCCTCCTCCTCCAGGGCCCTACTCGCGAGTGCATCCGCTCCACCGTCTCGGCATCCTGCGAGACGCCCGGTCATTAGTTAAAAAGTTTTGAAGGAAAATCCAAGAGTAAGGATAGGGCTTTACCACGCCGCCTTTGTAACGACCCGACCCTTTAGACCAAGCATCGCGCCGTCCTACCAGCATCCCGTGTTTAGGCCCTTTAGACCGCCCCACGGCACCACTGGTAGTAATCCTAAACATCAAGGCCTGCAGGCCCATTGCACCCCCATCCAAATCTCCGCGCCTGTTTATAAGCAACGGTAGGTTATTGCCACGGGGTCTCGAGCCCGCAACCTTGATAAGAGAGTCTTATTACCACTCCTCATCACCAACAGAGCTTTTATGTAACGAACCGGGTTTAGGCCCATTGTGCCGCCCCACGGCGTCGCCGACCTACCAGCCGCCCGGGTTTAGATCTCAGAGGCCCACCGCACCCTTGCCTAGGCCGCGCTTATTCTCTCCCTCTCCCCACGACACCACTGGTAATAAGCCTAAACATCAAGGCCTGCAGGCCCATTGCAACCCCAACCAAATCTCCGCGCCTGTTTATATCTGCAACGGTAGGTTGTTGCCACGGTCTCGAACCCGCAACCTTGATAAGAGAGTCTTATTACCACTCCTCATCACCCAACTGAGCTGCTGCTCAGTTGTGATGAGGAGTGGTAATAAGACTCTCTTATCAAGGTTGCCGGGCTCGAGACCCGTGCCCAACAACCTACCGTTGCAGATAAACAGGCCGAAGATTTGGTTGGGGTGTAATGGGCCTGCAGGCCTTGATGTTTAGGCTTTCTACCATTGGTGTCGTGGGGCGAGACAAGCCGCCGGCCCAGGCAAGGGTGCGGTGGGCCTCTGAGCTCTAAACCCGGGCCGCTGGTAGGCCGGCAACGCCGTGGGCGGCCCAATGGCCTAAACCCGGGTCGTTACATAAAAAGTGCACTTTTTGTAACGACCCGGCCCTTTAGACCAAGCTTCGTCGGCTAACCAGCAGCCCGGGTTTAGACCCTTTATGTAAAGCCCCGAAACTCAAAAGAGCGACAAGAGGCGTTTTGGGACCAAATCTGGTATTTGGCAAGGGGCACACGGCCTGGGACACGGGCTGTGTCCCAGGTTCGAGTCGATGATTTCGCCGCGAGATCGACAAAGTTTG